>JARQOC010000005.1:443129840-443607229 GCA_033576535.1 Allobates femoralis | reverse complement strand
ATTCTTTTCGGAAGTCAGTTAGATGGGTACAATTTTTTCTAATGCGCCAGTATTGCCCATAAGGCACATTTGAGATCCACTTGGGCAAGTGACCATTATCAAAGGCTAAATAACTGTTAACATCTACAGTTTTAAAAGAGGTGGAAGTATTTGTTCATTATCCCCTTTACATATATATAGGTCCAAAAATTGGATCCCTTCCATGGAGGTTGTATGGGTGAAATTTAGGCCCCATGTGTTGTTATTTAGTTGAGTGAAGAAAGTTACTAGTTCTTCACTCGTTCCCGACCAAATTAAGAAAAGGTCATCTATAAATCGTTTGTAAACAATGATCCGTTCATGGCAAAGGTGTCATTTTCAATATGTAGGGATTCAAAGTGGCCCATGAAAAGATTGGTGTAGCTAGGTGCCACTCGCGTGCCCATAGCGCAACCTTTTAATTGCTTATAGGTCACTCCCTCAAAGGAAAAGATGTTATTCTTCAAAATAAACTCCAAGCTTTGTAGGAGAAATCGTTGTTGTATAGCCGGCAGTGATTTATCCATAGCTCAATATTCGTGAACTGCTTCAAGCCCCAATGAATGGGAACTATTAGAGTAAAGGGAACCAACGTCAAGGGAACAAAAAATATAGTTGTTCTTGCAGGCTACCTCCTTCAATATTTTGATCAAATGGGTGGAATCTCTTAGGTGAGATTTAAGTTCTAATACATATTTTTGTAAAAATAAATCTAAATAATGGGACAAATTCGCTGTAATGGAATGAATTCCAGAAATTATTGGACGACCAGGAGGGTTATTTCTGTTTTTATGGATTTTCGGTAACAAATAAAAAAAAAAAAGGGTATTTGATAGAATGTATACTTAGAAATTCTCTTTCGTTTTTATTTAACATCCCTTCCATTGTTGCTGTTTTCATCATTTCATTATAATTGTGAAGAATCTGCAGGCAGGGTCATGATCTAGTTCCTCATAATATTCCCTATCATTTAGAATCCTAAAGCCTTCTTCTTTATACCACTCACGGTCCATGATCATAATTACCCCCCCCCCTTCCCCTTTATCAGCTCCCTTATAATCTCTTTATTCTGACTCCGGGTATCAATTGCTCTCCTTTCAGCTTGATTAAGATTATCTCGCTTATTATCCTGCGAAAATGATCTTAGATCTTTCAAGATCAATTGTTGAAAGGTTTCAATATTGTTGCCCTTATGATGTAGAGGGTTAAAATTTCACGTCCCTCATTTTTTCAGGGTTCTTTTCAAATATATTACCCAATTTTTTCCCCAATTTTTTCTCTTACCCCATTATTTTTCCTTTATTGGGATGGTTTATTGAGATTTGTTCTTTTTCAGACGGGGGTCTGGTAGAACGGAGTGATCCAGATTTGTTTCTACCGCTCCCTCTACATCCCCTATATTTCTTTTTCTTTTTGGGTGTCTGCCCGGGGCTACCCGAAACAATTGAGTGATTGACATTTCATTAATGGTATTGTGAGTTCTTGAGTCCCCTAATCCATTGGGACTGCTGGCCATTTCAGTTTGCGGGTCAGCAGCCCGGTGAATTTATTGTGGGGGAGGTGAGCCGTACGGGGGGACAGCCTTTGGCTCAAGAAAGGACGTCTGGTGGTTCCACTTTGCTCATCCTATCATATGGACAAAAAATGCTTTTTGTATATGGTCATATGCTTGGTATGCAATGTGCTTTGTATCAGCAAATCCATGATTATGGTACTATCCTTAACCAACTATATATAAGGCATGTCCCATACAATAATAATTTTTTGATAAATCCATGACTATAGTACTATATTGCACCAACGGCTTGATACTGGACGGATCATACAAGTGTCTGATCCCATATATGAGGGGAAAAGTAAGGGGGTCCTTTGCGCTGGTGAGTTGGTGGCCAAATGGCACAGTGCACGGTGCCATAGGATTGTCCCACTCACATGGCTTTGTTCTCTTGTCTCTAATCTATGTTTGTATACTGATCTGACAAGAGGGACATACCCTGTACAAATGCGCCCCCTTTCCAAATGTTACAGTTGCTAGGGATTAGCGATCACTGATGATGCCATCTCAGAACTACTATGTAGTACCAGGAGAAATGTCAATAACTAGATTGCAATATAAGCTCATGTTTCTATTGCTGATAAATATGTGCTACTACGAGGATCCTGTTCGGGCTAGTGGGCGCCGTTATTCAGATCCTTATGATTTAAGTTGAGAGGTCTGTCTGTGCGACGGACAGACTCAGTACATTGGAAAATATAAACAGATGGGCGGGGTGAGATGGCGCGATCACACACGTGACATGACACATTTCCGGAACGTCACTTATGACGCCAGAACGTTGCCATGACTACCTACACAGCGGAGGGCACTTCACTTTGATTATATGCACTATTTAAAGACGGGGAAGGAGTTCTAAGCCACGCCTCCCTGACAAAGTCGCCACGCAACGGAGACACACGTGAGACAAGGATCCTCTGTGTGTATCCTGACACCATCATTGTCCTAGCACCGATCTTTCAAGCCTTGCTCCCCTGGCCAGGGATTGGTCCCTTAAACATCTCCTATGATAAGGATTCACACTGGACCACGTGAGAGCATATTATTTGAGCTTATAGGGACTTGGGTGCATTCACTTTGCCGAGGACTATGAGTGTTAGACCTGTGGCACTACCTTTAGGGATAGTTGTTGGCAACCTCTGTGACCTAAGGGTACCGTTACACGTCGCAATATTGCATGCAATTTCACTTGCAATTTGCTGGTTGCAGTAAATCATGGACACATTGTTCCATTTGTACATGGCAACAAAATAGAACAATGTGTCCATGATTTCACTGCAACCAGTAAATTGCCAGTGAAATTGCATGCAATGTTGCGACGTGTAAAGGTACCCTTAGTGTCCTCCTGTCAGTAGCACTTGATTGCATTCAATTTCAATATGCATATGACTGAGATTACATCATTTTGACCTGTGACTATAAAATATATGCAAGCCTACAGGGGGAATGTATTGTGCTGCCATCCCCTTTTTTGGTTCATTTGTATATGGTGTGCCTGTAATTTTTGATTACCGTATATACTCGTGTATAAGCCGAGTTTTTCAGCCCAAAAATTGGGCTGAAAAGTCCCCCCCTCGGCTTATACACGAGTCACTATACAGGGTGAGTGGGGTGGGGGCTGTGTCGGGCTGGGGAGGCAGGAAGAGGCGGTGGGGATACTGTATATTGAGCGGCCCGTCACGTGGGCCCGCTCATTACATATGCACTGCATCCCCCTGTCAATCAGCGCTAGGGGGAGCAGTGCATATCGGTAGATAATGCCCCCAAACTGCTGGCACACGTCCCCCCCTGTTGTAAGGTTCCCCTGCTGAATACTTACCATCCCTGGTCTTCAGCAGCACCTCCGCGCCGGTCCTCTGTGCTCCGGTCCTCCGTGGTCCCGTCCTCTGTGCTCCGTTCCCCGGCTGTATCATGTGACCGGCCGGGTCGCAGAAGCTTCTGCGCTTCTGCGACGCGCGGCGACCCCGGATGCAGCCGTGGACGGCAGCACAGAGGACGGGACCAAGGTGGACCGGAGCACAGAGGACCAGCGCGGAGGTGCTGCTGAAGACCATGGATGGTAAGTAATCAGCAGGGGGGCCTTACAACAGGGGGGGACGTGTGCCAGCATTTGTGTGGAGTCTGTGGGGCTGCAAAACCACTGGGGCTGCTGTATACACCACTGGGGCTGCTGTATATAGGGGGTGCTGTATACACCACTGGGGCTGCAATTACCACTGGGGCTGCTGTATATAGGGGGTGCTGTATACACCACTGGGGCTGCAATACCACTGGGGCTGCTGTATATAGGGGCTGCTGTAATACACCACTGGGGCTGCTGTATATAGGGGCTGCAATACCACTGGGGCTGCAATACCACTGGGGCTGCTGTATACACCACTGGGGCTGCAATACCACTGGGGCTGCTGTATATAGGGGCTGCTGTATACACCACTGGGGCTGCAATACCACTGGGGCTGCTGTATATAGGGGCTGCAATACCACTGGGGCTGCAATACCACTGGGGCTGCTGTATATAGGGGCTGCAATACCACTGGGGCTGCTGTATATAGGGGCTGCTGTATACACCACTGGGGCTGCAATACCACTGGGGCTGCTGTATATAGGGAGGCTGCATATACCACTGGGGCTGCAATACCACCTGGGGCTGCAATACCACTGGGGCTGCTGTATATAGGGGCTGCTGTTTTACACCACTGGGAAGCTGCAATACCACTGGGGTGCTGTATATAGGGCTGCTGTAACACCACTGGGGCTGCAATACCACTGGGGCTGCTGTATATAGGGGCTGCAATACCACTGGGGCTGCTGTATATAGGGGCTGCTGTATACACCACTGGGGCTGCAATACCACTGGGGCTGCTGTATATAGGGGCTGCAATACCACTGGGGCTGCAATACCACTGGGGCTGCAATACCACTGGGGCTGCTGTATATAGGGGCTGCTGTATACACCACTGGGGCTGCAATACCACTGGGGCTGCTGTATATAGGGGCTGCAATACCACTGGGGCTGCTGTATATTGGGGCTGCAATACCACTGGGGCTGCTGTATATACCACTGGGGGCTGCTGTATATACCAATGGGGCTGCTGTATATACCACTGTGGCTGCTGTATATACCACTGGGAGCTGCTGTATATACCACTGGGGGCTGCTGTATATCATACTGCTGAGGCCTGTATACAACTGCTGGGGGCTGTATACCTGTGCTGGGGTCCACCCTCGGCTTATACGCGAGTCAATAGATTTTCCCAGGCTTTGGGGGCAAAAGTAGGGGGGTCGGCTTATGCACGAGTATATACGGTAATTGTATTAACAGAAACACCCTTCCTAAATGCAGGTTTTGTGGTTTTGTAATGGTTTTAATTGTTTTTAGATGTGTGTTCTTGTCTTTAATAAAATTGATGATTTTTTGACCTATGCAATGGTGGTGTGCCGCAGAATTTTTGTGAATTCCTTCTCTCTCGTATACATGGTTTAATTGTCTGGTCACTACAGATGTTGCCGATGATGACCCAGCCTAGCTCGAGCACTAAGCGTACGGGTCATCAAGTTGTCCAGAGATTTGTAGACAGATTTGTGCAGTCGTATAATGTCTCTGCCGAGTAGAATTAAGATATCTGCCTTGCTGTCCAAGGCCGTTATCTCGTTGGCTATGGCTTTGAGGTGAGGAAACTGAAGAGCCTCTTGTGGCACATAGGATTTCTTCCCTGTTCAAGGGTATTTGGTTACACTCTATGAGTGTGGGAAGTGGTATCTCCTATGGCCCTTTTTCCAGTGGCTTCTGTCACACCGCTGCAGGTGCCCAAGGTGTAGGGAAAGGTGTTTCCCTTTAAGTATGGGGACTGTGGGGGGCCAGTGATTTTAACAGCACACGGCTGCGACTCTCGCACCATGTGCTGTATGGGTGCGAGCTAGACTCGCACCCATATACTTTTAATGGCCCCTCGCGCGAGGCAATCGCAGGATTGCTCTCGCAAAGCAAGTTTAATGCCAGAAACTCGCATTAATGTGACCTGTATAGATAGTTTTTCTCGCATTAAACTCATGCGAGTTCAACGCCAGTGTGCCTCCAGTCTTAAAGTCATTGCATCCACATAAAAAAATTTATAAACCAATCATGTTAAATAAATAGACGACATACCTATATGGCAACCAGCGGGAGTGCAAGCTTGAGGAAAGGGAAAGTAGATCCTATAACCCCTACATTTTTTTCACCCACTCAGCTTCCTCAGGGAGAGGTGTATGGTGGTAGTGGACCCCGCACCATAACACCGGTGGTGTCTTTATAGCACTGGGAACTCCGCGTGCGATGTTAAGCACTTCCGGGTTCCGCTTGTGTCATGCGCAGTCTGTCTGCACCATCTCAGGGCGGTTCCAGATTCCGGCTCACAGCCCACCATCATCCAGCACAGGGACGCATCACCAAAGATGCTGGGCGGAGGGGAGGGGCTGTTGGCGAACACCTACACACGAGAGGGTGGAACAGGCTTATGCAGCGCTGTGCGCCCATTATATCACCATATTCTCAAGCGATAACAAACCAGGGAAAAAAGAGACAATATGTATGTCACATCAGGAGAGCTAGGAAATCTATCGCCATTAAGTATAGGCTGGGCTCCGAGATAATTACATCTGAACATCTCGGACTGTAGTCATTATCAGCTTGGTGAGGTATTGTCCTTCTCCTTGTGATTTCTAGATCCATCTTGTATACTTCACATATGGTGATCCCTGGGCAAAGGACACAGGAGACGGGCTTGGACACCTTGAGAGTATATGGTGTGGTGTGTGAACAATAAAAAACCTAAAAATGATATAGAACCAGGAAAAAAGGATTAAAATAGAAAAAGCAAGAAAAGAGAGTTAGCATGTGGCATAATGAGTAAGGACTATAGGTGACATTTTCATTTAGACCAGGGGTGGGAACTCCAGTCTCGAGGGCCGCAACAGTTCAGGTTTTCACGATTTCCTTAGTATTGCACAGGAATTGGAATCATCACCAGTGCAAGTGATTATGTTATCACCTGTGCAATACTATGGAAATCCTGAAAACATGCACTTTTGCGGCCTCGAGGACTGGAGTTCCCCACCCCTGATTTAGACCATTAGGGGTCAAGGTCCAGAAAGTCGCGATCCACTTAGTCTCCAGACGCGCCAGAATCTTTTTAAGGTCACCGCCTCTATTGCCGCAACACACCAAATCAATTCCCCTGACTCTCAAGGAGGCAGGATTGCATCCATGATGTTTTTTTAAATGCTTTGGTATTGTTTTAAGCAAAGTGGGATCTTTCGCTTCCTTCGCTGCGATAATGCCGCGAACGTGCTCGCCTATGTGTACCCTCAACTCACGCGAGGTCAAGCCCACGTAGATCAGAGGGCAGGCACATTGGGCAAAATACACCACATGTGTTGAGGAACACGAAATCCTGTGCCTGATCTCAAATCTACACGAGCCATCAGCAGAGTGAAAATGGGTCACATGCTCCACGTTAGTGCAGGAGACGCAGTGTCCACAGGGATAACATCCCAAAATAGGCCCCTGAGAGCTAAAGGGATTAGGTATGTGCGGCACATAGTGGCTGTGATCCAACATGTCCCTCAGGTTTCAGGTACGTCGTAGAATCATCAGAGGTCGGTCAGGTACACACTTTCTCAAAGTAGGATCAGTGAGTAAGACCCCCCCCAGTGTCTACTACAAAGCTCTCTCATGGTCTGCCATTCATGGTTAAAAGTACCAATAAAGCGTAGTGTCTGTTGAATCTCAGTCTTTTTGGGTGTTTGTTTTAGTAGATGGGCTCTCTGTGGTATGTAAAGCACTCAGGTGCCCACGCTTTATGCACCTATTGGAATAACCACGATCTCTAAATCTTTGCTTAAGGTCCACAGACTGACGCTCAAATCCCTCCTTTGTAGAACAGATCCGCTTCATCCTCAAGAACTTGCGAGTGGGGACAGCACGTATGGTGGAGGAACTGTGACCAGAGGAAGCATGTAACAAGGAGTTCACGGAGGTTGACTTCCTGTGGACGTCCGTCTCAATCAGTCCAGAGCTATCCACTTCCAGGGCAATGTCCAGGAAGTCAATCCTCGCCGAACTACACTTGAACTGTTATAACATCAGACTGATGTACATGTTTCATTAAGACATCCAGCTGCTCTGCTGAGCCCTGCCAAATAAACAAGACGTCGTCTATGTAGTGCATCCAGCACTGCACCTGGGCACAGGCTGCCATGCCTCCATCACCAAATATCAATCTCTCCCAATATCCCAGGAAGAGATTGGCGTACGAAGGCGCGCAGGCCGTGCCCATCGTAGTGCCACGCTGCTTCAGATAGATGACGTCCTTAAATACAAATAAAAAGAAGGGGGGGGAACAAAAGGCATAATAGTGCCCTATCACTATGGCACTGAATGTAGAGGTGGTGAGAAAAGAATCCACTCACCTGTGGCAGTTGTGACACCCACAACTGATTTGAAGGCGTATAAATGATAGTTTCCAGATGGCTGCTGCTGGACTTCCACCGTCCACTCAAATGTGGAGACACATCGGATTGCAGGGGAGAAATGGTGTATCACGGTCCGCGCTGCCAAAATCACTCACTCCAAAGAAATGCACATGAAGATGGAACTTCAAAAAGAACTCTTTTATTACCTCCTACGCGTTTCGGTGCCCTCCTGGCACCTTCCTCAGGGATACCTCCACCCCACCAAACCACTCATATATTTAGCACATCTCATCATATTGATTAGTGGGAGTAAACATCAATAATGACGTCATCATCGTCATCAAACAGGGGAGGGTCACAGATTTTGGCGCAAAAAACTTTTAAAAACCAATGTTCCATAAATAATTAATAACATAGTATGCCCACACATTTTAAAAAATCCGATTAAGAGAAATGTGCAAAAAAAATCAGCAAAATGCCAGCGGAAACGCCTGTAAAAACTGTCTGAAGGGGCTAGACAAAAAAATTGCTCACTAAAATAAAGCATTCTACTCTGCTCTCTGGGGGATAGAACCGGCAGGTCCCGATGGATAGATAAGTGTAAATCATCATCAGTGACAAGCGCCACTTAATCTGTTGTAAAACAACCAGATTAGTAGATCTCTTGTTTTTGCTCCCAAAA
Source organism: Allobates femoralis (assembly GCA_033576535.1). NCBI lineage: Eukaryota > Metazoa > Chordata > Amphibia > Anura > Aromobatidae > Allobates > Allobates femoralis. Next base: position 443,598,521 of record JARQOC010000005.1, on the reverse strand, counting down.
TTCCTAAAATCAATGTGTGCTTTATTTTTCTCTAGAGGACAGATGAAGAATACAGATGGAAGGAAGAAACCGAAGATACAAGCCTCCGGATTTCATGAGATTTCTCACAATCTCATTTGTGGAACATCAGTGATGAACAATTAAAAGAATAGTTTATTAATTACATTAAAAATAAGTCTTAAGATCAGAATCAAAGATGAGATGAAGTAAATGAAAGCCCTATGAAGTAATATCAGTAAAATATTTAATAAAAACAAGAATAAATAAATAAATAATTATAATGTTAAAAACGAGTAGTCCCTCTTTTTGCCTGATCTTCTGTGGCATACCAGTATAAGTGCATGTGTTGTCATCCAAATTCTCTGGGTTCTATCCCCCCGAAAGGATACAGACTAAGATTATTCATATATATCAAACAAAAATACTTTAAGTCACATGTCAAGTGTGTCAAGATCTTAGTACACTTAGGATAATCCCCACTCATGGATCTATATGTAGATCTTATAAGTTACAATTATATGTGGTAATAATCTATTTTGTCCACAAGATGGCGATAGTCTGGATGTTGTTGTCAAGGAAACAAAACCAGGTACCAAGTCTTCACAAGCCTATATCACCGCCAGTAGGGGGCGCTTTATCCAAATCTCTGTGTATTAACAAGAAAATGTGCTAGCTCCGAATTTCTGTTCAGTGAAGAATAAAGAAAAAGAAAAGATAAGCATTACTGTGTGTGGGGTGCTGGGACGTGGATTTAGACCCAAAGTAGTTTGATAGATAAGTTCTTGTGTAGTCTATAACTGTAAAGGAATGCTAAAGAACATAGTGACTTTATTTTTAGTGTGGAAGTACCTTTCAGAATATACTGAAAGTGTTGTGCTGTAAGTGTACAAGAATACTGTGATAACTGACCAATGATTCCTATATTATTTCAGAGATTAGGTTCAGTCCCCTAGGTTTCAGTAGGTTTCAGTGTGTCCAATTTAAACATCTCTCTTTTTTAATACCTCGAATCTGTTTGGGATGTGTGACTGTACATGGTCTATGGGGGTAATGCTGATGACCATGGGGTCTCTGTTATGATGGAGATCACAATGATAGGACACACCATGAGCTTTGAAGCCATTTTTTATGTTCGATCGGTGTTTGTTGAGCCTTTCATGCAGGGGTTCACCCCGGACAGCCCAGATCACAAAAACATGGTGTGAAGCTGGCCTTATGCACCAGTTTGATTTCAACTCTGCTATGTCTATAGTCTTCAATGCACTTTTCTAGCCTTGGGAGCTGTATCTGAGGTCAAGCAGGGCACTGACCAATATACAGATTCCTAAACCAGTGATCTGTGTGCTGGAAACCAATTTTTTTTATTAAAGGGAATCTGTCAGTAGATTTTTGCCATGTAATCTGTAAGGGCTGAGACCTTGATTCCAGCGATTTGTCTACTTGCTGTTATTTTGATACAATCACTGTTTTCTCTAGCATAGCACTGAATGATGAGCCCTGTATAACCCCACCCACACTACTGCTTGGCAGCTTTCTGTATATAACACTGCCCACACTACTGCTTGGCAGCTGTCTGTATATAGCACTGCCCACACCACTGATTGGCAGCTTTCTGTATATAACACTGCCCACACCACTGATTGGCAGCTTTCTGTATAAACCCCACCCACACCACTAATTGGCAGCTGTCTATATATAACACTGCCCACACCACTGATTGGCAGCTTTCTGTATATAACCCCACCCACACCACTAATTGGCAGCTGTCTATATATAACACTGCCCACACCACTGATTGGCAGCTTTCTGTATATAACCCCACCCACACCACTAATTGGCAGCTGTCTGTATATAACACTGCCCACACCACTGATTGGCAGCTTTCTGTATATAACACTGCCCACACCACTGATTGGCAGCTTTCTGTATATAACACTGCCCACACCACTGATTGGCAGCTTTCTGTATATAACACTGCCCACACCACTGATTGGTAGCTTTCTGTATATAACACTGCCCACACCACTGATTGGCAGCTTTCTGTATATAACACTGCCCACACCACTGATTGGCAGCTTTCTGTATATAACACTGCCCACACCACTGATTGGCAGCTTTCTGTATATAACACTGCCCACACCACTGATTGGTAGCTTTCTGTATATAACACTGCCCACACCACTGATTGGCAGCTTTCTGTATATAACACCGCTCACACCACTGATTGGCAGCTTTCTGTATATAGCACTACCCACACGACTGATTGGCAGCTTTCTGTATATAACACTGCCCACACCACTAATTGGCAGCTTCCTGTGTACACTAGTGGCCTAAGGTGAGGCAACACCTGCAGTTTTTCACCATCACAAATATTTAATGAACGTTTTCACTGACATACTTACTTGAACACTCGCCCTCTTCTGCGATATGTATTCTATGTTTGTTTATAGTGACTAGGGTGTGATTTAAGACCGATATTTTGTGATTAAAAGGCAGTTTTTATATTTTAAGCCAGTTTGTCATCAATATGTAAGCAATGACATGAATAACATGTTTTTATTGTTATACTGTCTCAGAATTCTATTATATAAAATTGACACACATTTGCTTAACTTTTATTTCACGTGCAGCATTAATGACTGCGTCTTTGTAGGGTAGAAAGTTAATAAAAATTAAGCTTTGATTTAATAATTATATTTGCAATATAACAGTGTGATATAATGACATATTTAGTGATTTTTCACCATTTTATCATTTGAATGTCAGATTTTGGGAATGACCAGCAGTATTAGACAGGAGTGGTCACCTAAGAAGAGAGCCAAAGCTGTTACTTTAAGAGAAGAAGAGTACAGTTACCGGGAAATAACCGCACGAATTGGAAAAGGGAGGTCACCGGCCAGCGTTCTCCAAGTGCGCAAGAGGTTTCAAGAGACTGGTTCAATAAAGAATAAACCAGGTAGAGGAAGGAAGAAGGCTACCACTCCTCATACTGGTAGAAGAATTGTTACAATCACCCTAAATAACAGGGAATCAACTGCTGTTGACATCACAGGAGTGTCAACACTGGAGTGACAGGGTCCGATTGGACGGTTTGACAGCAATTGGTAAACACGGGGTTAAGAGAATACCACATAAAAGGGGGACGTACTAAAAAGAATGAAGAAAAGGAATTAAAAAAAAGAATGAAGATAATAACTTATTACAGAAAGATTATGTAGATGTATAAAAGGTTTCTTGGGAATCTTAGACATGGAATGAACACATATTCCATATAACCAGGTGTATATTATGTTACCTGAGCATTTTAGGTGTGGAATGAAGAGGGAATATCTGTAGATAATAGAAGAATAAACACATATCCCATATAACCAGGTGTATATTATGTTACCTCAGCATTATAGGTGTGGAATGAAGATGGAATATCAGTAGATAATAGGAAGAATGAACACATATCCCATATAACCAGGTGTATATTATGTTACAGCGAGCATTAGGTGTGGAAGAAGATAGGGACACACGTAGCTAATAGGAATGACACATACCCAACTAACCAGGTGTATATGTTACCTGCATTTTAGGTGTGTAATGAACGTGAAATATCTGTAGATAATAGGAATGAACTCATATCATATAACAGGTGTCTATATTTACCTGAGCATTTTAGGTGTGGAATGAAGATGGAATATCTGTAGATAATAGAAGAATGAGCACATATCCCATATAACCAGGTGTATATTATGTTACCTGAGCATTATAGGTGTGGAATGAAAATGGAATATCAGTAGATAATAAAAGAATGAACACATATCCCATATAACCAGGTGTATATTATGCTACCCAGCGCCGGACTGGGGTGTCTGGGGCCCACCAGGAAAATTGACTCCAGGGGGCCCACCCACCCGAGCCCACCCACCCGGGCCCACCCATTCTTCAGCTATATGCAAATACCTGTTATGCCTATTATAGTGGAGCGTGGACTGTAAAACACAGGCGGCTCCTGCACATCCCTGTGCGCTCACCATTATTGCGATGTACAATTACTGTAGTTTGCATTAAAGGGATTTTTCGGTGAACACAAGTTCTCAGCGATGCACAGGTTAGGAAGGTGATCAATTTTATTGGTGGAATCTGCACCATCAGAAGAATGTGGCACTTTGAGCATTTGGTGAGTTTTTTACCTCTGTATTTGTAAGACAATACCAGGAGTGGAGCAATCAGAGGAAATGTTTTCTGCATTTCTCACCCTCTCCTGGTTTTGTCTTATAAATACTGAGGTGAAAATCTCACCAAATGCTCAGCTTGCTTTCTCTGGAGAACCTCTGTGACGGTGCGTGCACACGGTCTGGAGGAGCTGCGTGTTGGACGCAGCTCCTACGGACCTGAGTGAAGGCGAGGGTGGCCGCAGGGAGACCGCAGCCGCCCTGTACTCGCCATGTGCGGCGGGTGCAGGGCGGCTTCTCTCTGCAGTCACCCGATGACAGCCGCTTCCGACTCCGCTGCATGAAATAAACATGCTGCTGAGGGGGGGACTGCCGGCAATCCGCACCACAGCTCCAAACACGCTGCGGGCGGGTTACGCATAGTGAGGATGGGATTTCTTGAACTCCCATCCACTATGCTAGTACTGTACTACGCAGCGTTTTAGATGCAGAAGCAAGAGGCTGCGTCCAAAACGCTGCGTACACTGATCGTGTGCACGCACCCTGACTGCATCTCTGCTGCAATGTCACAGAACAGGGAGGGGTTAAATATCCAAGTATTTAATATGTTTTGGAAATAAAGACATTTCCCCTTATTGATATCAGATAAAACAAATGTCTGACCACAATCCACTCTACGAAGACCAATATTACCATACCACCACACTGTGACCAGATCACATATTACCATGACATAGTGCCCAAATAAAGCCACATACAAGGCACAAATACTGCCACACCATGACCAAAGCACATAATACCACCACATAGTGATCAAATACTACTACATATAAGGTATAAGTACTGCCACACCATGAGACCTCATATTACCACCACATAGCGACTGTATAATACTACATACAAGGGACAAATACCGTCATGTCATGACCAAAGTACATAATGCCACCACATAGTGACAAATAATACTAAATTAATAAAAATTTAAAAAAGCTCTGCATATAGTGTCAGTGTACAGGTAATGCAATGATCACCATTGACATTATACACAGGAGCTCTGTATATAGTGTCAGTGTGTGTGTATAAGTAAGGCTAAGGTCACACTTGCAAAATTCTAAGTTCCCTGCGTTGTTTGCATAGAACTTAGATTTTTTTTTCCTCACTACGCAGCCTGTACGCAGCCTTCACGCAGGCTGAGTAGCAGCGGACGTGGCCCCTAGCAACCCGCTGTGTTTCCTGGATACCAGCTACACAGCGGGCTGCAGGGAGTGCGATTTGCACCACGCACAGGGGAACGCATCACGATGCGCTCCCCTGTGCGTGGTGCAAATTGCACTCCCCGCAGGGTTGCTAGGGGCCACGTTCGCCGCTACTCAGCCTGCGTGAAGGCTGCGTAGTGAGAAAAAATTCTAAGTTCTATGCAACCAACGCAGGGAACTTAAAATTTTGCAAGTGTGACCCTAGCCTTATACACATACTCACCAGTGATGTCTCTAGGTGAAGTTCTTTATCTGTCGCAGACCGATATCACGTCTTCTATGTAGGACTCATCTCTGCAGAAAATAACATAGTTAGTTATACCTGACTCACTTCCAGAGCACAATCCACACTTTTCCCAAGATTTCTACACTACATGAAATGACAAAAAAAGAAACATAGTGCCGCACTACACAGTAACAGTACTCCAGTGTCATTCTGTGCCTGCTCATCCTTGTCAGCAGACATATTTGTCTGATGGCAAAGATGTAGCAGAGCTGAAGACAAAAGACCCGTGGATTACGTCGAAACAAGGATTTTTTAATTAAAGATGGAGTCCCTAAATGTGTTTTGTGTTTTATTTTTAATTTTAAAAAAAATTCTGTTTTTTTTCTGTTTACTAGAAATTCATGTTGGCCATGTCTAATTTGTCATGACACCATGAAGTTTGGGCTTAGTACCAGCTAATAATACAAAGCTGGCCTGGTACTAACCCTTTTATTACCCAGGGTGCCACTCACCACCAGAGCCACTGGAAGAGCTGGGTAAAGTGCCTGGAAATGGTGTTATGATGAATGCGCCATTTTCAGGGGTGGCTGCGGGTTGCGATTTTCAGTGTGGGGGGCCAAGAACGCTTGGGCCTTACCATGCTGAGAATCCCAGCCCCCTGCTGCCTTGTTTAATCTGGCTGGCGATCAACATATCACAGGAGCCCACACATTTAAAAAAATATAGATATTTTACATAAGTTTAAAACAAATATTTGGCTTATCTGTCTTTTGATTGCCAGCCAAGGTAAAGCCAGGCAGCTGGGGGTGGCAGGCCGTAGCTGTCCGCTTTATCTGCGGTGAGAATCAAAAATTCTGCAGAGCGCTATGTCATGTTTTTAAAAATTATTTATTTTCACACTTCTATATGTGACAGACCACAACAGCCAATCACAGATGCGGTCAAAGAGGATGGGCATCTGTGATTGGCTGTTCGAGAAATCTACAACCAGCCCATACATTCTAGTACGGTACTATGTATGGGCTGCATTCAGGTTACCTAAGCAGCCAATCACAGATGCCCATTCTCTGTGTTAGTGTCTGTGATTAGCTGTTGGGCCTGTCACACATATAGAAGTGTGAAAACAAATAAATACTAAAAAAAACATGACGTAGCGCTCCGCAGATTTTTTGATTCTCAGCGCAGATAAAGCAGACAGCTACGGGCTGCCACCTCCAGCTGCCTGGCTTTACCTTCGATGGTGATCAAAAGTCAGGAAAGCCCAATTTTTTTTTATAAATTATTAAAAAAAAAAAATGAGTGGGCTCCCGCCATATTTTGATCGGCAGCTGGGGGCTGGGATTCTCAGCATGGTAAGGCCCAAGCATTCTGGGCCCCCGATGCTGAAAACGGCAGCCCACAGCCAATCCTGGAATTGGCGTAGTCATCATAGCGCCATTTCCAGGCGCTTTATTCGGCTCTTCCAGTGGCCCTGGTGGGGGGGGGGGTGTCACGCTGGGTAATAAAGGGGTTAGTACCAGCTTTGTATTATCAGTTGGTACTAACCCTGAAATTCATGGCATCACGCCAAACTAGACATGGCCACCATGAATTTCTAGTAAACAGAAAAAAAACACAACACAGAGAAAATAAATGTTTAATAAAACTCAAACACATTTAGGGACTCCATCTTTAATAAATAAAAAAATCCTTGCTCCGACGTAATACACAGGTCTTCTGTCTTCAGCTCTGCTACATCTTTGCAATCAGACAATATGTCTGCTGACAGAGATGAGCAGTCACAGAATAACAGTAGAACACACCTGTTAGTGATAGAATCGCTCAGCTGGCCTCCAGCCAACGACCGTATTTCCTGTGCATTGCAAACAATGCATACTTTCAAACGTATGCCTATTTTTGCAAGCGTTAGAATGCATTTTTGCAATGCAAGTCTACGGTACATTGCATTTGTGCTGCTTTACAACTGATCCGTTGCAACGCACAGCATAAACGCAATGTTAACAGCTGCGAGGAGGGGAGACAGAGCCCTAGTCAGTCTACTGATGGTACTATCATACCCATTGCCCAGTATGTCCTTCCAGCCTTTGTGGCACTATTATGCCCATTGCCCAGTATGTACTGCCAGCCTCTGTGGTACTATCATGCTAGTACTACCACCAGTGGCTGTCAGGACATGCTGAGTGGGCATGATAGTACCACAGATGCTGACAGGACGTATTGGGCAATGGGCATGCATGATAGTACCACCAGAGGCTGGCATAACATGCTGGCCAACGGGCATGATAATCATGGCCATTGCCTAGTAGTATGTCCTGCTAGCCTCAGCTAAGGGTCCCAGGCAGTTACCTTCTCATCCGTCCTGCTGCTGGCTGGGAGTCCTGTACAGTGCAGCATGTAGTGTGAATGCCACACTATGGAGATGCTGCTTCTACTACTGCCACATGGAGGCGAGGCTCAGGACCACAGAGATTACAGGGGCCACATAAGGGGCGGATATGGGTCCCAATCAGAGGCGTACATAGTAGGGATGGGCGAATCTACTCGCTAGGACTCGTTACTCGGCGAGTAGTAAGGGACTCGCAGGACTCGGTACTCTGCGAGTTTCCCAGTGATTACTCGCACGAGTCTAATGCAAATCAATATCAATCCTAGTTTTGTCAGAAACGCTGACAAAACTACGATTGCCATTGTTTGCATTAGACTCGCGAGTAATCACTGGCTACTGTGCCAGTGATAGCAGGGAAACTCGCAGATAACTGCTGTTTCTTTGCGAGCCGAGTCCAGCTGTCTTCTCTGTGCAGCTCCAGGGTCCTAGAGCCCGCCTGCTCACAGACATGATGTAGCAGTGCTGAGATTGTTCTCAGTCTGCTCATTCCCTGTGTACAGACATGAAGGTCCGTGCACAGAGATGATGTAGCAGTGCTGAGATTGTTCTCAGTCTGCTCATTCCCTGTGTACAGACATGAATGTCCGTGCACAGAGATGATGTAGCAGAGCTGAGATTGTTCTCAGTCTGCTCATTCCCTGTGTACAGACATGAATGTCCGTGCACAGAGATGATGTAGCAGTGCTGAGATTGTTCTCAGTCTGCTCATTCCCTGTGTACAGACATGAATGTCCGTGCACAGAGATGATGTAGCAGAGCTGAGATTGTTCTCAGTCTGCTCATTCCCTGTGTACAGACATGAATGTCTGTGCACAGAGATGATGTAGCAGAGCTGAGATTGTTCTCAGTCTGCTCATTCCCTGTGTACAGACATGAATGTCTGTGCACAGAGATGATGTAGCAGAGCTGAGATTGTTCTCAGTCTGCTTATTCCCTGTGCATAGACATCTATATTTATGCACAGGGGATGTAGCAGAGAGGACATCGCGTTTTGGACTGCGTCGGACGGAAGAGGATTTTTTTAATTAAAGATGGAGTCCCTAATGGCTTTTTTTTTATTTCTAATAAAAAATTTTCTTTGTGTTGTGTTTTTTTTAAAACAATTTAATAGAAATTCATGGTGGTCATGTCTAATATTGGCGTGACCGCCATAAATTTCGGGCTTAGGGCCAGCTGATAATACAAAGCTGGCCCTAACCTCTTTATTACCCAGCGTGCCACCGCTACCAGGGCCGCTGGAAGAGCGGGGTTCAGCGCCAGAGGATGGCGCTTCAATGAACGCGCCATCTTCTGGGGCGGCTGCGGGCTGCAATTTGCAGCGGGGGGTGCCCAGAAAGCTTGGGCATCCCTGCGCTGCGGATTCCAGCCCCCAGCTGCTTAGCTGTACCTGGCTAGACATAGAAATTGCGCGGAGCCCCACGCATTTTTTTTTAATTATTTCATGAATTTCAGAGTCAGAGTCTCAGAGTCAGAATCTCAGAATTTCATGAAATAATTAAAAAAAAATGCGTGGGGCTCCGCGCAATTTCTATGTCTAGCCAGGTACAGCTAAGCAGCTGGGGGCTGGAATCCGCAGCGCAGGGATGCCCAAGCTTTCTGGGCACCCCCCGCTGCAAATTGCAGCCCGCAGCCACCCCAGAAGATGGCGCGTTCATTGAAGCGCCATCCTCTGGCGCTGAACCCCGCTCTTCCAGCGGCCCTGGTGGCGGTGGCACGCTGGGTAATAAAGAGGTTAGGGCCAGCTTTGTATTATCAGCTGGCCCTAAGCCCGAAATTTATGGCGGTCACGCCAATATTAGACATGACCGCCATGAATTTCTATTAAATTGTTTTAAAAAAAACACAACACAAGGAAAATTTTTTATTAGAAATAAAAAAAAAAGCCATTAGGGACTCCATCTTTAATTAAAAAAATCATCTTCTGTCCGACGCAGTCCAAAACGCGATGTCCTCTCTGCTACATCCCTTGTGCATAAATATAGATGTCTATGCACAGGGAATAAGCAGACTGAGAACAATCTCAGCTCTGCTACATTATCTCTGTGCACAGACATTCATGTCTGTACACAGGGAATGAGCAGACTGAGAACAATCTCAGCTCTGCTACATCAGGCAGCAGGCGGGCTCTAGGACCCTGGAGCTGGGGCAGCCAGAACACAGAGAAGACAGGATCTTATCTGTGCGAGTCAGCGATTACTTACAAAGTAAACTAGCAATGCAAATAAATGACAAAACTAGGATTGCTTCAGGCTGAAGCTTCCGAGACACATCTGCGATTTGTAAATCTCACACTACTCGCTTTTACTCGCTTCCCCATTCATTAACATTGGACTCGCTAGACTCGCAACGAGTAGCGAGTCCTGGGCTCGGACTCGCTAGAGTCAAGCGATTCCGAGTAATTTAGAATTCGCCCATCACTAGTACATAGAGATCATCATGGGGCCCACTCAGATGCGTACATAGAGATCATCATGGGGCCCACACATAAGCTCACATAGAGATCATGGGGCCCACTCAGAGGCGCACATAGAGATCATGGGGCCCACTCAGATGCGTACATAGAGATCATCATGGGGCCCACACATAAGCGCACAGAGATCATGGGGCCCACTCCGATGCGTACATAGAGATCATCATGGGGCCCACACATAAGCGCACAGAGATCACGGGGCCCACTCAGATGCGTACATAGAGATCATCATGGGGCCCGCACATAAGCGCACAGAGATCACGGGGCCCACTCAGATGCGTACATAGAGATCATCATGGGGCCCGCACATAGAGATCACGGGGACCACTCAGATGCGTACATAGAGATCATCATGGGGCCCACTCAGATGCATACATAGAGATCATCATGGGGCCCACACATAAGCGCACAGAGATCATGGGGCCCACTCCGATGCGTATATAGAGATCATCATGGGGCCCACACATAAGCGCACAGAGATCACGGGGCCCACTCAGATGCATACATAGAGATCATCATGGGGCCCGCACATAGAGATCACGGGGCCCACTCAGATGCGTACATAGAGATCATCATGGGGCCCACTCAGATGCGTACATAGAGATCATCATGGGGCCCACACATAAGCGTACATAGAGATCATGGGGCCCACTCCAATGCGTACAGAGATCATCATGGGGCCCACACATAAGCGCACATAGAGATCACGGGGCCCACTCAGATGCGTACATAGAGATCATCATGGGGCCCACTCAGATGCGTACATAGAGATCATTATGGGGCCCACACATAAGCGCACATAGAGATCATGGGGCCCACTCCAATGCGTACATAGAGATCATCATGGGGCCCACACATAAGCGCACATAGACAGGGGCGGAACTACACTGGTGCAGCTGCACCAGGGCCCCGACCGGCTAGGGGCCCCCTTCAAGCCTGGAGAGGGGCCCCCAGCCGACCCCCGCAAGCTGCGGTCAGAGGAGAGGAGGGTCAGGCAAGGGAAGCAGAGAGCTTCCTGCTTCCCTTGCCTGATCCCGCCCCTCCTCTCTTCTGCCCCTCCATGTCGCAGGACACTGCAAACAGCCGGCGCGGCTCACCAGGCAGGAGAGCACCGCCTACCACCCCCCTCCATCGGGCCGCGACGACGGCTATACAGCTATTAGCACCCCCCCCGGGCCGCGCCGACGGCCGGCAGCACCCCCCCTCCCCCCGGCGCCTGCACCAGGGCCCCCAGGGGTCACGGTCCGCCCCTGCACATAGAGATCACGGGGCCCACACAGATGCGCACATAGGGATCATCATGGGGTCCACACATAGGTGCACATAGAGATCATGGGGCTCTGTGAGGTTAGGCTCTCACCGCACCCCAGTATGGTGCCATCAGGGAGCTCCCACAGTATTTGCTTCATGCTAAGGCCTGTGATGCCCTGTGGGACCTCCCTGAGGGCACCATGCTGGGGGCAGTAGTAGAAGCAGCATCTCCTCACACTAAATGCTGCACAGCACTACAGGCCCCCAGCAGGAGAGACTGGATGGTGGAGGCTGCAGCACAGTCTGGGACCCCCAGGCCCCAGGCTGATGGCTGAGGAGCCCATCTCTTATGGAAGAATGGGCTCAGTCACTCAGCAGGACGACCTAACACTGCCCACCCCCCTGCCCCCCCTAACCCAAGCCTCCTCCCCTGGACAACCGCCTTTATAGTCACCCTGCCTGGGCTGCCGCCTGACTGTCTGCGGGTCTGCTGGGGCGACGGCGGGTGACGGTCCCTCTCCTCCTCAGCGACGCTGCCGGCACCTGCGCTGCAGACACAGCCTGGATGGAGGCAGTCATCTCAGGCTGAGACTGTCTCCATCTGCGCACGCGCCGGCAGTGTCGCGCTGCGCAGAGGAGGCTGGGCGGCACCGCAACAGCAGACAAAGCACGGAGGGCTCTCTCCGTGCTTTGCTGCTGCAATACCAGAACAATCACTCACTAATCATATCGGCAGTGCGCCGATATGATTAGTGATAATACCGGAGGGGGGCCTCACACTGTCACTCTGCAGGGCCCAGGGGGGGGTATGGGGGCGGGGCTAAAAAGTGTCGGGGCCCCCCGGGGGATCTCCCGATCTCCCGCCGGGCCAGTCCGCCCTGATGCTACCTGAGCACTTTAGGTGTGGAATGAAGATATGAAGATGGAATATATGTAGATAATAGAAGAATGGACACATATCCCATATAACCAGGTGTATATTATGTTACCTGAGCATTTTAGGTGTGGAATGAAGATGAAATATCTGTAGATAATAGGAGAATGAACACATATCCCATATAACCAGGTGTGTATTATGTTACCTGAGCATTTTAGGTGTGGAATGAAGATGAAATATCTGTAGATAATAGGAAAATGAACACATATCCTATATAACCAGGTGTATATTATGCTACCTGAGCATTTTAGGTGGGGAATGAACATGGAATATATGTAGATAACAGGAAAATGAACACATATCCCATATAACCAGGTGTATATTATGTTACCTGAGCATTATAGGTATGAAATGAAGATGAAATATCTGTAGATAATAGGAGAATGAACACATATCCCATATAACCAGGTGTATATTATGTTACCTGAGCACTATAGGTGTGGAATGAACGTGAAATATCTGTAGATAATAGAAGAATGAACACATGTCCCATATAACCAGGGGTATATTATGTTACCTGAGCATTTTAGGTGTGGAATGAACATGAAATATCTGTAGATAATAGGAAAATGAACACATATCCCATATAACCAGGTGTATATTATGTTACCTGAGCATTTTAGGTGTGGAATGAGAGATGAAATATCTGTAGATAATAGAAGAATGGACACATATTCCATATAAGCAGGTGTATATTATGTTGCCTGAGCATTTTAGGTGTGGAATAAAGATGAAATATCTGTAGATAATAGGAGAATGATCGCATATACCATATAACCAGGTGTATATTATGTTACCTGAGCATTTTAGGTGTGGAATGAACATGAAATATCTGTAGATAACAGGAAAATGAACACATATCCCATATAACCAGGTGTATATTATGTTACCTGAGCATTTTAGGTGGGGAATGAACATGAAATATCTGTAGATAAAGGAAAATGACACATATCCCATATAACCAGGTGTATATTATGTTACCTGAGCATTTTAGGTGGGAATGAAGATGAAATATCTGTAGATAATAGGAAAATAAAGACACATCCCATATAACCAGGTGTATATAATGTTACCTGAGCATTTTAGGTGTAGAATGAAGATGAAATATCTGTAGATAATAGGAAAATGAACACATATCCCATATAACCAGGTGTATATTATGTTACCTGAGCATTTAGGTGTGGAAATGAACATGAAATATCTGTAGATAATAGGAGAATGAACACATATCCCATATAACCAGTGTGTGTATTTATGTTACCTGAGCATTTTAGGTGTGGAATGAAGATGTACTATCTGTAGATAATAGAAGAATGAACACATATCCCATGTAACCAGTGTATATTATGTTACCTGAGCATTTTAGGTGGGGAATGAAGATGAAATATCTGTAGATAACAGGAGAATGAACACATATCCCATATAACCAGCTGTATATTATGTTACCTGAGCATTATAGGTGTGGAATGAACGTGAAATATCTGTAGATAATAGGAAAATGAACACATATCCTATATAACCAGGTGTATATTATGCTACCTGAGCATTTTAGGTGGGGAATGAACATGGAATATATGTAGATAACAGGAAAATGAACACATATCCTATATAACCAGGTGTATATTATGCTACCTGAGCATTTTAGGTGGGGAATGAACATGGAATATATGTAGATAACAGGAAAATGAACACATATCCCATATAACCAGGTGTATATTATGTTACCTGAGCATTATAGGTATGGAATGAAGATGAAATATCTGTAGATAATAGGAGAATGAACACATATCCCATATAACCAGGTGTATATTATGTTACCTGAGCACTATAGGTGTGGAATGAACGTGAAATATCTGTAGATAATAGAAGAATGAACACATGTCCCATATAACCAGGGGTATATTATGTTACCTGAGCATTTTAGGTGTGGAATGAACGTGAAATATCTGTAGATAATAGGAAAATGAACACATATCCTATATAACCAGGTGTATATTATGCTACCTGAGCATTTTAGGTGGGGAATGAACATGGAATATATGTAGTATAACAGGAAAATGAACACATATCCCATATAACCAGGTGTATATTATGTTACCTGAGCATTATAGGTATGAAATGAAGATGAAATATCTGTAGATAATAGGAGAATGAACACATATCCCATATAACCAGGTGTATATTATGTTACCTGAGCACTATAGGTGTGGAATGAACGTGAAATATCTGTAGATAATAGAAGAATGAACACATGTCCCATATAACCAGGGGTATATTATGTTACCTGAGCATTTTAGGTGTGGAATGAAGATGGACTATCTGTAGATAATAGAAGAATGAACACATATCCCATATAACCAGGTGTATATTATGTTACCTGAGCATTTTAGGTGGGGAATGAAGATGAAATATCTGTAGATAACAGGAGAATGAACACATATCCCATATAACCAGCTGTATATTATGTTACCTGAGCATTATAGGTGTGGAATGAACGTGAAATATCTGTAGATAATAGGAAAATGAACACATATCCTATATAACCAGGTGTATATTATGCTACCTGAGCCTTTTAGGTGGGGAATGAACATGGAATATATGTAGATAATAGGAAAATGAACACATATCCCATATAACCAGGTGTATATTATGTTACCTGAGCATTTTAGGTGTGGAATGAAGATGAAATATCTGTAGATAATAGAAGAATGGACACATATTCCATATAAGCAGGTGTATATTATGTTGCCTGAGCATTTTAGGTGTGGAATAAAGATGAAATATCTGTAGATAATAGGAGAATGATCGCATATACCATATAACCAGGTGTATATTATGCTACCTGAGCATTTTAGGTGTGGAATGAACATGAAATATCTGTAGATAACAGGAAAATGAACACATATCCCATATAACCAGGTGTATATTATGTTACCTGAGCATTTTAGGTGGGGAATGAAGATGAAATATCTGTAGATAATAGGAGAATGAACACATATCCCATATAACCAGGTGTGTATTATATTACCTGAGCATTTTAGGTGGGGAATGAAGATGAAATATCTGTAGATAATAGGAAAATAAACACATATCCCATATAACCAGGTGTATATTATGTTACCTGAGCATTGTAGGTGTGGAATGAAGACGAAATATATGTAGATAATAGAGGAATGAACACATATCCCATATAACCAGGTGTATATTATGTTACCTGAGCATTATAGGTGTGGAATGAAGATGAAATATCTGTAGATAATAGGAGAATGAACACATATCCCATGTAACCAGGTGTATATTATGTTACCTGAGCACTGTAGGTGTGGAATGAACGTGAAATATCTGTAGATAATAGAAGAATGAACACATGTCCCATATAACCAGGGGTATATTATGTTACCTGAGCATTTTAGGTGTGGAATGAACATGAAATATCTGTAGATAATAGGAAAATGAACACATATCCCATATAACCAGGTGTATATTATGTTACCTGAGCATTTTAGGTGGGGAATGAAGATGAAATATCTGTAGATAATAGGAGAATGAACACATATCCCATATAACCAGGTGTATATAATGTTACCTGAGCACTATAGGTGTGGAATGAACGTGAAATATCTGTAGATAATAGAAGAATGAACACATATCCCATGTAACCAGGTGTGTATTATGTTACCTGAGCATTTTAGGTGTGGAATGAACATGAAATATCTGTAGATAATAGGAAAATGAACACATATCCCATATAACCAGGTGTATATTATTTGTCCTGAGCATTTTAGGTGTGGAATAAATATGAAATATCTGTAGATAATAGGAGAATGATCGCATATACCATATAACCAGGTGTATATTATGCTACCTGAGCATTTTAGGTGTGGAATGAACGTGAAATACCTGCAGATAATAGGAAAATGAACACATATCCCATATAACCAGGTGTATGTGTTCATTTTCCTATTATCTACAGATATTTAACATTCATTGCACACTTAAAATGCTCAGGTAACATAATATACACCTGGTTATATGGGATGTGTGTTCATTTTCCTATTATCTACTGATATTTCATCTTCATTCCACACCTAAAATGCTCAGGTAACATAATGTACATCTGTTTATATAGGATATGTGTTCATTTTCCTATTATCTAAGTATATTCCATCTTCATTCCACACCTAAAATGCTCAGGTAACATAATATACACCTGGATATATGGGATATGTGTTCATTCCTCTATTGTCTACAGATATTTCATCTTCATTCCACACCTAAAATACTCAGGTAACATAATATACACCTGCTTATATGGAATATGTGTTCATTCTTCTATTATCTACAGATATTTCATCTTCATTCCACACCTAAAATGCTCAGGTAACATAATATACACCTGGTTATATGGGATATGTGTTCATTCTTCTATTATCTACACATATTCCATCTTCATTCCACACCTAAAATGCTCAGGTAACATAATATATACCTGGTTATATGGAATATGTGTCCATTCTTCTATTATCTACATATATTCCATCTTCATTCCACACCTAAAATGCTCAGGTAACATAATATACACCTGGTTATATGGGATATGTGTTCATTCCATGTCTAAGATTCCCAAGAAACCTTTTTTACATCTACATAATCTTTTGGTAATAATTTATTATCTTCATTCTTTTTATTTATTCCTTTTCTTCATTGTTTTTAGTACGTCCCCATTCCTGTGTGCTGTGTTACTAGTCAATGTAACAATTCAGTATGAGCTGCTCTTGGTGTCGGGGGAGGGAGATGCTCTCCTGAGCAAGATAGATGGGGAATGAACATGATATCTATATACTGTAAGGGATATATATTCCACATACTCCACTTTCGAGCGGCCGCAATCGCGGCCCACTTTTGCAAACTCGGGGGTCGCAAGTACGGACCGCAAATGCAGCCACAAAAACAGCGGCAGTATGAATGAAGCGCAAATAGTAAATTTGATATGTCATTTAAGGGTACGTTCAGACGTGGTGGATTTTCCAGAAGGTTTTTGCACGGAAATACCGCTGCGGCCACGCCCTCCATTATACCCTGTGTGAACTGCAAAAAGCAGCTCACACAGGACGGAAAAATTGCCGCCACGGAAAGCAGGCCGCAGTGCGGCAATCTTCAACCGCATCTTGTCAATTTGCCGCTCGGATTTCTTGCGGAATACAAACGTAAATTACTTATAGGTTAGAATTGAATCGCAGTCAGACCGCTCTTGCAGCATCTTAGCAGCATATTTTTTGGCGCTTTTGCCGCACATAAGAGCGCCAAGAAAGCACCTCAAAACCAGAAAAGATGGAATTAATTTTGCCAATTGCAATAAAAAGCATGAAGTCTGTGACAGAATTACCTAACAGATGAGAATTATGGCTCGTCCACACATGCCGGATTTGTGGCGGCTGATCCGTAGTCGCCAGCAAAACCAGTACTGATGTCATTGGTCGGATTATTTTCGTCCGGAAATTGATCTGGACTGCTGTTATTCTCAACCGCATCATGTCAATTTGACGGACAGGATCCGTCTGATAATTTGACATGCTAAAATGGCAGAAACCGTGGCTAAATATCAGCCGCGGCTTCTTGCGGGAATTGGCGGTGGTAAGGAACTACCACCGCTATTCCACCCTATTACTGCCATATATATGCCGACCAATTGGTATATATACTCCGGAATACCGCCGCATTTAGCGGCCAAAGTCCGTATGGAATCTGTACAGATTCCTTACGGATTCCAGACGCCAAACACCCGCAGCGTGTGGACGTACCCTTAGACTTAACTCAGATTTAGGGTCCGCTTAAGAGGTCCCCTTATCCTTTATATATTACACATAGATCATGTTTATTCACCAACTATTTAATCGCTTAGGAAAGTTACTGGAAAGCTGGGTGTGTGGGATATATCTCCATTACACTGTATACTGTACATTTATCATGTCTATTCCCATCTCTCTTGCTCAGGAAAGTTACTGGAAAGCTGGGTGTGTGGGATATATCTCCATTACACTGTATACTGTACATTTATCATGTCCATTCCCCATCTCTCTTGCTCAGGAAAGTTACTGGAAAGCTGGGTGTGTGGGATACTGTATCCATTACACTGCATACTGTACATATATCATGTTCATTACCCATCTCTCTTGCTCAGGAAAGTTACTGGAAAGCTGGGTATGTGGGATATATCTCCATTACACTGTATACTGTACATATATCATGTTCATTACCCATCTCTCTTGCTCAGGAAAGTTACTGGAAAGCTGGGTATGTGGGATATATCTCCATTACACTGTATACTGTACATATATCATGTTCATTACCCATCTCTCTTGCTCAGGAAAGTTACTGGAAAGCTGGGTGTGTGGGATATATCTCCATTACACTGTATACTGTACATTTATCATGTCTATTCCCCATCTCTCTTGCATAGGAAAGTTACTGGAAAGCTGGGTATGTGGGATATACTGTATACTGTACATATATCATGTTCATTACCCATCTCTCTTGCTCAGGAAAGTTACTGGAAAGCTGGGTATGTGGGATATATCTCCATTACACTGTATACTGTACATATATCATGTTCATTACCCATCTCTCTTGCTCAGGAAAGTTACTGGAAAGCTGGGTGTGTGGGATATATCTCCATTACACTGTATACTGTACATTTATCATGTCTATTCCCCATCTCTCTTGCTCAGGAAAGTTACTGGAAAGCTGGGTATGTGGGATATATCTCCATTACACTGTATACTGTACATATATCATGTTCATTACCCATCTCTCTTGCTCAGGAAAGTTACTGGAAAGCTGGGTATGTGGGATATATCTTCATTACACTGTATACTGTACATATATCATGTTCATTCCCATCTCTCTTGCTCAGGAAAGTTACTGGAAAGCTGGGTATGTGGGATATATCCATTACACTGCATACTGTACATATATTATGTTCATTCCCCATCTCTCTTGCTCAGTACAGTTACTGGAAAGCTGGGTATGTGGGATATCTATCCCTCATCATCCACATTACGAACCTTGTGTACACTTACATTCATAATCCACATTATGCAACCCTATGTGCAGTCACCCCAAACATATAGAGAGCAACATACAGTTAGGGCCAGAAATATTTGGACAGTGACACAAGTTTTGTTATTTTAGCTGTTTACAAAAACATGTTCAGAAATACAATTATATATATAATATGGGCTGAAAGTGCACACTCCCAGCTGCAATATGAGAGTTTCCACATCCAAATCGGAGAAAGGGTTTAGGAATCATAGCTCTGTAATGCATAGCCTCCTCTTTTTCAAGGGACCAAAAGTAATTGGACAATGGACTCTAAGGGCTGCAATTAACTCTGAAGGCGTCTCGCTCGTTAACCTGTAATCAATGAAGTAGTTAAAAGGTCAGGGGTGGATTCCAGGTGTGTGGTTTTGCATTTGGAAGCTGTTGCCGTGACCAGACAACATGCGGTCAAAGGAACTCTCAATTGAGATGAAGCAGAACATCCTGAGGCTGAAAAAAAAGAAAAAATCCATCAGAGAGATAGCAGACATGCTTGGAGTAGCAAAATCAACAGTTGGGTACATTCTGAGAAAAAAGTAATTGACTGGTGAGCTTGGGAACTCTAAAAGGCCTGGGCGTCCACGGATGACAACAGTGGTGGATGATCGCCGCATACTTTATTTGGTGAAGAAGAACCCGTTCACAACATCAATTGAAGTCCAGAACACTCTCAGTGAAGTAGGTGTATCTGTCTCTAAGTCAACAGTAAAGAGAAGACTCCATGACAGTAAATACAAAGGGTTCACATCTAGATGCAAACCATTCATCAATTCCAAAAATAGACAGGCCAGAGTTAAATTTGCTGAAAAACACCTCAAGAAGCCAGCTCAGTTCTGGAAAAGTATTCTATGGACAGATGAGACAAAGATCAACCTGTACCAGAATGATGGGAAGAAAAAAGTTTGGAGAAGAAAGGGAACGGCACATGATCCAAGGCACACCACATCCTCTGTAAAACATGGTGGAGGCAACGTGATGGCATGGGCATGCATGGCTTTCAATGGCACTGGGTCACTTGTGTTTATTGATGACATAACAGCAGACAAGAGTAGCCGGATGAATTCTGAAGTGTACCGGGATATACTTTCAGCCCAGATTCAGCCAAATGCTGCAAAGTTGATTGGACGGCGCTTCATAGTACAGATGGACAATGACCCCAAACATACAGCCAAAGCTACCCAGGAGTTCATGAGTGCAAAAAAGTGGAACATTCTGCAATGGCCAAGTCAATCACCAGATCTTAACCCAATTGAGCATGCATTTCACTTGCTCAAATCCAGACTTAAGACGGAAAGACCCACAAACAAGCAAGACCTGAAGGCTGCGGCTGTAAAGGCCTGGCAAAGCATTAAGAAGGAGGAAACCCAGCGTTTGGTGATGTCCATGGGTTCCAGACTTAAGGCAGTGATTGCCTCCAAAGGATTTGCAACAAAATATTGAAAATAAAAATATTTTGTTTGGGTTATGTTTATTTGTCCAATTACTTTTGACCTCTTAAAATGTGGAGTGTTTGTAAAGAAATGTGTACAATTCCTACATTTTCTATCAGATATTTTTGCTCAACCCTTCAAATTAAACGTTTCAATCTGCACTTGAATTCTGTTGTAGAGGTTTCATTTCAAATCCAATGTGGTGGCATGCAGAGCCCAACTCGCGAAAATTGTGTCACTGTCCAAATATTTCTGGCCCTAACTGTATAGCATAAAATAGAGTTGTTTGCTGTGGAGTTGAACCCTATGTGAGCAGTTCTTACCTTCAATGAGCAGAAGTCCCTTTTTTCAGATTTCAATATCTCTGTGGGTATCTGGCAGAAATATGGAATACTCTTTACTGCTAAGACCCTGTACACCACTCCCACTAAGTCATATGACCAAGACTGTATCTGTGTCCCTACAACACACTTTAAACAAATTTGTGTGAGAGCCAGCAGTACCTCGGTTTGCCAGACTGTATCTGTGTCCCCACAACACACTTTAAACAAATTTGTGTGAGAGCCTGCAGTACCTCGGTTTGCCAGAGGTGGAATCTTGAGGCTTTTCTGAAGTGTGTATCAGCTTGCAGTACCACAAAGGCACCAGAGAGGGAGTATACACACATTGAGCACCCACAGCACACACACTCATACACACTGTCTCTTATATATGTGTATAAGGCGGCCGTCACACGCTACAATATCGTGAGAGATATTGTAAGCGATCACGTGCACGCGCGATCGCTGACAATATCGTTCACATCGCTGGTGAGATGTCACACACACAGACTCACCAGCGATGTGGGGCAGCGAGATCGCTGGTAACTATGGTACACATCGGGTTAATAGGCGCCGCTCGGCGCTTAGTAACCCAACGTTTACCATAGATACCATCTCCCAGCATAGGCTGTGCCGCTGGGAGATCGTTCATCGTGGTGTCACACACCACGATGAAGCAGATTGAACAAGCGATGATCGCTTGATATGAGCTCCGGCTCTCATATCTGCGATGTAACGATCAAGCGATTTTACATTGTAAAATCGCTTGATTACACGCAGCGATGCACAAACGATATCGCTTAAGCGATCAAAAAGCAGATCGCTTAAACGATATCGTTCGCAATATTGTAGCGTGTGACGGCCGCCTAAAGGGGACACGAGATTTTGATGCTAGGTGTATAAACAAGGTCTTCTCCATTGATTAGCATTGCCAGCTTCGTGGGGACCTGATTTTTGGTCCCCACGAAGACAGAGGTCCCCACACTGTTGGTGTGTATTCAGGTCCATGTCCCCACAAGTATAGCAAAACAAGTACACACACACGTAAGTATACACACATGCACACACACACGTAAGTATACACATGCACACACACACACGTATGTATACACACGCACACACACACGTAAGTATACACACACATGCACACACACACGTAAGTATACACACACACACGTATGTATACACACGCACACACACACGTAAGTATACACACACATGCACACACACACACGTAAGTATACACACACAGGCACACACACACACGTAAGTATACACATGCACACACACACACGTATGTATACACACACATGCACACACACACACGTAAGTATACACATGCACACACGTATGTATACACACACATGCACACACACACACGTATGTATACACACGCACACACACACACACGTAAGTATACACATGCACACACACACACGTATGTATACACACACATGCACACACACGTAAGTATACACATGCACACACACGTAAGTATACACATGCACACACACACACGTAAGTATACACATGCACACACACACACGTATGTATACACACACATGCACACACACACACGTAAGTATACACACACATGCACACACACACACGTATGTATACACACGCACACACACACACACGTAAGTATACACACACATGCACACACACACGTAAGTATACACACACACACACGTATGTATACACACGCACACACACACACACGTAAGTATACACACACATGCACACACACACACGTATGTATACACATGCACACACACACACGTATGTATACACATGCACACACACACGTAAGTATACACACACATGCACACACACACACGTAAGTATACACACACATGCACACACACACACGTATGTATACACACGCACACACACACAGACGTATGTATACACACACACACACAATCTAACTATATATATGTGCATATATATATATATATATATATATATATGCACATATGAAATGTGCCTAATCAAAGTGAATGTATATATGTGTGTGTGTAATCCATATGTACATGTGGATTACACACACATATATATGTGCTGGTTTGGGAGGGGGGGGGGCGCCGATACTCACCTTCCGAAGACGCAGATCGTTGCCTAGCGACGCCGGGACTCGGCTTCACCGGGCGCACTACGCATGCGCGGACCCGGAAATGACGCGGTCTCCGGCCGTCGCGTCATGAAGAGCGGGGCGGGATGATTCCACTGGGCTCCCCGCTCTTCAAATCGATAATGCCGCCCATTAGGGCGTTAGGAAGGGAGCGAGGCGGGGGGAGCGCGACTCTGGGGACCCCGCCCTGCAGACAAGAGCCGACAGGAACGCCCCACAGACGGAGAAATTGTAAGTTTATAAAGTGTTTTATTCACCTTATATAAAGCACTATTAGGTCAGGCAGGGATGGTTAGGGAGCTAGTTAGGGTCTGTAGGGGCAGGTAGTGATAGTTTAGGGGCCATAGATTAGGTGACAGGTTTCCT
This sequence comes from Allobates femoralis, assembly GCA_033576535.1. Taxonomy (NCBI): domain Eukaryota; kingdom Metazoa; phylum Chordata; class Amphibia; order Anura; family Aromobatidae; genus Allobates; species Allobates femoralis. The sequence continues at coordinate 443,574,487 of JARQOC010000005.1, read as the reverse complement.
TTAAGCATGGGAGAGAAACTGTTGGGTTAGTAAGAAAAAATAGAAAAAATAGACGGACATCTGCGTAGGCAGCTAGGTTATAAAATTTAGGGAGGACCAGTGGAACAGAAATATCAGGATAGTTCCTAATATGACGTAAGAGTGGCTCTAACATCAGTATTAAAATTAAAGGGGAGAGGGGGCAGCCCTGATTAGTGCCGTTAAAGACTGGGAAACTCTCAGAATAAACCTTGTTGACTCTAACACAAGCCGAAGGGCAACTGTAGAGAGCACCTATCCACCTCAGCATAGCTGACTGTAACCCAATTGACTACAATACCACTCTCATAAACTTCAAACCCACCCGGTCAAATGCCTTTTCAGCATCCGTGGAATTCAGCATGATGGGTGGGCCGGTGATCTTAGCTCTATGAATGAGGCTCAGCGCTTTTGTGGTATTATCCCACGCCTCCCTTCCCAACATGAACCCCGCCTGGTCTGGATGAATTATACTACTTAGCATAGAATTCTCTGAATGCAGAAGTGATTTCTAGTGGGATGGAGAACTTAGCACCATTACAGTTAGAGATTTGTGGAATGTAACCCCGTGCATGTTGGGAAAGTAGAGCCCTCGCCAGAGTCCGACTGTTCTTGCTTCCAAACTGATAATAATGCCTCCTACACCTAGATAAGGAAGCCCAGGCTTTATGGGCCAGTAACGCTGTCAGCTCATCTCTCTTTAATAAGAGAGATGTTTGGATCTGAGGATCTAGATAGGGATTCCAGTCTAAGTCTCCGCCAGAAGGCCATCCAACTCCTGCTCTCTCTCTCTTCAGGTGTGACCCATGCGTAACAAAAAACCCTTTAATTACACATTTATGTCTCCTATACCATGCTTGGGGAGGAGTCCTTTCCAGTTTTATGACGGAAATAGTCTTTTAGCGTAAATTGAACTTCCCTCATCACAATCTCATCAATAAGAAGAGTGGCATTCAAAATCCAACCACTATTCCCCCGGCGGTCCTCCACAGCCAGAGTAAGCTTTACCAAGGCATGGTCCGAGAACGTGATGGCATCAAAGGAGACGTCTGTGATGAAATGGACTCCTTTAATATATAACATAGGATGATTTCTTATGTAGCCATACAATTCTTTGTATTTTGTGCTCAACCTTGTGAAAAGCAACTAATTGCTCCTACAAGTCTTCTAGATGCCTGGCTAGGGACTTTGGCCCCGACTTGAGGTGCACGGGACTTGATACAGGCAGCTAATCTAGGATCTACGGACCCGATTGGCAGACCATAACCCCAGGCCTAGGCACTTCGGTGCCGACCAAGGAGATCAGCATAGCTCTTGGATTATAACTCTACAAGAACTTCAACATTGAATGTTCTGATTCGGTTGGGATAACAAAGACTGTATAAGGAAGCACCCAGGTCGGGACAATCCAGTCATCTAGCTACAGACTTTGCTGTGCTATATTCTAATCCTTGGTGAGCCAGCGGAGGTTGAGACTCTGTTGCCTGTTACATTGCGTGTTTTGCTGGTTATGTGTTATATGCTGTTACCTGTTGGGGATCCAATAAAGTGTTGTTATTGTGGTTCTCTCACCCTGTGTTGTCTGAGTAATGTTCCACCCACGGGTAACAAGCTCGGGCGTCCAGTTTGGGATGAGTTCTGGTCCATACTGTCTTTCGAAAGGCGGCTGGGCCAGTGGACGAGAGCACCCACTGCCCCCTGTGTCTCTACAATTGGTGGCAGTGGTGGGATACTACTTAGCCTGGTTTATCCAGGGGAGCTGCCGGGGATTGGTGTTCGTGGACACCGTCCAAGGGCTCAACAACCAGGGAGGAAGATAAGCATACGAAGCAGGCCATAGATGAGGCATTCAGGTTTCAGACACTGCCATGTCCAACCCCACCAGCTCCGCCATGGGACAAGGAACAGAGTGGATATACCACCATCAGAAAAAACAGCTACTACAGGAGCTGTGTCGGTTTCATCAGATCGAATTCAGGGGCACCAACACCAAGTCAGAGTTGATCTGGAAATTGGTCCATTGGAAGGACCAGAATGATGCGGAGGATGATGAGGACCCAGCCGATATTGAACCAGAGGATTTAAATTATGAGTCACATCATGTATCCAGTGACAATCGTGAATCAACCTTGTCTCTAACAGCCCAAGCCGAGATGTGGTTGGCAGCATTGGGGCCCAACTCCTCAAGAGAAGAGAGGGCTGCTGTGCTGGGATATGTTTATGGAATTCCATCTGCCCAACTGCTAGCACCAACCACTCAAGAAGGATCGTTCCGCTACCCAGCAGAAGCCCCACCAGGACAAAGGTAAAAGACAGGATCCGTGACTTGCCCTATCCACGGCGCTGTTATATGTGTGGATGTCTTGGACATATGGACAAAGATTGTCGCCAACGCCGGGGTCCCATGCCTGGAGCTCATTGGCCAGCACAGCCAGTCTAGGTCAGTGTTGTCCAAGCCCTGGGACTACAAGAAACTGATTCTGTCAACACCCTGGTAAGCCCAGCTATTGTTTCCCCAGACCATTTACCATGTTCCCAATTAACAATCTCCCTGGTTGAGGGTCAGTGCTCAGATAACCCTCGGGAATGTGTGCAGCTGGACGGGGTGAACGACCAGGGAGAGGACGAATCGGAGTTTATGGGCAGTGTTGCTATCCCTGTTGCTTAGGGAAGTAATCAGGAAGAGGTCAATGTGGAGCTTATAGACCGTGTCCCTACACCTGCTATTGTGGAGACTAACCAGGAAGAGGTTAATGTGGAGCTTATAGACAGCATCCCCACGCCTGCTATTGTGGAGACTGACCAGGAAGAGGTCGATGTGGAGCTTACTGACAGCGTCCTCATGCCTGCTATTGTATTGTGGAGACGGACCAGGAAGAGGTTGAAGTGAAGCAAGAAGATTATGGGAACCCAACTCCTGAATCTCATTTTAGTGCTTGTCCACAATATGACTACCCATCTTGGGGAGGTAATCTGGGTGAGGTGTATAGATGGAAGCCTCGATTACTGACTTCACTATTAAAAAAGGCAATGCCGCCAAGAGGAGAAGTATGACCAGAGATTTATCACAGCTGACTGCCCTGTCTGTTTATCATAGAAGGCCAGAGAACTTACCGTAATCCTCCTAAAAGTCCTTTGTATTAGTATGTGTATTGCTGATTCTATGTAAACTACTTTAGCCACTATTGTTTGTGGTCAGGATGGCATACTAAATGTCACTAGCTTTAGTCCCTCTCTGCCCACATCATTTAAATGAACATTGTCCAGGCAGCTTGAAATCCAGCCAATGAGAACACAGTCTTAGTAAAACAATCGTGAAGTTTCCAATGTTTGAAATGAGTGGTCTAAAGGAATATAAGCAGAGCTGTTCATTAACCAAAGAGATTTTGTCTAGTGACCTCGGTCTAGGGACTTCGGCCCCGACTAGAGGTGCACAGAACTTGATACAGGCAGCTAATCTAGGATCTACGGACCTGATTGGCAAGCCATAACCCCAGGCCTAAGCACTTCGGTGCTGACCAAGGGGATCAACACTTGGATTTAAACTCTACAAGGACTTCAGCATCGAATCTTCGGATTCGGCTGGGATAACAAAGACTGCATAAGGAAGCAACCCAGGTTGGGACAATCCAGTCACCTGGCTACAGACTTTGCTGTGCTATATTCTAATTCCTGGTCAGCCAGCGGAGGGTGAGACTCTGTTGCCTGTTACATTGTGTGTTTTGCTGCTTATGTGTTATATGCTGTTAACTGTTGGGGATCCAATAAAGTGTTGTTATTGTGGTTCCCTCACCCTGTGTTGTCTGAGTAATGTTCCACCCACGGGTAACAAGCTCGGGCGTCCAGTTTGGGATGAGTTCTGGTCCATACTGTCTTTCGAAAGGCGGCTGGGCCAGCGGACGAGAGCACCCACTGACCTCCATGTCTCCACAATGTCAATTAAGGAGTCTAAGTCAGAGTGTTTCAAAAATAAATATTCTAAGCAGGAGAATGCATCGTGACCGACTGGGCAGTAAGTAAATAATAGTTCCTGTAAGAGGGGTGAGTTGCTCTTTAGGCATCTATTAACTGATGTTCAAACATACTCTGTTTGACCCGCTTCAAAGCGGCCTCCAACATTCCATGAGAGCTATTTAAAGTATCTTGGGAAGAGAGAAAGAAGAGTAGAACAGAGGGAGGAGTCTAGCCTATAGACCCTGGGTCTAGCCCCGAGCCTAATCAGGGAAGGTAGAGGGAGTGAGAGAAAAGCAGCCACTAAATGAGCTTTTGCCCATGCACATTAGCACTAACAATGAGTAATCCTCCCACCATAGCAAAAAGGAGAGCCCAATAACTTTTTGTTTAACTGCAAACACCAGAGTTGTTGACACTTATCAATCAAATACATAGTCTAAATTTACCAGCAAAATTTAGTAAACAGAAGGAGCTTAAATATGCTCCACACATAGTGCCGCTTAATGCTAGTCAAAACAGAATTGCAAAAATTAACAAATTAACAGAGCGAAACCATATACACAAAAATGGGGCACCCCTTAGGTGTGAAAAAGAGGCCAGAGAGTCCCAACGATGAGAAGGTCCCCACATGAGCCCAATAGCTCACAGAAAATAAGCATCCTGAGTGTACCACATCCTCACAGGGGCAAGGGATCTCCATTCTTCCAACCCGAGACTCACCCCAAGCCCCGGCGTCATCCCCTGGAGTTGGCTATGGATGAACAGTGGTTCCTGATGATCAAAAGGGTCAGAACTCCTCAGGTCTAAGGGTAAGCCAGTCTTGGACGTCTCCAGGAATTCAAATAGACCTGGAAGCTCCGAATGTTTCTTAAGTAGATATGTGACAGAGTCTTTACGTATGATCACGTCCCTAGGGGTTTCTGAGGGTCTCCTGTTGGGACGGAAAACTCTGTGTACTGTATCAAACCAGCAGGGGGAGCCCACAGGATGCTCCAACACTTTATTGAAAATAGCACAGACATTGTTGGGAGAGCCATGATCAGCTCCCTCAGGACATGGAAATCCCCCTCTATAAATCCCATCTGGGGCAGCTGGGATTGCAGGGTTAACCGCTCATCAGGAATATTCCCAGTAGATAGTGCAGGGGCATCCACCCCTTGATGCAGGGGGGAACAGAAGCCCCCAGCAGAGCGCTCCACAGCCTCCTCTCCCTCTGTGAACCCATCCTTCTCAGGGGTACTATAAGAGGGCAGCCCCACCGACTGTCCCCAGGGGTCTCTACACACTTCGGGGCTCCGGGCACATACCTCTGCAGCTGTAGAGGAGGCAAAGCTTGGTGCCAATCCTCCACCCCCTCATCAGGGTGCCCACAAGTAGGGAAGAGCGCTGCGGCTTCAGCGCCATTTTCCTTCCCGGCGCTCCATGAGGGGATGGTGGGTTGCCAGAAAGAAAGCCCACGATGGACCCCGATAGTTGGGAGCTGGCTCCCGAGTTGTCCTGGGGGCTCCCCACTTGGGCCCTCTTCTTCGGCAGCATTGCCGGTTCTCCGGTGCAGCTGTGGATATATTATTCAGTATGCGGACCTCAAAGCGCCTGCAACCTCACACCATGACAGCCAGGCCACGCCCTAGGCTCCGTCAAAACTTACATCTGTTGCCAGCCTACGGCACCCCTGTGCAATAATCATGCTGTCTAATCAGCATCTTGATATGCCACATCTGTGAGGTAACATCACAAAGCATTCACTGATCTCAGGGAGACCAGTCTAAGAAAACACTGCAGGCAGCTGGCTAAAGCACTCAACACAGTGAATTCCTAGGCGCATTGCCGCCTGGGAATTATGAATATGCAAATAGAGTCTGTGGAGCCTCGGTTAGGAGTCTCAAACACAGGACATCGGTGAGGTAGATTATCTCAGCAAAGAAGTGCTTACTGGCACACTTTTAGTCAACATTCACACTGTGCGTTTTTGGTCTGTTTTGCTCATCTGTTTTTATAGCCAAAACCAGGAGTGGAACAATCAGAGGAAAAGTATAATAGAAACTCGTCATCACTTCTTTATCACCCATTCCTGGTTTTGGCTACAAAAACTGATGAGCAAAAATAGACCAAAAGTGCACAGTGTGAATGAAGCCTTAGACAAATTTGTGAACAATATTTGAGAGAAAAAGGTCTTTCCACTGCAGGTACCTACTACATGCTACATCTTCCATCCCGGCACCGTAGGGGTAGCTCAACTTGCTGACCTTAGGCAAGATCCCCTATAAATAATGCTGCTGGTGGAAGAATTAGTTAGAGTGTGCAGACAGTAGGAGAGCTGCAAAGACGTCCTGGTGGTCGGTGCCGCGGTTAGGCCGAGCCAGTGACCCGGAGTGGCCCTTCTGACGTCCCACAAGCCTAAGTGAGGACAGAAGCAAGGAGTAAAGAGCCCAAAGGGAGTGAGGAACTAGTGGAAATTCGCCCTGAGACATACCGGATATCAGGGATCCGCACCTGTAGGATACTTCAGGACTACAGAAAACCCCATCACACCGTGAAGGCTTCAGCCACCCGGTCCCCCTGCGGGTCAGAGAGAGGGAGCCAGACACAGCAGTGTGCCACCGCAGTGATCAGAGAGGGTAACTCGTGGACCGCACAAGAGGAGAGAGTAGAGAGCAGAGACAGGAAGAGAGAGGAGGCCAGTCTGGCTGCATGCAGGCTGGGCTTCAGCAACCACAAAGGAACAGAGGAGGCCTTATACCCACTTGCTGTGGGGACCCACTGTGCACCTGGTCACCTGTCAGTGCCCTGGACATCTTTACCTGCCGTACCAACAGTAAAAAGGTAAGAGAGACTTCTGCAGTGTGTGTGCGTCATTCCTCTCCACTCCCGGTGCCCCTCATAGACTACTCCAACACTCCCCATCCTACCTACAGCTCTACTCCAAGCTGCCCCTTTACACTACGCTGCCCCGGAGGACCAGCCCTACCTGTAGGGGACTTTACCAACTGTGCCGCACTACCATCTACCCCCGGTGGACAGTGATGGCGCTGGTGACCCATCACCAGACACTACAGGTGGCGTCACATGACAAAAACTCTAATCCTCTGTAAATAAACCCTTTTTGAAGTGTCACCCAGGACACGGGATCAGGTGCAACCACCACTCCCCGTGACACAGGAGCGTTAACCCCTTGGAGCCTGATACCCGAGTCCCCAAAGCCTGGGGCTTGACATTAGATCTTTGAATTCAGCTCATGAAAGATTGGGAAAAAAAAAAGACTCAAGTGGATGATGACCTTCTGTCCCCTCGAGGGTGCCTATAGAAGGTTTGTATGCTTGCACTAGAGGGGTCATCTTGCCTAAAGTACTGCGTTTTGTATGTTATATTTGTACTGTGTGATGCCATTGGCATTTGTTTTTATTTCTGAAGTGAATAAAGATTTTGTTCTTTTTAAATAGGTATATGGTTTTGATTTGTTGTAGTTCTGATAATATTATTTTTGCAGCAGGTGATTATCACTAGAAAACTGCTGCCATGCAGTCCTCTATATTCATGAGCTTTGTATAACCCCATCCCCATCTCTGATTGGCAGCTTTCTGCCCATGCACAGTTTACACAGAAACCTGCCAATCAGTGGTGTGGGCGGGGTTATACAGAGCTCAGCATTCAGAGAACTACTAGATTAGTGGAAAAAATACATTGATTCTTTTTAACAAAACTGCTGAAAGCAGCACAGAAAGTAACACGTTCCTGGAATCAGGGTCTCCGATCCTACATCATGTTGCTCTTAGATGGGGTGGCAAAAATCGGGTGACAGATTCCCTTTAAAATCCAAATATATCATCACATCAGTGCAAACATCAAGTTTAGATCTTTACTCGAAGGTTGATCTTGTTAGTAAGGCAGAATATGTTTCATTCACTCCCACTGGTTCTATGATTTCAGTGCACTTTTGCACACTATACTCTTATTATAATTCTATACAGCAGTCAGTCTATATAACGTCTTTTCTTTTGTGTCTCATGTTGCCAATACATTTGTAAGTGTCAAAGAACATTAAATTAAAATACATCTAATGAAAATGTAAAATGAGAATTACAAATTCTTCGGCTGCTAGGCACAGCTTTATGCAGAGAGGGGTTATTTTCTCTGCTTATTTTACTCCCTATAATGATGGTTGGCATGTGATAAAGAATATGTGCAGATCAAACAAAGAGCCTCTGTGCCAGCAATTCAAAGGACTCGCTATGTAGCTATTAGGTATCTTACAGTTGGAGAGAATCCGAACAGCCAGCAGGAAGGGAAAAAAATACATCTGAAGTAAAAGAAAGCAAGGGTAAAAAAAGGCAATATATACTGTATTGCGAGTTAATGGCACACATAAGTTTATAAAATGCGGCTGCACAGGTAGCACCTGACATAGGGCACCACTCTCTATGGCTCAGTAATTCTGTAATTTTCTATTGAAAAACTATAAAGCCTCTATTTAAGGTTCAATTGAAGGTTTGTGGCATCATAAGATTCAGCTTGGCATTTGATAGGCAGAATGCTGTTCTTCAACACTACACAGCAGCATCAAAACGGCATAAAATCGCATGTTAAAAAAATGCACACAAAGATTAAATAAACGCAAGTAATCTAGTTTAAATAATAGGTGCAGAAATGCTGCAGAAATTCTGCAACATCAAAAGTTTACCAAGCTCATCATGGAAACATAGCCTTGGGGTTTACTAAAAACTGAACTATTTAGCATCCACTGCCTCTACGATTATTGTAAAAAGCAGACTACAGAATATGCAACAAGTTAAACCATCAGTGAGCAAGTTATCTCTCTAGTCCTGAACAATCTCACAAGCAAAGTCATGAAGATCTTTCATGCCACAAAAATGGCAAACACTGCTGAAAAGCAAATCAAACGAGTCCAAAGTTCGGAATCAATTTATCTCATTAAAAGGAAAAACAAAAAAGCTAAGGTACAAATTTAAAGGGATCCTGTCACCTCCAGAACGCCTCCTAAACTACCAAAACATGTCCCTGCAGCATATTATCACTAATCTCACACTTCTTTTGTCTCCTAAAAGCATCCTGTGAAAGTGCATAAAAACATTTTAATACTTACTCATTAGGGATTATAATTAGCAGGGGCCATATTTTTTAGCCCTTAGGGTGTGTTGTTATGCAGCCTGCAGGATCCAGCCCTTTCTGTCTGTGTGCTCTGCTTGTGCAGGCTTTGCCCTCCCCCTCTCTGTCACTCACAGAATGCAAATCATTAGTCCTGCCTTCAGCTCCACATCACAGCAGAAGCTGCACAGAGAGAGAGGGTGGATCCTGGAGTCTGCAAAACAACATGCCCCTAAGGGCTAAAGAATATAGCCCCTGCTAATTATAATCCCTAATGAGTATAAAATCATTTTTATGCACTTTCACAGGATGCTTTTAGGAGACAAAAGGAGTGTGAGATTAATGATAATATGCTGCAGGGACATGTTTTGGTAGTTTAGGAGGCGTTTTGGAGGTGACAGGATCCCTTTAAAGGAGTTATCCAGGACTTTGCTTCTTTTTTTTCATTAGTTTAAGAACTTACAGGTAGTTGCTAACTACCTATCTATTCTATCCAGTGATTATTATCTCTGCTGGCTCAGGTGATAACTGTCCTGCTTAATTTCTACTCACGTCAAGCAGTGTCTTCATTTTCGGTCTGTTCTGTCACTGCCAATATCATGCTGATTGACAGCCGGCTCCCCGAAGTTCATTCATTCAAAAGAGAAGAATCTGCTCTGCCAACATGACATCAGCAGAAGAGGGGAAATGTTTTTTTTTTTACCAATAGATGTACACCGTCCTAACATGACCAATTTCCGTTTTTATTTTTCTTCTTCCTCCAAGGGACATAACTTGTTTTTATTTTTTGTCCACAGAGAGGTATGGAGGCTTGTTTTATGTTGGATGAGTTGTAGCATTGTTCATTTTACCATTCGATTTACTGGAAAATGGGAAATCGTATGAATGTATATTTTAACATCATATGAGAATGAATAACGAACATTAAACACTGATTGAAAGGAACAGAAATCAATGTCGGATATCAAGATTTTCTTTGGAAGCAATAGCATCTTCATTTCCAGTGTAGAAAATCTTGTCACCAGTGAAGGATCTGAGGGAACATTCCTCAACAATGTGCTGAATTGTTTGGTGGTCAGCTCCACAGTCACAGGCAGGACAGTCAGATTTTCCCCACTTATACATAAGATCTGCACAAACACCAAAGTTTCTTCTGATACGATTCAGAGTGACTCAGGTTTTCCTTGGTAGATTGAAGCCTGGTGGTGGATTTTGCAAGTGAGGAAACGTTTGAAGCTCACAGTCTACTGCATTGACCTAAAGATCTCGCCATTTCTTATCTAAATTGAAATCATGTTTATACAGGGTGATTGCGGTTCGGATGGGTAGATGTCTTGATTTCAGTCATTGTATTTGAACATCTTGGATATTTTGATGTATTGGGAGGTTTCATTATTTACTACTTTGGTGTATTCTTCAAGTAGGAGCTTTTGTCTTCTCAGATTTGCAGGTGTGATATGGCTCAAGACAGGTAACCAGTGGACGGTTATAGGTCTGATGGCACCAGATATTATGCACATGGAGTTGTTCAGATGATTGTCGATTGCGTTCACGTGACAGCTATTCAACCATACTGGAGCACAATCTTCTGTATCTTCCGAAGAAGAGTACACCAAGGCAATGGTAGACGTTCTTAAAACAGGTGCTGAAGAACCCCAGAAGGATGCGCAGAGTTTCTAAATAATATTATTGCATGCTTTCATTTTCTGTGCTGTCTTAGGGTGCTTTCACACTAGCGTTTTTTTCAAATCGCGGCAGATGCGGTGAAAAAAACGCATCTGCTGCGATTACCGCATACCGGCTGCACTTGCGGCGCGGTTGCGGCAAGCCCCATACAATGTATAGGCGGGCTTGCGGCAGGTGCGGCAAGTGCGGTTTTGGCACTTGTGGCAGGTGCGGCCGCGAAAAAAACGCGGCTGACCACGGTTTTTTTCGCAGCCGCACCTGCCGCAAGTGCCAAAACCGCACTTGCCGCAAGCCCGCCTATACATTGTATGGGGCTTGCCGCAACCGCGCCGCAAGTGCACCCGGTATGCGGTAATCGCGGCAGATGCTGTTTTTTCACCGCATCTGCCGCGATTTGAAAAAAACGCTGATGTGAAAGGGGCCTTATTCAAGTGTGATTTGAAGGTTAGGCTTCTATCAAGGGTTAAGGTCCAGTCACACACAACGATCGCTCCAACAATCCCGACAGCGATAACGACCTGCCGGGATCGCTGGAGCATCGTTACCTGATCGCTGGGGAGCTGTCAAACAGGTAGATCTCCCCAGCGATCAGGGACCAGGGAGCCATCTCCCAAATCGCTGAAGGCAATGTCAGCATCCTCCCTGCTTAGCGCGGTCTTACAGGCAGCGCTAAGCAGGGAGAACACTGGTAACTATGATAAACAGCGCGCGCTGCCTGGATACCCAGTGTTTATCATAGTTACCAGCGTTCTCCCTGCTTACAGGCAGTGCTAAGCAGGAAGGACGCTGGTAACCATGGTAAACGCCGGGTATCTAGGCAGCGCGCACTGCCTAGATACCCAGTGTTTACCATAGTAACCAGCCCTGTGAGGTCACTGGTCACTGGTTTCTCGCTGTCACACGCAGCAATGCGTGCTGACCAGCGGGAAACCAACGATCAAAAAATGACCCGCAGCACTTGGCAACGATCAGCGACCTCACAGCAGGGGCCTGATCGCTGCAGAGTGTCACACAGAACGACATCGCTGGAGAGATTGTTGTAACATCACAGTTACAACGATCTCTAACGATATCGTTATGTGTGACTGGCGCTTTACACTTAATTACTTAGGATTCAAATTGTGTTTGACAAGTTGACCTTCAAAATGTACTTTGAGTTCAGTCTTAGCACTTGCATTGTGCAACTAGGGTAAATTGTGTAAATGAGAAGTAAATTCCAAGTATGATGAAATTGTGCAAAAATAACCCCAATTCTGAAAGTTTTTTGGGGATTAGATTTTATGGCATACATGTGGTTAAAATATTGTTGAAAAACTTGGCATCATGATAATCCTGGTCAATATCATTACGACAATACCAATCTTGTCCAGCTTTTTTTTTTATTATAAAAAGTTATGATTGTGATAGTATTTTTTTGATTGATGTAGATATGTCCGGTCTTAATTTTTGGAGGGAAAGGCAACGTTTTAGTTGATACAGTTTTAGAATGTATTTATTCTGTTTACCATTTTACTGATCAACAGATACGTAACTACAACAGGTGCAAGGGATTGCAATTGCATCCAGGCCCTTGGGCCAAAAATCCCTTTGGCCTATAGAAAAATTCTAATACTATTAAAGATTTGCAATAATTGGGGGCCCCGTTACAGCTTTGGCATAGGGCCCATATGCTCCAAGTCACGTCACTACTGATCAAGTTCATTCTTTTAATATTTTGGTAGATTGGACTTTCATAAATACAGTGATACCACATGTGTATCTTTTATATTTATTTTTAGCATGGTGGGAGGGGAATGGTTTTAATTTTATTTATTTTTTTTTAAATGTATGAAAACTATTTTCATTCTTGTTATTGTATTAGTTGGTTGACTCAAGGGGACTTGAACTTGTGATCGTCTGATCGCTTATACCATATACAGCAATTCTTCAGTACTGTTGCATACAGTGAAAATCAGTTTTCTTTGAAGCCCAGCCTAAGGCTTCATGTTGACACGGAGGGCCACGTCACACACACACAGATATCTGTGCAGATATTGTTCGCAGATCTCTGGTTGCAGTGAAATCATGGACACATTGTTCCATTTTGTGGCTGTGTACAAATGGAACAATGTGTCCATGATTTCACTGCAACCAGAGATCTGCGAACAATATCTGCACAAATATCTGAGTGAGTGACGTGGCCCTAAGAGGTCTTTAACTGACTCCTCGCTGTCATAGTAACCCTTCAACTCCCTGCGATTATGTTGCAGGGTGGACAACAGGTGTGTACAATGATGTGACCTTAAATTGATTCAGAATGAGAGGTTATCAGTCGCATGCTGAGCTCCGCTCTACCCGCAGGTTTTAAAGGTAGATTGTGACTGTGACACGCAGATATTATCTCTTGGGTATGGCGCAGGCTCAAGCTTGTGAGATGTAGTTGCAGCCTGCCAATCATATCGAAAATGAAAATGTTTTTATTAAATCATCATAAACCAAATTCTAACCAATACATATAAACCCACAGGTATTAATAGGGTTGGGGGTGATTTGGAGGGGTCAGGTTCCCATTAATGACTTCACAGTTGCGGAGTGGAGTCGTGTTCATTTTGGTGGAAGTCGAGTCGGATTCAGAGAACTTGAAGAGTCGGATGTTTGGTTTACCAACTCCACAGCCCTGGATACCGGTATGTACTGGGTGGGATTTGGTTTATTATGATTTGATAAAAATATTTTCGCTGGTATTTGAGATATGGTCTTTTTGGGTTAACTATACCTGTTGCATTTAGGAGGTCTAAATCAGATAGTTTTTATTAAAACTTTGTACTAAACATATTGAAATACAAATCCAAAAATTTGAGAGATTAAATTACAATCGGTATACATTGCATAGGTTTGTAATTCCCCCTTCCCCCCCAACCATAGCCCAACTAACAGTGCTCTACTATAACCATTGTGGTCCAACTGTGTAAATGTAGTAGTGTGTAATCAGCTTTGAGGCACTTTTAAGGGAACTAAAGCAAACATTTGAGTGTCTTGTAATGTGCTGTTTCTCTACACCAGACATATCCTGTCTTTAATTAGGTCAAAGAAGGCTAATCCTGGAGAGTCCAGCCAGCATCCCCACATTTTTTCAAATGTTCCTAGCCGCCCCCTCTTCAAATAAATGTGCTTTACCATAGTAATTATGAAATTAAGGTTGTTGATGTATTCTCTTCGTGTACCCTATCAGAGATCCAGTGGGAAGTAATCAACTTCCTAGCAGCAAATAACATTCTAGCAATGGTGAGTTTGAGGGTGTCGTCCCCATTCACCTCATCTATATATCCCAGTAAACAAATCACCGGATCTCTGGAGATCTCAACACTAGTTACCAAGTGAATGATGTTAAGTACAGTAATCCAGAATGCCTGCAGACACTGACACGTCCATAACATGTGTATAATATCAGCATCGTCTGATGTACATTTATGGCACTTGGAGTCGTCCCATATATGCAGATCAAACATCCACTTAGGTGTTCTATATGCTCTATAAAGAATGATATTTGCGATAAACACTTAGGTTCACTGAGAGATAATTTGGGTCTCATTTGCATAATCGAATCCCACTTCTCCTGTGATGGGTACCAATTCTACTTCCCACTTTGTTAGTGTAGTTATTGGGTGTTTTGACAATAGCACCCATAAGAGATCCCCATATATGAAGGATATTAATCCCTTAGTAGTTGTCTGTAGACCAAGCAAGCTAACAATATTGTCCTGTTGGATAATAATTGGAGATTTTTGATTTTGTGTGTCATATGCAGAATTATGTTTTTTGGGCCACCGTGTTGTTACAATACAATGCAATAAAAGGATTCAAAATGTTGTATCTGACTCAAAATGGTATCAGTAAAAATGTCAGTACAGGGCACATAAAATAGGCCCTCACATAGCCCTGGATCTTCAAAAATTAAAACATCATGGGTCTCGGAAAATGGTGAATAAAGCAAATTTTTATTTTTACAAATTTCTGGGGGGTTTTTATGATTGAAATAAAAAAAAAAGAGAATTTTGTTTACGTACCGTAAATTCTTTTTTCTTGAATCATCAATGGGAGACCCAGACAATGGGGTTTAGGGCGCTGCCCTCCGGAGGTCACACTAGGTACTACAAATTTGTAGCACCGCCTCCTCCGCTTATAAACCCCCACCGTAGGAGACATCCTCAGTTTAGTCCATAAGCTGCGAGGAGAAATAAACCACACCCGAAACATCGGGAAGAATGCCGTGCCCAGACGGTGTAACAACCCGGAAACACTGTCTCAACAGAGAACAGATCAAATGCAAACATGCAACGGAACAACTGGGTGGGTGCTGGGTCTCCCATTGATGATTCAAGAAAAAAGAATTTACGGTACGTAAACAAAATTCTCTTTTTTCTGATCATCATAATGGGAGACCCAGACAATGGGGATGTCCTAAAGCAATACCCCAGGGCGGGAAGAGTTCCTCAACAAGACGGATAACACATGGTTCCCTTTTAAAGGTGGGCAACCGCCGCCTGGAGAACCCGCCTGCCCAAACTCGCATCCGCAGAGGCATGGGCATGCACCATATAGTGCTTAGAGAAAGTGTGCAGGCTGGACCAAGTGGCCGCTTGACACACCTGTAGAGCAGAAGCTCGATGTCGCAAGGCCCAAGAGGCACCTACAGCTCTAGTAGAGTGTGCCTTCAAACCCACCGGGAGAGGCAAACCAGAAGACCGGTAAGCCTCCTGAATGGGAGCCTTGATCCATCTGGCCAAGGTCGACTTTGAAGCCGCGGACCCCTTACAGCGACCCATCGTGAGGACAAATAAGGAATCCGAACTCCTAAAGGAGGCGGTCCTGGACACATAAATGCGTACAGCTCTCACGAGGTCCAGAGTATGGAGGTCGCGCTCAACCTGATGAACGGGAGCGGGGCAAAATGATGGGAGAACAATCTCCTGGTTCAAGTGGAATGTTGAAACCACCTTCGGCAAAAATTCAGGCCGTGGGCGCAACACCACCTTGTCCTGGTGAACCACCAGAAAGGGTGACTTGCACGAGAGTGCAGCCAATTCTGAGACCCTTCTCAGAGACGTAATTGCCACCAGAAAGACCACCTTCTGGGACAGACGAGAGAGAGAGATGTCTCTCAGTGGCTCAAACGGCGGTTTCTGCAGTGTCGTCAGGACCATGTTTAGGTCCCAAGGGTCCAGAGGTCGCCTATAGGGCGGGACCACCCGCGACACCCCCTGCAGAAATTGACGTACCTTCGGGAGGAGCGCCAAGCGCCTGTCAAACAACACTGAAAGTGCTGATACTTGACCTTTCAGAGAGCCAAGGGATAATCCCAACTCCAACCCCGACTGTAGGAAGGCCAGCAATGTCGGGATAGACAAAGGCCACGGTGAGTGGCCACCAGAGGCACACCAGGTAAAAAAGATTTTCCACGTTCTGTGGTATATCTTCCTGGAAACAGGTTTCCTTGCCCGATTCATAGTGGCAACCACTGTAGGAGAGAAACCCCTGGATGTCAGCAGCCAGGCCTCAAGAGCCATGCAGTCAATCTGAGAGCCCTGGAATTGAGGTGGAAGAATGGCCCTTGCGCGAGTAGATCTGCGCGTTCTGGAAGAGCCCACCTGTGTCCGCCTGACAGTTGCCACAGGTCCGGGTACCAAGACCTCCTGGGCCAATCTGGAGCCACTAGAATGGCCACTCTGCATTCTGTCCTGATCTTCCACAGGACCCTGGGAATCAGAGCCAGAGGCGGAAACACATATGGCAGCTGGAATCTGGACCAGCTCAGAATCAGGGCGTCCGCCCCCAGAGACTGGGGATCCCAAGACCTTGCCATGTATTGGGGCACCTGATGATTCAGCCGTGAGGCCATCAGATCCACGTCCGGAGTGCCCCACCTGCCGCAGATGTCCCGGAAGACGTCTGGATGTAGAGACCACTCTCCGGCGTCCATCCCCTGTCGGCTCAGATAGTCGGCCTCCCAGTTCTCGACCCCTGGGATGTGAACTGCGGAGATCAGGCAGCCGTTTTCCTCTACCCAGAGTAGAATGCGGTGGACTTCGGCGAGGGCCTGAGCACTTCTGGTCCCTCCCTGATGATTTATGTAGGCGACGGCCGTCGCATTGTCGGACTGTACCCGAATGGGCTGTCCTGACAGGAATTTCTGAAACGCCAGTAGCGCCAGATAGACCGCCTTGATCTCCAGCACGTTGATCTGCAACGCCGACTCCGACCGAGTCCAGAGGCCTTGAGCCCTGTGGTGCAAGAACACCGCCCCCCAGCCCTTCAGACTGGCGTCGGTGGTCACCACTAACCATGACGGTTTTAGGAAGGACCGGCCCCGTGACAGGTGAAGTGGCAGGAGCCACCACTGTAGAGAGTCCCTGGTTGGTTGTGACAGTGTCACCAGCCGATTCAGAGAGATCGTCCTCTTGTCCCATCTGCGAAGAATCTCCAGTTGGAGAGGACGGAGGCGAAACTGTGCGAACGGCACCGCCTCTATCGCCGCTACCATGCGACCCACCAGTCTCATCAATACCCGTAGGGATGACTGTGGAGACAGGAGGACATTCTGCACTCCTGATTGGATCGCAAGCTGCTTGGCTTGAGGTAGGGACACCAGGGCCGAGTCCGTGTGGAAGTCCATGCCCAGATATGTCAATGACTGGGTCGGAACCAGGGTCGACTTCTGAATGTTGATAAGCCACCCGAACCGTTCCAGGGACTTCATGGTCACCTCCAGGCTTACCCGACAAAGGTCTTCCGATGGCGCCCTGACCAACAGGTCGTCCAAATAGGGTATGACGGCGTGTCCCTGCACATGCAGGAGAGCCATCATGGAGGCCATCACCTTTGTGAACACCCGTGGTGCTGAGGCTAGCCCGAATGGCAGTGCCACAAATTGGAAGTGCTCTTCCCCCACTGCGAATCTCAACCAGCGCTGATGAGCTGGTGCAATGGGGACGTGAAGGTAAGCGTCCCTGATATCGATGGACGCTAGGAAGTCTCCCTGTGACACAGCCGCGATCACTGAGCGCAGGGATTCCATGCGGAACTTCCGAACCAACACGTGACGGTTGAACAACTTGAGGTCCAAAACCGGGCGAAAAGAGCCGTCCTTTTTTGGGACAATAAAGAGGTTGGAGTAAAAACCCCTGAACCTCTCTTCCGTGGGCACAGGGACCACCACTCCGTCTCTGCGGAGTCCCTCCAACACCAGGTAAAAAGCCTGAGCCTTTTCTGGAGATGGAACCGACCGATGGAATCGGTGTATTGGTTGTGACGTCAGCTCTATCCTGTAACCTCTTGAGACTACGTCTCGAACCCACTGATCTTGAATGTGAAGAAGCCACGTGTCCTGAAAGCGGGACAGGCGGCCCCCCACCTGTGGGGAGGCAGGATGAGATAGCGAGTCATGTCGAGGCGGGCTTGGGGGTGGCAGCCGCTGCCCCCGCCGGCTTCTTCTGACGACTCTTGGAACGCCACTGAGTAGCAGGCTTGCCCCCTCGGTCTGAGCGAGTGGACGCCGTTGATGACTGTGAACCGGAGCGAAAGGACCACTGCTTAGGGTTCCTTTTCACGGTGTACCGTGGCTTAGGCTTATTCTGCGGTATCTTAGACTCAGCAGAATCCTTTATCAATTTATCCAGTTCGGTGCCAAAAAGCCTGTCACCAGCGAACGGAAGATTTTGTAAAATCTTCTTAGATGTGGCATCTGAGTCCCAGAGACGCAGCCACAATAGCCTGCGGATCGCAATTGCATTGGCCGAGGCCACAGCAGAGCGAGTGGCAGTTTCCAAAGATGCCGTCCTGGCATAGTCCGCATAGGCCCTTGCTCTCTCAGTGAGAGCCAGGACCTCTGGACTGGACCTAGCTAGATCAGTGATACCATCCAAACAGATAGTGATCGCTTGTAGGGTCCAGACTGCGGCAAAATTAGGGGCAAACGAAGACCCCACAGCCTCATAGGAAGACTTGGCGAGTTGCTCGACCTGTCTATCAGTAGCATCCTTCAACGAGGAGCTATCAGAGGCAGAAAACAAGGAGCGCGCAGCAATCCTAGTCATGGAGGCATCCACCTTGGGAGACTGCGACCATTCCTGGAGCGCCTCCTGGGGAAAGGGAAAGCGATTGTCCTTAGTTTTACGGACATAACGCCGCCCAGGATGCAACCTGGGAGCTTTAATCACCCTTCCGAAATTAGTGTGGTCCATGAAGGAGCCACTTGGTCTAGCCTCTGGCCGCAGCCATTGATAGATCTCCTTGGGGTGTACAGTCACCTCCTCAGGAGGAGTGACAAGACGCAATGTCTCATTGATGGAGGACACCAGATCCTCCACCCCATCTGGAGGTTCAGACATAGACCCAAGAGTAGAACCCCCATCATCTTCCTCACCATCAGAGGAACGCTCCTCCTCAGAGAGAGTCTGGAGCTCAGGAGAAGCCTCACGGGCTCGCTTAGGGGGTCTTACAGCAGAAGTAAGAGACACCCGGGGGTAACTAGGAGGAGTAGCTGGGTTCTCCAGTCTCCTATGCAGTGCCTCCAGGGTTTGCGACATGGAGGACATCTGGGACAGCAGAGATTCATTGATCTTATTCTGCGTTTCCCATGGCCCTGGGATCACCTGAACCTCAGGGTATAATCCCGGATTTGCAGACTCAATAGTAGCAGATCGGGCCTCTGGGCGTCCGCAGTTATTGCAGGACCCCTCCACCAGTGTCCCGTTGCATGTAGTACAGACAATGGTGGACACCGCCGCCTTAGCAGCATGCTTCCCAGCTGAGGACATCTCCACAGTGAGGGGAATATAAGCCAAAGTCACAAACAAACCGGGAATCCCGGTGGCTTACCGACCGCAGTAAAGCGGTAGGAGGAAGCGGTGTGTGTGTGTGACCTCCGCGAGTTCCGGTCTCCCTTGCAAGTGCAGACACGCGCTGCCGTTCAGATCCCAGCCGGGAAGTGAGAGAGAAGATGGCCGCCGACAGTGAAGATGTGGGCGGAGCCAGGAACACGCGGGAAGAACACACAACACGCCCAGCGGTGATGTCACCATAAGGGCTGCCTCCTCCTCCTCCAGACTGCCTCAGCAATGGAGGTGCCGGAGCCCGCAGCGCGGGAAACGAGAGTGAATATCACCACACACACTCTCAGACTGCATGTACACATAAAAACACCCGCAGTCTACAGCCTCAGCCCCTGTGAAACACAGGGCGGTCAGCCAGGGAGACCCCAGCACAGGGTCACCGCCAGAACCGCGGACCCAAGGGTAACCGCGCGGTCTGAGTGTCATGACACCACAGTGACAGACACTACCCCCAGGCACACAGGAGACACACCAGGTGCCTCAGTGCCGGTCCGGTCTGTAAGCACCTTTAGGGAGGCCTCGGACGGGGGTACAGCACCAGTCCGGAGTGTAAGCACCATTTAGGGAGGCCTCGGACTGGGCTGGCTCCGTCCGGTCTGTAAGCACCATTTAGGGAGGCCTCGGACGGAGCGGAGCTGTGCAAGGCTCCAGGCTCCCCCTATCCAGAGCCTCCATGGAGGGATGGAAAGGAAAGGAGCACGACAGCGTACCGGGAGAACACTAAAGTGTCCAGGCTAAAAACCCTCCGGTACCTCCACCAGCGTGTTCCACAAGGGTGAGCGGGGAGGCTGTCGAGGATCCCGAATGGGACCATTTTACCTTGTCTTCATATGCCATCACGTAAGTTGTGAGAATGCAGTGAAGTGCAAGCAAAGCGTGATCCTCCGAGCACACTAAGTTTAAAACTGAGGATGTCTCCTACGGTGGGGGTTTATAAGCGGAGGAGGCGGTGCTACAAATTTGTAGTACCTAGTGTGACCTCCGGAGGGCAGCGCCCTAAACCCCATTGTCTGGGTCTCCCATTATGATGATCAGAAAAATGTTCAGTATCTTCTTATTCTGACCCAGATAATCAACTTATGAAGTCACTTTTACCATATAGTTAACATGATAAATAAAAAACAAAAAAACAAATTGTGGAATTGCACGTTTTTTTTTGCAATTTCAAAGCACTTGGAATTTTTTTCTCATTCTCCAGTACATTATGTGGCAGAATGAATGATGTAATTCAAAAGTAAAACTTATCCCGCAAAAAAACAAGTCCTCGTACAGCTATGTGGAAGGAAAAATAAAACAGTTCTGGCTCTTGGAAGAGGTGTGGAAAAAACAAAAACGAAAAATCGCTCAGTGGTAAAAGTTATAAAATCCTTGTAATTGCCATATAATAGCAGCAGGAGCGCCCCCCGCAGGCTTCAATCTTCACATGTTCAAGATGGGAGTAATTAGAGTTAGGGGACCTCCTTAATTCCTACATTAGTAGCCAGTTATCAAGCAGAACTTACAAGGCTTTAAAGGGGATGTCCAGGATTAATAAAAAACTTTACTGCATTCTTTCAAAAACAGCACCACCCCTGTGTACAGGTGGTATGTCGCATTACAGCATAGGCCCATTCCCTTCAATTGAGCTGAGCTGCAATATCACACACCGCCTGTAGACAGGGGTGGCGCTGTTTTTGAAAGAAATCAGTCATGTTTAAGGAATTCTGGATAACTCCTTTAAGGTCAATATTTCCACTAGTGACCCCAGAACAAGACAAGGCCACCAGGATGGGGCTCAATTCAAATGTATTTGTTACATACTATGAAGAATATAGCCGATTTTTGTTAAAGATTATATTTAAGTAGATGATCCTATAAAAACATTCTCCTTACTGAATCTCCAGCTTGTAAATCCTATTTAATTAAACACTTGTAGGTAATTTTTAATCAATATAAGGAGTCCTGTGCTCACAATCCCCATCTCTTGGTGAGAACATAAGTGGTTAGAAAGAGCGACTCTCCCTGGAGGAGCCGTGCTGTATGACACAGACAGACAATGATGGGAATGGATGTGTGTGTCTGTGTGTGTCTGTGTGTGCTCGGTGTATACGTGTAATCTATAGAGTTTGTGTCACATACCGTGTGTTGAATGTATGTAACATCTACATTTATAAATCCCACTAGCACAGATGAGAGTTCCTAGGTGTAAACAGGTCGGCAATCGCCCAACAAACGAGCAAAATGCTGCTCATCATTGGGTGATTGGATGTTTATGGAGGAACAAAAATCTTTGCTCTCGGCAGCACATCGCCAGCTGCAAACTGCTGCCGACAACATGATACTGTAGAGGACAGATTGCTCTACCAGTGATTGTTCTGTGCCGTCATTTTTCATCATCCTGTGTAAAAAGTCTGGAAACAAGCGCTGAATGACTTGAATATTATAGATCGCGCTCATTCACCAGTCTGAATTCAGCGCTTGTAAATGTACCCTAAATGTCTGAGAGTGACGGTGCAATATGTGAGCATTTAGGGCCCACTTTAACCTTTTGCCCAGGGCCCCACTTTGCCTAAAACTGGCCCTGTGCAACGGGAATTCCTTTTGAAGTTCTCCAAAGGATTTAAAAATTCCCTTATTTAGTAACTGTGATATCCACCAAATCCCTAAACTTCGCCATTGCGCAAAACCCTTAAGGGGTAGCATTTCAGGTAAATGGGGATTGGCCAATATAGGGGAATATACTGAGTATTCTGTGATACATCTAAATTGCTTGAATTTATTCCAAATTTTAACCACAAGCAGTATGGTAGGGAATTTAGAAGTATAGGAATGAAACGCTCCAGCCTCTAATTTTGAAATCACAGATCCCCGTCCCACCAGGAAGTTAAGTATTTTTCCCACAGAGTCATCAGCCTTATAATTAGCTCCCCCCATAAAAAGCTGACACTGGGATGATAGGTAGTACTGCCAGGGGTTAGGCAAGGCCAGTCCCCCTTCATCTTTAGGCCTCTGCAGATGTTCAAGCGCACACCGTTGTTGCAAAATAAATTCCCTAAAGGCGGCATTGATTTTGTGTAATCTAATTTGGGGAATCCATATTGGAGCATTGTGGAGAATATATAGAAGTTGAGGCATAAACACCATCTTTATCAAATTTACCCTTCCCACCACAGAGAGATGTAGTTTGGACCAGGACCTTTATTTTTGATTTTAAGCATCAGGGGGGGCCAGATTAAGTTGTTCGTATTCCATCAATTTAACAGAGATAACTATCCCCAAATATTTAAACTCCCGTACCACCGGTATGGAGATACTGAGACATTCCAGTATCGAGGGGGAGTAGCGCTGATTTGTCCCAGTTAATGGTCAGTCCAGAGAACCCACCCAAGTCCGACAAAAGTGTCGTGGTACATTCAAGAGAACTACCCGGGTGTCCCAAGAACAAGAGCAAGTCATCAGCGTATAGCGCTACTTTTTCTTCATGATTCCTAGAGCAGAATCCCTCAATAGTGTGGTCTTTTCTAATTCTTGCAGCTAATGGTTCCACCGTCAAGGCAAAGAGCAGTGGGGACAGAGGGCAGCCCTGCCTCGTACCTCTATAAAGAGGGAACGACTCAGAAATACTGCCATTCACTCGTATTTCAGCTCTTGTTGCCGAGTACAACAGCCGAATCCACTGAATGAATCCGGGACCAAAACCCATGCACCTGAGCGTGACACATTTAGGAGGTCTGTTTGGTTTTTAATCTTTCGACCAGTTATCTTCGGAGTTCCTTCTACAGCTTTTCTTACAAAAGTAAATTCTGATACAAAGGATATATTTACTGCAGAATCTTTGACACTGATTTTCCAGAGTACCAAATTTCTGCAATAAATTATGACGATTCTGCCACGAAAATGTTCACGTGCACTGCAGTTTTTGCCTGTTGCCCAGTAAAGGGTGAAGCCGACAGGTAACATGGCCAGCATAAAATTACAATCAACATATTAAATACATAGTGTTGCTTAACCTCTGGTGCAGACATTCTTTGCAATGTGTGAGTAAGATGTCATAATAATCTGAACAGAAAATCCTCTTGTATCTGAACTATGTAAGGCAGCCTGTGGAAACCGTCAAATTATTCTATACACAAGTCAGCTATACACTCAGTACTACTGTAATTGGATCTCTAAACCCAAAGTGACAACAGTAGGTCTTCACCTCCTGGTTGTCCATCCCTGTGCTTTAGTGCCTGTAGATGGATGCTCCACAGCATATATGTCATGTGCCCTGTCATGGAATATGAATATACAGAGTCCTGGACAACCCATTAAGATATTTCACAAACCAAAAACATTTCTGAATTGATGTTTTTTGAATTTTAAATAATATTAACAATTTCACATTCAGAGAAATAGTTTTTAATTTTTTCAATAATGTAAAGCTTTACAAAATAATATAAAATACTAAAAAAAACAAACCAAAAAAACACATGATGCCATTACTGCAATATATTTACAGGCATGTATAGCACTTGTTAAAATTCTCATGGCCCATAACAAAGTTGTATGCATTTCATGTAGAGAAAACATACGGTAAGTCATAGGCATGAAGTGACCATCACACACATTACATTGGCTATATACAATAGCATATTCCCCATTCACATCTGTAACATTAACTGAACTTTTTTTTTTTTCAGTTGTCTAATACTGCAATAAAATCCACTACAGCTATATACATAATGGCAGAAAACGTATCTGCTTGCTAAACAATATCAGCAGAATATAAGTTACACACACACAAACGCCAGCAATATTGATTGCTGCAAAGATTTCAATACACCCTGTCATTATTCTATATAATCTGTTCCGTAAACATCATTTGAGAGTATTTATTGTATTTATGATCAATCCAAATAGCAATCAAAATCCATAAAAGCATCCTAATCTGGCAGCTGTCACTACAACCCTCATCATATATCATAACCATTATCAGGTAAAAAACAAAGATTGGGGATCACTGCTCCATAATAAGTTTATAAATATAAATCTTTTTTAACACCAGTAATTTAATATGATGAAAATTATGGATATCATTGGTTTTCACTCTTTCTGGAGCAGTTTTAACATTTAAATGGCTGCAAATATCCAGCTCACTTTTGCTTTACAGAAGTCCATGACCTAATTTGTACCCTCCATTGTATTATGGATACGATGCAAGGATGCTACTGCTACAAATTAGCTGCCAGAGAGATCTTTGAATATTCCATAGCTGTGCACCCATTATAATCAGGAGTTCACAGTGCCAATGTACTCAGACATAAGGTACTTGTGTGGAATTTTCTCTTTCTCACTTCAGCTCTGGAATCCTCTGCTGTCCAGGTAGTCATAATGTAGCTCCTAGAAAAGAATATGTCAAGCATTACTAACGTGTGATGAATTTTAAGACCAAATACATTTAACTAACATCACGAAACATTTAGGAAAAGTTGGTATGAATGAGCGCTCAGAGATTTAAAATTTAGTTTTTGTACCCAACGCAGACTTTAGAAAAAATTTCAGGGTTCGGAGTTCGGGTGCTTTACGTACATAAACCACTGGAGCGAGCGTCGACGTGCTCGTGTACACTCAGTGTTTGGCCCAGTGTGAGCCAATTGCAGTATATGGATGGCTCTCACTGGTGGTAAAATCAGCGTTATGGCATGTGGTGCGTACAAAACACCGCCCTCCCCCGGAAGCCCTTTGTTTATGACTGGCTGAATATGGGTGGACATCAGTGCTTGGGTCCACAACAGGACTTTATCTAAAGTTTGGCTGAACCCTCAGAACCCGAACTTCCACAGATCCGCTCATCTCTAAAGGTAATGTCACACGCTACGATCTAGTGAACGACATCGCTAACGATGTCACGTGACCGATGTCGTTTCGACATAGTGTGGTGTCACATGCATGGATATCGTTAACGATGTCAAATTTGGCAAGGTGCCAGCTACTTCGCGAACAACTTAGCGAATGATTTTGCAAAGCGGCAGGAATATGACAACTTTGGACAACACTGTTCAAAAAGGTGTCACACTTAACGATGTTGCAGGTTGACAGAACGTTAATTGGACGACAAACGGATTTGAGATCAGGATCTCAAATTTTTGATCAGCGATCCAACAATTTCTCATTTCAACATCGTACACGCAATGATGCACAAACGATGTCGTAAAAAAAAACGTGATGTATCAGCGATATCGTTACCGATATCGTAGCGTGTGAAGTACCCTTAAAAGTGGGAATGGATGTGGATGTGGTTGAATCAGCAAGGTTTCTACCAAGCAAAAAATTTAGAGCAGACTGGCGTTTTAATATCTGCTGTTCAAGCTCTTTTAAAGAAGCATGGAGAAATGGGCAATGTTGAGAACCATAGATGTAGTGGTCAGCCAAGTAAACATAGTGTATTAATGACACATAGGGTTACTGTACTTAGAAATCAGGAGCAGCAGTAACATGTGAGACCGAGCTACTCCATCTACTGTTTGAGGAAGTCTGCACAAAATTAGTCTGAAAGAATGCAGTCTAAAACACAAACATTCAACATGGAAATAAGCGAGTCAACCACGCACAAAACCCAAGAACTGGAGTGCAGAAAAACAGCAGGAAATGTTCTGGACTGAGGAGTCAAAGTTTTAAATATTTGGATGTACCGTAAGACAGTATGATCACCAAAGGGCTGAAGAGTGGTACAATAATAAAGGTCTGCAGGCATCAGTGAAGCATGGTGGAGATTCCATGCAACTTAGGAGGACTTGGGGATTTGGTCAGCATTGAAAGGGATTCCCATCTCCAAGATCCTATCCCAATATGTAGTAGGGGTCATTCCATGTCAAGTGATCCAAAAATGAATATTTTTTTTCCCTGACGTCCTCAGATTTTTAAAAAAAATTTTCTATCTGAAGAACAACTTTATCTAATTACAAAAAAAAAGTTTTGAATTTTTTTCTTTATCTGTTAATTTTTTACAGATTTTTAAAGTTTTAAAAAAGTGCGAATTTTGGCCTGGTATGGCTTTACATTTTCTATCATATCTCGGGCTAGAAATAAGATAGAGAAACAAAATAAACACCAATCTACTCAGAACTGTCCAAGCTTT
Organism: Allobates femoralis; assembly: GCA_033576535.1. NCBI lineage: Eukaryota > Metazoa > Chordata > Amphibia > Anura > Aromobatidae > Allobates > Allobates femoralis. The sequence continues at coordinate 443,547,757 of JARQOC010000005.1, read as the reverse complement.
CATCAGATATGTCACAAGAGGATATTTGTTAATATTTTACCCATGTGATCGCAAGCGCAAAACTTTAAAACGCATTTCCGAAAAATCGGCGCGCTTTAAATATTTCAAAAACTGCCCATGTGTCTGCTGTGCTCTTAGCCACATCTGTACCAAATTTCAAGTTGGGATCGCAATGGGATCATATTTTAACATATTTTACTAGTAAGAGCGTCAATGGGTCATTCCATATCAAGTGATCTAAATATGAATATTTTTTTTTACCTGACGTCTTTAGATTTTTTTTTTTTTTTTCCTTTATGAAGTACTACTTTAGTTAATTACAAATTAAAAGTTTGGAATTTTTTTCTTCATCAGTTAATTTTTTACAGATTTTTAAAGTTTAAAAAAAGGGTGAATTTTGGCCTGGTACGACTTTAAATTTTTTTATCTCAGGCTAGAAATAAGATAATGAAGTGGGAGAGGCATCATTTTACTCAGAACGGTAACAGCTTTCATTTGAGATGTTACAAGACTATGTTTCTTTATATCAAATTCAAACTATTGACGGGCAATTGTGAAAAAATGACTGATTGTGTTCTTGGTGACTTTTGAATTGACACTATAATAGTTAAATATTTTGCACTTAGGTCCAATGAATGCGTCCATGGGGTCAAGCTGGGACAGAGTCATCACAAATTAGCCTTATTTGCAGATGACCTGCTACTTTACATCTCCCAGCCCCTGGTCTCCATCCCTTCGGTCTTAATGGAGTTTGAACGGTTCGGACAATTGAGCAACTTTAAAGTGAATTGCTCCAAAACCGAGGCACTCAATATTTCTTTGCCTGGAGAATTGGTTTCTCATCTATTTAAACAGTTCCCATTTAAATGGAAAGTAGAAGCCATTAAGTACTTGGGAGTCCTTATACCAAAAGATCTTAAACAAATATTCAATTTAAATTATCAACCCCTTTTGACTAACGCGGAATCGGCATTTACCTCCTATAGACAATTAAAGCTATCCTGGTTCGGGAGAATAAACGTAGTCAAGATGGATGTCTTGCCCCGACTCTTATATACTTTTCAGACAGTTCCTGTTCTATTGGATAGAGGTTTCCTCTCCAAAATGCAATCTATGATCCTTAGATTTGTCTGGGGGGGCAAGAGGTCCAGATTGCGAATGAATATCCTATCCTTGCCCGAGACCAGAGGAGGGGTTGGACTACCCAACATACGAGCGTACTTTGAGGCTTCCTCTCTTGTTAGAGCTCTAGATTGGCATTATCATGCGTCCTCCAAGAAATGGGTAGGGGTGGAGCAAGAGGGTTTGGGGATTCCGCTGAAACACCTGCTTTGGATTTCCCCTAAAGACTCCACAGACCTAGTACCTTTGACAGACATGACCAGAAACACCTTGAAGGTATGGCACCTAGTGACGAAAACCCTCCGCTTAAACGACAGACTTAGCCCTTTGACTCCCCTTTTTTCCAACCCATCTTTCCCACCCAGATTTGACATGCAGAGATTTTTATGTTGGCGGATTGTGGATGACACCCGAGTAGGACAGACTCTGTCCAGTGGTGGTTTGCCCCCGATGGCAGAGCTACAACTCAAAGAACCTACGAGACCTCTTAAGTGATTCGAATTTCTCCAATACAGAGCATAATTATATTCAGCTGACCACTCTTGCAGGGTAAGATTGACGCCCAACGTATTGGAGAGGTTATTCCAACTGGAGGCTCCACCGAGGCGCAAAATATCATTTCTATACCAGGCCTTAGGGTCCATGAGAGAGCAGGGCACCCTTTACTTCCAACGTGCTTGGGAGAGGGAATTGGGGTGTAGCATTTCAGAAGCTAATTGGCAAAAATGCTTTATATTTACTCACTCACTAGCTAGCGCTTGTTCTGCACAAGAAAGAAGCTATAAGCTGCTCACTAGATGGTACTTGTGCCCGACGACACTCCGGAACATGTTCCCTGGAACCCCTGATACCTGCTGGCGCTGTGGGGAAGAGAAGGGTACAATGATACACATTTGGTGGAGTTGTGGGGAAATCCGGCGGTTCTGGTCTGAGGTTTTCAATGCATACGCCCGGATAACAGGTAAAGAAGCCGAATGCTGCCCAGAATCGGCAATGTTATCCATTTTTCCAGGTCCTATTGGGCTACAGAAGAGGGATATTCTCCGCTTTTGCATCTCGGCTGCTCGTGCTGTGATCCCGAGGTTCTGGAAATCAAGCCGGGCTCCATCTCTACTTGATTGGTTCAAAGAATTGATGGACACATATCGAATGGAGGAGCTCGCAGCTGATGCGTCGGGATCTCGGAACAAATTCTTAGGGATTTGGGTTGAATGGATTCTTTTTCACGACTCTGCAGAATTTAGGAGTATCTTTTCCAGCACAGATAATATGGCTCGACCTCTGACTGATGGGGAGCCAGTGGGATGAGTACCCTTTCTCCTTCCCATACCTCACCCGTCCCCCCCCCTCCTTTTTTTCTTTTTTTCTTACGTGGCTTTTCTTTCCCAGTATAACTTTTTCTAATGGTTTTTGTTTCTCTTCTCTCTCTCTCTTCTTTTCTATCTCTCTTTTCTTCCCATCTGATACATTCAGTCTAGGTATTTCCTTTCTACGCCTATACCTTCAGAATTCTAGTGAACATTAGACAGGTATCGAAAACTCTGAGCTGTGAGTAGATCATTAATATTTCGGCCTTCCTTTCCGGTACACCAGTCGATAGACTATTCCAACTAGGCCTCAACGGGTAATGACCCACTTACGTGGTCAACCTGTTAGAAGGGGCCAAGTAATAAAAATCATTCTGCTGGGGCTGCTTGTCCCCTTGACATCAGAACATCTCAAAACCCTGAGAAAGGTTGTATACTTGAGTGTTTGGAATTATATTTAGATTGTAGTATATATTGCACCAGAGATAAGTGCAAAAGTAAATTTGCAGCTTATCTTAAAGTTACTAATAACTTTGTGAATTCTCTTTTTGTATATTTTATATGTCTCAAGATTTTGTTAAAAGATTGAATGTATGTCTTTCATATGTTTTTTCAAAATTTAATAAAAATGAGATTAACCATAGTTAAATATTTTAAAATATGATCCCATCACGATCCCAACTTGAAATTTGGTACAGATGTGGCTAAGAGCATAAAAGACACATGGGCAGTTTTGGAAAATTTTTATTAAAATGTTTTTTTCGGAAATGCGTTTCAAAATGTTGCGTTTGCATTCGCATAGGTAAAAAATTAAAATTAACAAATATACTCTTGTGACATATCTGGTGAAAGCCTGGACAGTTCTGAGTAGAATGGTGTTTATTTTGTTTCTCTATCTTATTTCTAGCCCGAGATAAAAAAATTTAAAGTCGTACCAGGCCAAAATTCACCCTTTTTTTAAACTTTAAAAATCTGTAAAAAATGAACTGATGAAGAAAAAAATTCCAAACTTTTAATTTGTAATTAACTAAAGTAGTACTTCATAAAGGAAAAAAAAAAAAAAATCTAAAGACGTCAGGTAAAAAAAAATATTCATATTTAGATCACTTGATATGGAATGACCCATTGACGCTATTAATAGTAAAATATGTTAAAATATGATCCCATTGCGATCCCAACTTGAAATTTGGTACAGATGTGGCTAAGAGCAAAGCAGACACATGGGAAGTTTTTGAAATATTTAAAGCGCGCCGATTTTTCGGAAATACGTTTTAAAGTTTTGCGCTTGCGATCACATGGGTAAAATATTAACAAAGATCCTCTTGTGACATATCTGGTGAAAGCCTGTATAGTTCTGAGTAGAATGGTGTTTATTTTGTCTCTCTATCTTATTCCTAGCCTTAGTTATGAGGAGAAACGTAAAGGCAGGCAACAGCGAAATTCACACTTTTTCCGAACTTTGAAAATCATTTAAAAAAAAAATAAATTTTTTAAAAAATTTTTCTCTTCACATTTTGCATTGTCTGACATGCTATTATCAAATAACAAAATCTCAAAAGAATTAAAAATATAGAGGTAATAATCATTGGTTCACTTGACATGGAATGACCCGTAGGTGTAATACTGTAATAATAATATTGGTGAATACCTCTAATTACAAATCTAGTATAGTTTTCTTGATTAGCTTTTTCGCTTGCCTCATGTGCAGGGCATTACAGTTGCTTAGATATCCATAGTTACTACCACTGGCAAGTAACTTGAGTGGTCGTAACCATGGGTACTTAAGCTGCAATGTCCTGCACATGAAGTAAGAGACACAGCTAATCAAGAACATTATACTACATTTTAGTATAGGATGTTGGAGATGAGAATACCACTTTATTGGTGTTCTCAATGCTGAGAAATACAGTCCCATTGCTGTCTGCAACATATGGTGACATGGCTGGATGACACAGATTTGGGAGCTTTATTTGAAAGCATTCACTGTAACGCTTTGTGCCGATGCTGTGGTTTTGCAGCATTTTTGTGTCATCTTTTGTCACAAAACTCCATGCTTATTTACCCCAGCAAAGTCTGAGTATTCTGAAGTGTTGTGCCCATGATGCTTATTTTTTCTTTGCAGTTTAGGTGCGGATTGTGGGCAAGACAAAATAATTAGCATGTCAATTCTTTGCTGCGTTTTGTAGCCCTCCTAGTCATTAACTCTAGTAGAAAAATCACATGATCACAATCTACATCAAAAAGCTACTAAAATGCGCTAAAAAAAAGGATGCTTTTTTGCAGCATTTTTGATGCAGATTTTGGTCTAGTGTTTTTCTACTATAGTCAATGGCTGGCAGGGCATTATGGTTAATCAAGTTTTCTGATTTTTTTCGTTAATGGCATTAGACAAATTAATGAAATGCAACTTTAAAAAAAAAAAACAAATGTTGCACCTCTACTCCAGGTATTCCTTAGAATGATTTCATGTACAACAATTATTTTGGCTCTTTTTTTTACAACATTTCATGGCGTGTGTGACTTTTCCATGGTAAACAGATGCAACCCCAGTTGAAGGCAGAAAAAAAACTGGGGCTTTGCGAAAAATTCATGATTTGCATGCTCCATTTTCATAAATTTGACTAAGAAATATCGGCACATACAACAAGTAAAAAATAATAGAAGTGACTAAAAATCTGACAAATGATGACTCAGGCCCTGGCTCATTTCACTCAGGTCTTCAATTCTAAGCAGATTTACCAAGAGAAAAAAATTGATTTATTACTAAACTAGATGGAGGCCCGGTGCTACCACATTGGAAGGATGGTGATGTCACAATGGGGGCAGGCTATGTGGCGCTGGGGGTGGTGGCCATCTCTCACCCCTGTGTTCTCTCCTTTGCGCTGTCTCCACCCTGTGCGCTGTCTCTCTTCCCTCAGTGGTCTTCACCCCTGTGCTGCCTTCTGCCTTTGTGTGCTCTCTCCTCTGAGTTGTCTTCCCCCTGTGTGCTGTCTTCTCCCCTCTGTGCACTCTCGTTTGAGCTGTCTCCACCCAGTGCGCTCTTTCCCCTATGCTCTCGCCCTTCTACGGGTGGTAAAAGTAAAATTAAAACAAAGTAAGTAAAAGGTAACATTACATTGCTGGGGTGGGGGCACATACACTGGTGGGGTGGGGGCACAGGCTGCTGGGAGGGCGGAACATAAGCAGGTGTAAGGACACAGGAGGTAGGTGTGGGGGCACAGGCGGCTGGGGTGGGGACACGGGCTGCTGGGGGGAGGCATGGGCTGCTGGGTGGGAGGCACGGCTGCTGGGTGGGGAGGCACGGGCTGCTGGGGTGGGGAGGCACGGGCTGCTGGGGTGGGGAGGCACGGGCTGCTGGGGTGGGGAGGCACGGGCTGCTGGGGTGGGGAGGCACGGGCTGCTGGGTGGGGAGGCACGGGCTACTGGGGGAGGAGGCAAGGGGCTGCTGAAGGGAGGAGGCATGGGCTGCTGGGGGGGGAAGCACGGGCTGCTGGGGGGGGGAAGCACGGGCTGCTGGGGGGGGGGGGGGGAAGCACGGGCTGCTGGGGGGGGGGGGGGAAGCACGGGCTGCTGGGGGGGGGGGGAAGCACGGGCTGCTGGGGGGGGGGGGAGGAAGCACGGGCTGCTGGGGGGGGGGGAAGCACGGGCTTGCTGGGGGGGGGGAGCCACAGGCTTGCTGGGGGGGAGGCACGGGCTGCTGGGGTGGAGGCATGGGCTGCTGGGGGGGAGGCACAGGCTTGCTGGGGGGAGGCACGGGCTGCTGGGGAGAAGGCAAAGGGTGCTGGCGGGGAGGCACGGGCTGCTGGGGGGAGGCACAGGGTGCTGGGAGAGGCACAGGCTGCTGGGTAGGTACATACCTTGCTGTGAAGAAAGTGTAGTCCTGCGTAAAGATAAGTCACACGCAACTGGGCCCGCCCATGACATCACCGTCCTTTGCTCATTTTCCTGTGTATTTACGGCAAGCTGAGGGCTGTGGTGTCGAGTTTGTGGGGGAAGAGGGTGCTCTTCGGTGTAGGGACTGGGGGGGGGGTGATTGGGCTGCGGCGGTATGTGTAGAGGGTCCGTAGTGTCAGGGCACTGCTTGCAGGTGCCATATTTGAACATCCATCACTTGGGTGTTCAAATATGGCACCTGCAAGTTGTTCTAGCCAATGCCATGGTAGAACGACACAATTACGGCGGAAGTGGATGACAGACACCACAGGGTAAATATTATAATAGATCAGTTAGCACCAGTTTTCTAATTAGCAGCATTCTCCTATAGACAAAACCTAAAGCTGTGTAAATATATTTTGAATATTTGTTTTTCTTTGGTAACATGAACATAAAGCACTAATATATCATCTATTTTTTATTGCACCGCTGTAGTTGTGTTTTAAATTTAAGACCCCTTTCCCCTGGCTTATACTCAACTTTTGTTGCCTTCATCCATTTCCAGCAGATCTCCAGTTGGTCTGTGGTGAAAAGTGGCTAGCCAACAGAACCAGTGTTTCATGAAACACACAGGAGATCTCAACTCAATACATCTCTATAGAAGCCTTGTTCTGGATTTCAAAGAGATGCTCTGAATGACTTAAGGCCTGTAAGAAACAACGAGCACAAGAGGGCACCGTGGGACCGGAGTGGGCTTGGTAAAGCATAAAAATGTCGAAGGGTGAATAATATAATATGCTGTAGTGGTGCTTTAGGCTGGAAGCACACTGTCCGAGTGACATGTGAGTCACTCGGATGAGTCTCATATGACTAACTAGGAATGGCCTCCCCCATCTCTGGATGGGAGTGTCAGCTGCCTGTGTTTCTAAGCAGCTCCATACTCCCGTTCTGACAGGGGGAGGCTATTCCAAGTTAGTCATTCAAGACTTGTCCGAGTGACTCGTATATCACTTGTACAGTGTGTTTCCAGCTTTAAGGGTATGCCCGCATCTGCATATCTTGCCTCGTCGAGAGAAGTGGCAGAGTCATGTGGTTTTTCATCCGTATGACATGTTTGTGTATCTTATTTCCCTCACCTAGCATCCATATGTCATGCATATGACATGCGTTTTTAACTTGATCTTTCCCATGCTCTAAAAGTTAAAGGGAACCAGTCAGCTGTTCCATTCCTGTCCCTGCAGCCACATACTACTGTCCTAACCACCCCTCTCTGACCAATCTTGCATTTATAACAGTGGTATAGCACACTTTTTAAACTTACAAAATCTCTGACGATGGGGCGTTCCTGACGGGTAGGCAGTGTCTCCAGGGCCGCGCTCCTCCCGCCTCAGTGTTCTAATTACACCCTGATGGGCAGCATCATTCCTTCAGGACTGTAGTCCTGATTTAAATCTCCCGCCCTACACTTCCTGGTGTATGACGTGGATGCCGGCCGCCGCGTCATACCCAGGCATGCGCAGTACGCCGGGTGTACAAAGCTTGGGGATCGTTGCCTGCGACCTTGCGCCGACACAAGGCTGCCTTCAGTGCATGCGTAGATCGCCCGGGTATGACGTGGCGTGATGCGGCGCCCAGCATTGCGTCATACACCAGGAAGTGCGGGCCTAGAGATTTAAATCAGGACATCGGTCTTGAAGGAATGATGCCGCCCATTAGGGTGTAATTAGAACAATGAGGCGGGGGGAGCGCGGCCCTGGAGACACTGCCTACTTGTCAGGAACGCCCCATCGTCAGAGATTTTGTAAGTTTAAAAAGTGTGCTATACCACTGTTATAAATGCAAGATTGGTCAGAGAGGGATGGTTAGGACAGTAGTATGTGGCTGCAGGGACAGGTAGGGATATGTTAGAAGGTCTAAAACAGCTGAGGTTCCCTTTAAGATAGGATAGAATAGATTAGGTTAGGTAAAGAAAAGATTAGGATAGGTTAGGATAGAGATAGATCGATTAGGATAGAGAGAGATAGATTAGGATAGAGAGAGATAGATTAGGATAGAGAGAGATAGATTAGGATAGAGAGAGATAGATTAGGATAGAGAGAGATAGATTAGGATAGAGAGAGATAGATTAGGATAGAGAGAGATAGATTAGGATAGAGAGAGATAGATTAGGATAGAGAGAGATAGATTAGGATAGAGAGAGATAGATTAGGATAGAGAGAGATAGATTAGGATAGAGAGAGATAGATTAGGATAGAGAGAGATAGATTAGGATAGAGAGAGATAGATTAGGATAGAGAGAGATAGATTAGGATAGAGAGAGATAGATTAGGATAGAGAGAGATAGATTAGGATAGAGAGGGATAGACTAGGATAGAGAGGGATAGACTAGGATAGAGATGGATAGACTAGGATAGAGAGAGATAGATTAGGATAGAGAGAGATAGATTAGGATAGAGAGAGATAGATTAGGATAGAGAGAGATAGATTAGGATAGAGAGAGATAGATTAGGATAGAGAGAGATAGATTAGGATAGAGAGATAGATTAGGATAGAGAGAGATAGATTAGGATAGAGATGGATAGATTAGGATAGAGAGGGATAGATTAGGATAGAGAAAGATAGATTAGGATAGAGAGAGAGATAGATTAGGATAGAGAGAGCGATAGTTTAGGATAGAGAGAGATAGATTAGGATAGAGATAGATAGACTAGGATAGAGAGAGATAGATTAGGATAGAGAGAGATAGATTAGGATAGAGATGGATTGATTAGTATAGAGAGAAATAGATTAGGATAGAGAGAGAGAGATTAGAATAAAAAGAGATAGCGATACAGACAAGACTGAGATAATATTATCTCAATCTTATCTCAATTATTAACATAAGCTTGACAGAGTCTCCCACTACTTGCTTCCGGGGCCGCTCATTAAGCTTCATGGAAATTCACTGCACTGACTGGCAACAGATAATCACAGACATTCTCTGTAACAGCGTCTGTGATTGGCTGTTGCAGTCAGACTGTGCTCCCACAATTCAAATCCAGAACGGAAGATACACCGACTGACTCTGAGCATAAAAGGATTAAATCGTCCATGTATCTCCTGTACCATACCATTTTAGTCACAAAAGGGTTACTCAAGGTGTATAGAAAATTACGTTCCCAGTGGCACATGTATATATTAGCCAATGAGAGCAAGAATTTCACCCCCACAGGACAACCATAGGTCTGTAGGTAATAAATCCCATCGAACTTGAAAAAGCTGCTTTTGAGCAAGTATTCAACAGCCATGATCTAAAAAATTGATCATGTCCTGGTCATATAAGCCACATTCCTTCAACTCACTGGTGAGAGGAGGGATTTTTCGTGTGGAATACAAGAGTAGAGGGAGGCCACATCAAAGGTAACCCAAGCGTAGTACTCCCTCCACTCCAAATCCTCCCAAGTTGGCCAAAAGGTGCTTAGTGTCCATTTTATAGCCTGTCAAACTGGGGGACACTTTTGTCTACTAGTTTAAGCATGGGATTTTTAAATTTCTTCAATAAAGATGCTGATATTTTAAGAAAACCTGGGAATCCCTGTTCCATCCATCTTTCCGTGATTACCAAGCAGGAGCCAGCTGCTATCTACAGGATTCCCTACAGATTCTCTGGGATAGCGGTGAGCTGCACTTCCCCTACCCTTATCCTGATTACGTTTGTATTGTAAATGTGTAGAATGCGGCTGCTTAATATTGTAAATGGATTACAAAGTTGGACTCACATGTAAGAAAACTGTTAATGGGAAAAACTAACCTGCTATTTGGAAAAGAGTGAAAGGAGGTTCTCTTATGGCGCACAACAGGTACAACATAAATATTTGGAGGTATTACACCTATATGACCCAGGAGGTATGGATGAACTATGTTTGGTATTTCCCAAAGTATAGCATTATCTCAGCCTACTGGGGGCTAAAATATTTTTTGTAAATGCAAATTGATAAGGCTGGTACACAGTGCCAGTCTTACTGATGTGTGTAGTGCACCATGCCAGCTAACAATTCATTGGTGACTTCAAATATTATTAGATCAAGAGTGCAGCCCAGCACTATGTAGTCATGGACCAAAGTGTTGTCACCCTTGAAATTGTTCCATAAAATGAAGTATTTCTCCCAGAAAATTATTGCAAATGCATATGTTTTGTCATGCAAGTTTATTTCCTTTCTATGTGTTGGAACAATACATAAAAAAGATGCGAAAAAAAGGCAAATTGGACATTATGTCACACAAAACCCCAAAAATGGGCCAGACAAAATTATTGGCACCTTTCCAAAATTGTAGGTTAACAATTTATTTCAGGCATGTAATGCTTGTTCAAAGTTGCCTGTGACAAATAACAGTTGTGCACAATATGAAAATCACACCTGAAACCAGATAAAAAAAGGAGACGTTGACTCAGTCTTTACATTCAGTGTCTGTGTGTGCAACGTGGCACGGATGTTTAACCTGGAATGGCCTCCCCCCTCTCTTGGCGAGAGCATCAGGTGTTTGTGTTTCTAAGCAGCTCCACACTCCCATCCTGACAGGGGAGAGGCCATTCCAGGTTAATCATCCTTGACATGTCCGACTTAGTTGCATATCACATGGACAGTGTGATTCCAGCCTAAGAAGAAAGAACAGAAAGAGGAGAAAAGAACTGACTGAGGACTTGAGATCCAAAAATGTTGAAAAGTAGGAACAATCTCAAAGTTACAAGTCCATCTACAGAGATATTGATGTTCCTTTGTCGATGATGCACAACGTAAATCAAGAAGTTTACAACCCATGACACTAGCTAAACTCCCTGGATGGCAGGGAAAAATTGATGAAGGGTTGCAACGCAGGATAGTCCAAATGATGTATAAGCAGCCTCAATCAAATTCCGAAGAAATTCAAGCTGTCCTACAGGCTCAGGATACATCAGTGTCAGCGCGAACTAACTGCCCACAAAGACAGCTATCTACAGCTGTCTACAAAGAAAAGTACACAATACCTACATTCAAATATGGTAAAGGTTCAAAGATGTTTTGGGGTTGTTTTTCTGCCTCTGGCACTGGGTTCCTTGACTGTGCAATGTAACATGAAATGTGACTATTACCAAAGGATTTTGGGTCACAATTTAGTGCCCAGTGCCTGAAAGCTGAGTTTGCATCCTAGACCATATGGGTCTTGCAGCAGGACAATGACCCAAAACATACTTCAAGAAGCACCCAGAAATAGATGGAAACAAGGCACTGTAGAGTTCTGAAGTGGCCAGCAATGAGTCCAGATCTAAATCTTATTTAACACTTGTGGAGAAATCGTAAAACAGCAGTTTTGAGAAGGCACACTTCAAATATGAGGGACACTGAAGAAGGTTATAAAGAAGAGTGGTCCAAAATTCCAGTTGAGAGGAGTAAGAAGCTTGTTGATGGTTATAGGAAGAGATTGATTGCAGCTATTTATTCCAAGGGGTGTGCAGCCAAATATTAGGCTGAGGGTGCCAACAATTTTGTTTGGCCTATTTTTGGGGTATTGTGTGAACTTAAGACCAATATGCTTTTTTTTTGCGGGTTTTTTTTTTTTTGTGTTTTTCCAGTACTCACAAAATGAAATAAAAATGTACTGTATATAACAAAACATGTGTAAACACAATAATTATCTGGGAGAAATGCCATGAATAGGTGCCCCCCACAGGAACACCCCCGTGTCCCTCACCCACACTATAACATATGAACTTACCACTGGATTGAGTAACAAATGTCACTTTATATGATAGCACCATGCCGACAATACAGAGGACAGAGGCAATGAATCCAAAGATCTGAAGGAGAGAGAGAAAAAATCACTATGCAAATATATAACAGTATATGCAGTGTTTTTTGAACTATAAAAGATGCACTACCCGCCACCCCCACCCCCAAAAAAAAAAATTGGGGAGGAAAGTGGGAGGTGGGTCTTGTAGTCAAGATGTACCTGGCTATGGCTGTGGGGGGCAGCAGCAGAATAATGGGTCACAGGAGACAAGAGCCGACACTGGAGCTAACAGTGAAAATGAATGTTCATTGCTCACTGCGCCCATGATCCTGCCTACCTCTCACCTCTGAAGCAGGTGCTGAGAGGTGGGCGGGATTATGGAAGTGGGGAACAGTAAGTATTCAGTCTCTTTACTAGCTGTTACCTGTGGCGCCCCGCAACGAGTGCGTCACAAGGGAGTATTGCAGCCGCAATATTCTCTGACACCGCAGTGATATAGTTAACTCTGAGATCCAACCCTACATGCAACACCTAGAACAGAGGGCCAATCCTAGGTCCTGGTGGGTGGAGTGTTAGGGAAGTGTAAGAGAACACACAATAATCTAGACAGTTGAGAGTCGGAGAAAGAATCTAGAACCTGACAAGAGCAGACTAGAGCTTGGAGAGGAGCGGGGGCTCCGCACCCCGTGCGGGCCCCTGGGCCGTCACCGGTCGGGTGTCAGCACCTGAGGCCTTACCAACCGGGAATGGGCATTTCTACACGGGTTCCCAAAAGACTCCCGTGCCCACAACTCACAGCCGGTTCACTGGTACCGAAGCTGGCAGCAGTTCACCTCTGCCACGCGAACCAGAAGAGTGGAGGATCAGCTTTACAGGAGCACCCCACCACCAGCCAGTTTCCAGTCGTCTAACCAGCGGTGTACCCACTGAGGGATCCAAGGCTCCCCAAAGCATCCAGAAGGTACATCATGGATAGGGCATTGAAGCAGCCTCCCCGTACCCGATCTGGTATTCCTGGGCGACGCTGGCAACCAATCAAGTAGGTAGAATGGAGGAACACTTGCGGATCTCTGAGGACACTATCACTGCTGAGTCCACCCGGTCTACTACTCAACCACTGTATACCATGTATTGCCTGCTGGTTACAGTAAAGACCCGTTATAGAGACTTTCTGTGTCTGTGCTTCCTTATGAACTGTCCGTCATTAACAACAAGGTAACCGCAGCTGCCGCACAACATCTTGAGCAGCTCCAGCCTCCGGGGATCACCGCTCAGCCTGTGGGGAGCGTAACATCTTGCTGCTGTCCATCCCCCGGGGGTTCCGCAGCGTCGGTAGCCCTTACCGAACTACTCATAGGTGGCGTCACGAATAAAACAAATTAAACCCCTTTTTAATCTGTTCCCGCAAGACGTCTTCACTTTTGATCTGCACTGCACCGGGCCCCACTACCGGCAGGCGCGGTCCACCCGTGACAAGGAAGGAAGAAGAATCGCCTGTATCAACCGGAGTCAGCCGGCCGCGGTGAGTCATTACCAGTGATCCCCCAGCCGCTGGCTTTCTTCAGCAGTTAGGTGATCACGTGGGTCCGTCTTATAGTCTGGATGTACCTAGTTGTGGGGCCAGCGGAGCCGGTCACAGGAGGCAGAGCTAACAGTGTGCCCACTATTAAAGAAAATGAATGTTCACTGCTCTCTAACCAACCTAATGAAGGAACAAATTGATAATCTTGGACTGGTAGATATGATAAAGTTCTATAAAATACACCAATTTGTTAGTGCATTTATCAATAAATAAATCAATGTACTAGTATGTAAGAAATTAGGAAAGGAAGTGGTGGGACCGTGGGAAGAGGCAACTGAATTTCTTTTATGCATGCATTCTCTCCCCACAGACAGGATATGTTGTTTTTTAGTATTCTAATACAGGAAAATGTACAAAGTATCAAACACCATCTAATTATATGTATCCAGCTGTGTTCTGCTTTATAATTTCACTAAATGTAATGATGTTATGCTCTATAAATTCAATAGTTTGATGTAATTTTTGAAAATAGGCAAATGCTGTGCAAAACTGTGTATTTGATGTATTATCTTACCGAGCCCACTACTAATCCAGCAATGCCATAACTTTTTGCAGCAGCCACAATGGAGCCAACGAGGAGCAAGAAGGTACATATGGCATAGTGCAACAATTCCTACAATGAAAACAAACCCAACAAAAGTGAATTGATGGTAATTTACATATTTTCATTACAATATTACAACTCTTTAAAGTGAACCTGTAAGCAGCATTTTCCCAAGTAGAGTACAGAGAGGGCCATATTGGTGCTGTGGTACTGAATAAAGAGGACCTGTCACCCCCCTGGTGCAATGCTAACTAAATGCAGTGTGTCTGCTGCATTCAGGGAATGGGTCCCCCATGTCTCTAGCCCCCCTGTAAGCTGTTAAAAAGACTTTATAAAGTGTACAGATAAGGAGTCCGGAGGGACTTACTCAGTAATAGGTCATAGCTGTTGCTGATGTCCTCCCCGCCTCCAGCCTTCTCTGTGCCACCTCCAGCCCTCTCTTGTTCAGCCTCCTGTATGTGTCATCGCCGTTGCCCTCTCCGCCTCTAGCCCTCAGCGATGACACATACAGGAGGCTGAACAAGAGAGGGCTGGAGGTGGCATAGAGAAGGCTGGGGGTGGGGAGGACACCAGCAACAGTGATGACTCATTACTGAGCAAGTCCATCCGGACTCCTTATCTGTACACTTTATAAAGTCTTTTTAACAACTTACAGGGGGGCTGGAGACATGGGGGACCCCTTCCCTGAATGCAGCAGACATGCTGCATTCAGTGCTGCATTCAGTTAGTATAGCACCGGGAAGGGGTGACAGGTCCTCTTTAAAATGATACCTGAAAAGAAGAAATACATTTAATGCATTTTCTTTCATTTGTGCTGAAGGTTTCTTCTATTGATATATTCGTGCATTTACACTGGCTTGTGGGGCAGGACTGGTAGAGGGTCTTCAGCTCTTTCCAGCCCCACTGCTGCCTCTGGGTGTCTTCTCCCTTGTTTAAATTTCACACTGGCGAAGGTATGTGATTGTGGTGTGGGCGGAACGGACGCAGATTGATCTCATGGTGGACTTCAGAAAAATTGTGCCGCCAGCTATGCATGCACAGATTGCTAACTTAGTAAAATGCTGCTGACATATTCCCATGTTATTGATATTACCAATAAATTGTAACCATATAAATGAATGTAAAGTGATTATGATTTTAACCAGACTTGGGTGAAATTTAGATCTGAACAATCATTTTTGCTGAGAAATGGCACAGTGTCTTTTTTATTTTTAGCCTACATTCCATAGCTGTTTCACTGTGTATGGTACAGATGGCCATTACACAATCTTTCAGTAACAGAGCATCATTCCCTTTGAAGAATAATTTATTGTTCACCCTAAGCATCACTGAACAAAAAGGTGGGTAATTTGATCTCTTTTATAATTGGCAAGTAATACTGAAATGTGTATAAGATGTGCCCATGTAACGATTCTCCCGACAATTGCTGGATTAAGGGTATGTGCACATCAGTCGTTTTGTGGGCTGCTTTTGGACGTTTTCCGTCGGCGTTTTCCGCTCAGTTTTATGTTAATTTATGTTAATCCTACCCTCCGGTTGGATTAACATGCTAGTCAATAGAGTTTAGAAAACGCTGTGTACATTACAACGTTTTTCTTCTGGTCGTTTTGAGTGAAATCTGGGTTTTTCCACCGGTTTCCAAATATAGAGCAAGTGACTTCTTTCCTCAGTTTTTCCAGCGGTTCCTTCCAGCTGATCAAGTGCACAAAAAACTCAGTTTTAAAACCGCTCAGAAAAACCGCCGACAAAACCGAGCAAAAAACGAGCAAAAAACAAGCAAAAAACGAGGGACACTGCTGAGCACAGAAAACTCAGTTTCTGCCAGTGTCCACAGGTTCCCAGTCGGTCTGCAGAAATGCAGAACCGACTGATGTGCACATAGCCTTAGATGCAGCCTACATTTTTCTAACTATGGCCATTTTAATGGAAATTCATTAACAAGTTTTTATTGCCCAATCTGAGATCAACAAAGTTGGAGCAGAAAGCCTGATTTCAGTGCGGTGGTCACTTATTTGACTTCTTGCTGTAGTTTTGAAAAAACCCTTAGTCTGCAGCAGCTCTGCTTGCTTTACTGAATAAAGAGTGCTTGCTATGTAAGCCTCGCTACTCATAATTGGCAGATTTCTACCTACGCATAGTGGTGGTCGGAAAATGTCTAACGGCAAAGTTAGACTGGCTTCACACAGCCGTTTTTCTGAAATCCGTGTGATTCCAGTTTAAACTGGATGCACTTGCATCCGTTTTAGGTCTCATTGACTTTCAATAGGGCTGCACATACTTCTAGGTGCATCCAGTTCTTCCCGAGTCCTCCTTATCCGTGGGTGTGCATGTTTTTTTCACCGAGACCAAAATCACAACATGTTGCAAACTTGGTGTCTGTGTCAAAAACCGTGAGCACCCGGATCCGGTGTCAATCCGTATAGAATTGAAATGTGTCTCTATATAACCCAGATCTAGAGGATTCCAGATCCCACTTAGGTTACCGCTACACGGCATGACGTTGAAACAATGTCATCTACGATCTCGTGTGTGTGCGGTCGTTTCTGACATCATTTCAACATCGCTGGTGAGATGCCACATGTCGGGATATCATGAACAACCAACCAACGATCCAGTGATTTCAACATCACCTGAATGACTCGGCGAGCGATATTGGTGGTCGTTATCACTGCGTCACACAAAACAATCCTAAGCTCAATGTGGGTGTACTGTGTGAGAGAGGCAGGGAGAAAGGTGTGCCAGAGTGTGTCATGATGCACCCCTACCACTCCAATTGGTTGCCACAACTGCGTTACCATTGGTCAGCCTTGTCTGCCAAGAAGTCGACTACATTTACGCATTTGCCCTCTCTACCATTTTGTCAGTCAAGTGTCTTGTCATCTCTTCGGGGTTGTGCAAGACACTGCGGCGTCGCCAAACTGGCAGACAGGAATGCTAGTGTGGTGCAGTTCTGCAGAAACTGTGCATGCCTATGTGTACGTGATGTGTTGAAGTAGGTAAGCTACACACAACACTATGTACATATGTTTATGGATATGACGTGTCATGCATGAACTATCTGTGTGCATACATGTATGTATGTGTCTACTGATGTGTAGATGTATTCTCAGCTTTCTAAATAGAAGTGTCTATGTTTGTGTACAGAGACCCATGTGTAAAACCATCTAAATGGACAGGGATACAAAGAGAGAACATACAGTGTGGGGCAAAGGCCTTGACCTGTGGACTGTATATGTGCACACAATGCTGCAGGGACCCTTTAATACCATTTTTGTGTTAGCATTATGTTGTGCACAGAAGTATATGTGGTACTGCCGTTATGTATAAAGAAAATAGACACAGGTTTGTCTGATCAGAAATGAAACGTTTAGTGTGGCCACAAAAGTAAAATTCAACACAACACAGAAAACATAGTTAAGTGTTATGAGCACACAAATCATATCACAATTGTAATGAAATTAAATGGACCCATGGTAATCAAATAATGTTTTTGGACACAAATAAAAGGAAAAAGACAAAACAAAAATACAACATAATTTGAAATGTAAATTGTTGTGAAACACCCTAAACCACTTCTTACTGCCACGCAACAGCCCCAGGGCCATTGAAGTAGAAGCAGTAGCTGTCTCTGCTGGACCTGCCATCCTGCTGACCACAGCCCTGGCTCAACGGCTGGAGTGGCGCAATACCAGGGTCGTTTGCACGACACTCACCCGGCATGAGTTCCCCAGTTGCAGGGACCACAGAGTCCATATAACTTGCTGCCGTGTATGATGTAGCATCCCTACGAAGCAGAAAGTTATGTAGCACACAACACGCCATCACTACTATATCAATAGATTCCAGTTTTATATTTAAAGCAGTATGAAACAAGCAGAATCTATTGGCCATGATCCCAAACGTGTTTTCAACCACACGACATGCCCGGGATAGCCGGTAATTGAAAATGCGTTGTTCAGGGGTGATAGTCCTCTGGGGATATGGCTTGAGTAGGTGTGTGTGAAGTGGGAAGGCTTCATCCCCCACAAACACAAAGTTAAGGTGTCTAGTGGTATCATTTGGGGGCAATGACTCACCCAGGCCAGGGGACTCAGATCTCAGGCGCAGGCTGGAGGTCATGGGTGGCGGTGAATGAGGCTGTGGCCCTGGTGGTCAATGAAAAAGGGAAAAATAAAAGAAAAATAAAAGGAGTTTGTTCGTGACGCCACCTGTAGGTCCCGGTGATGGCACCGACGCTGCTGGACTCTCCGGGGTGATGGGTGGCAGCAGGATGGAGTGGCTCCCTACAGGAGGAGCGGGGTCAACGGGTGCAGGAAGTAGGAATGGATGGTGGAGTACGGCAGCACAGTCACTGTGGAGCAAGGCAGGTAAATCAAAGTTCAATGAAGAAATCACTGACACGTTGCTCACTCTGAACGAGTACTTTACTTCTGAATTCTGCAGGGTTACAGGGTAATGCAGTTCTCTTTGCAGAGTAGTGGACCGGGTGGTTCTGGCAATGAGCAGTGTCCCTCCTGAAGCTCCACTGGTGTTCCTTATCTATCATGTTCACTGTCCCTTGCTCTGCTGTTCTGCTGCTCTGCATGGATCCCGCTTTTTAGACCAGGCCAGTCGAGATATATGAGATCCCCTTATCTCTCAAAGGAGACCCCAACTCTGTTAGGCGCTTCTGGTGAGGACCGTGCCTGGTGTAGGGCGGTTGGGTCGTGCTCCTAAAAATTCATCGACCACTCCGGGTTTAGACTGGGCTAGGGCATTCGGTTACCCTTTCTGTTCTTGGCCCCTTTCTCTTCTGGGCCATCAAGTTGAGGTGCCCTCCCTGTTAGCTTCTCTCTGCTGTTCTGTAGCTCTCCAGCTCTGCTTCATCTGCTGCTTCTCCTTCCCTCTTCTTTAACTTCACTGCACTCTGCACTAACTTCTGACTCCTCTGCACTGCACTAACTCCTTGCTGCTTTCCCCACTGCTTTATCACCTAGCTTCTCCTCCCACCAGGAACGGTTATCCAGGTAACGGGTACCTAATTGGTCCTCTATCACTAGATGTTTGCATGTGGTGCTGGAGCTTCAGGCTTATTCTACTCATTACCAAAACAAAGCACACGGCACCTTCAGTCAGGGGTGCAGTACCCTTTTGTGACACACTCTTAGTGGGGCGCCACAGCAAATTGACGTGACCATCCCTAAGGTCTTTACCAAAGGAGGTGTGTGCCAACACGCCACCATCAGACACATGCCCATAAATCCCCACATCAACGTAGAGGAACTCATAGTTGGCATTTACGAGGGCCATGAGGACCAAACTGAAATACCCTTTATAATTGAAAAAAAAAAAAAAAAAAAAAAAGACCCACTGTTGGGGGGTTGTGTGATCCTCACATGCTTGCCATCCAATCCACCCCCACGGTTTGGGAATTGCCACCTCTCCTGGAAGTCAGTAGCAACTTGCAACCATTCTGTGGGGATTGTGGGAGACCACACATAGGATGGCACCAGACACCTCACAATGGCCTCACACATCTCGGGATGAAGCGGCTCAGCAGCAGAATACTGCAGGTCAGTCATCGAGCGGCCTGACCGCTCCTCTGGTGGCACAGCTAGACGCGTTACAGTGTCCTGATGGGCAATAAATGGACGAACACATTCCAAAAGCAACTTGAAAGAGTCCTCTGACATCCGTAGATAGTTTCTGAAGTCATGCGGATTTGTATCCTCCAGCTGACGGACCAGACGCATGTGAGTCAGGTTGGACCTTTGCAGGAGCCAATCCCGAGACCACATACTATGTCGTCTACGCCTCCGAAGCCTCTCATATCTCTCCTCAAGCCACAAATCCTCCTCCAAAAAGGCAAGAGCCACAACTGCACTCTCTTCTGGTTCCATGAGCTATAAGCTGTGTTTACAAAACTCTGCATAAAAATATATAAAAAGGAGTGTATGAGCACATGAACACATTGCAACACAAAATAACCCCAACTAACCTATGTCCATAGTAACATGTTACCCATAAAGTAACCAGTTCGATGGGTTAGATGTAATGTGAAACCTGACATAAATCATTGCGCCATACATAAGTAAATGCACTCCAGTGTGGCAATAAACACAAGACCAATATCACATACGGTCACCCATGCTACTAGTCATGTGCATACAACAACTAATGGACATACCGAATGGGTGTAGTGCTCCCCATATGCTACCCATGGATGGCTATGGTCAACGTCAAGGACAACAAATGAAGGCAAGGTCATGACTACCTGTCAATTGGTGAGCCAAGATTACACATTACAATAAGGGTATTCTACAAGATGCATGGGTATGTACATATACATGTCATAATGTGCTTTCACAATGCAGGATTCTCCTCAGTGTCCAGCCATTTACTGTGGCCAAAGCAGGATAGGATTTTGAATACAATATGGATATTTTAAAGATTAACAGCGAGTTAATGGGTCAATCCTGGTTTGGGCACACAAAGTGGATGGACACTGATCACGGACAATCCTGCAGTCTCAAACCAGCCATAGACTTGGTCTCACGGACCACAAAACATACACAGAATATTAACAGTGGGCCACAGGACCAGGAGGTCCTGATGTTGCTCACAACACAGTAGAGGCCCCCAAATGACATTACAAAGCACAGTCAAGACTCCAGCATACTAAAAAACTTGTCTGCACATCAATACTTACTCAATGGGTCTGGACAGCAAACACAATAATAGCTTGGGCATTCCCACTTGTTATGTGGTAACCAGCCAATCAGATTGCCCCGGCGTTATCAAATTAGCGTTCCCGCTGCGGCATTGTAAGGGGTGTTAACTCAGGTTACCTGAAGATAGCTCAGGTGGCATGACCTGAGCTGTCCTCGGGTGACCAGAGTTAACACCCCTTACAATGCCGCAGCGATCCGGCCTCAAGGGGTTAATAAAACATTTAGGGACTGCATCTTTTTTATTTTTTTATGATTTTTTTCCCCAAAAAATTTGAAGTGGGCTTCGCCGTATTTTTGTGTCCAGCTGGGTACAGCAGGCAGGAACGGGCTGCCCCCAACCCCCAGGTGCCTATTTGTACCTGCCTGGAAACAGAAATAGAGGGAAGCCCTTATTTTTTTATTATTTCATGAAATAATAAAAATAAAATGTATGGGGCTCCGCGCTATTCCTATGTCCATCCAGGTACAGCTAGGCACCTGGGGCTGGAATCCGCAGCGCCGGGAGGCCCAAGCTTTCTGGGCACCCCCCGCTGCGAATTGCAGCCCGCAGCCAGGCTGTCAGGCTGCGGGGAAGCGAGTAGGGAGCTTAATGATTGTTTAAAACAGGCGGCTTTTTACTGCCGGATTTTAAACAATCATGTGGCCATTGCAGCCTTTTCCTCTGCTGCCAGACCTCTTTATAGGGTCTGGCAACAGAGAAATTACTCGCTTTCCCATTGACTTACATTGTACTAGTCACTTAGCGAATAATCGCAAGGATACTTGCAGAGTACAGAGTAGCCCGAGTACCTTACTATTCGGCGAGTACCGAATAGTAATGAGTATTCTCGCTCATCTCTAGTGACAATCTCAGACCTTGGTGGGGGGGTTGGCTCCCTAGAAGAGTAGTATTGATTCCTTCATGCAGCAAGGTATGACTGCGTCCAAAACCCAGGGTGGAATGCCTCCCAAAATGGATGCATTGGTTTTAGTAAATGAGGCAGCAAGGTAAGACACCCCCCACGTTGCTTGCCTCACCCAGGGGCTGGTTTTTGTGGATCCTCCCAGCTCCACCAGACTTAATAAACCTTCATTTTTCATATCTGGTTATTTGGTGGGTCCAAATCCAAGATAAGCACCTCAGGTTTACGTTCATTTAACTCCGAGAATATTGATATGAAATATGACATTTATGATGTTCAGAAAGCCAGAACTCATTTCCTGGGTTCCTGAGTGTTACATAGATATACAAGACATATAATTTAATCCGCGAAAATGTGAATCATTCAAAAATATGAATTATGTTTTTGTGGTATGAATAGGTCTTATGAAATTCAACATTAACAAAACTATCTTTTAAGACAGAGCTTTTGGAGGGAAGGATACAAACTTTAGCTCTGCTTCAGGTATTTATGGCTCTACCAGTTGTAAAAACTGGATAGGGGAGAGGGGAGAGAGAGAGAGGGATAGGAAATCTGATCTACAGAAACCCTTACTGAGGGAAGACTTATGTTGGACTTAGCCGACTTTCCAAATATCTACTATATAATCACCAATAATAGTTGTCACAGACTTCCGTCGTTACGTCGATATCCCACAATCCACCGCTACAGCCGGAAGTGTGCCGACTGCCATATTAGCCTGCAAACGTGAGATAAATGCGCATAGGGTCTTATCCTTTTTTTAAGAGTTATATCGGTGTAAATTAAGAACTGCTCACCTGATTCAGTTGTGTCACCCACAACCAGTATAATCACCTGTAAGATGGCTTATAAGATGGCTGCTGCAGGGCCGCACCTTCACGATAAACGTGGAAACAGGAATGCTGTAATGGGAACAAATGCCGAAATGCCAGCGCTGCCAAACAGGAATCACCAGGAAACGAAGAGTTAACTGGGCAGATTTTTTTCTTTATTTCATCCTACGCGTTTCAGAGCCTCTATCCGAGCTCCTTCCTCAGGGAACATCATGATGTTCCCTGAGGAAGGAGCTCGGATAGAGGCTCTGAAACGCGTAGGATGAAATAAAGAAAAAAATCTGCCCAGTTAACTCTTCGTTTCCTGGTGATTCCTGTTTGGCAGCGCGGGCATTTTGACTGCCATATTAGGACACCCAAGTGATGGTGTCACAGTATGGCAATCGCCGCACTCCCGGCTGTCACCCACGCTGTACCCACCTCCCTCACCAGATCAACCCCACCAGGTCCCCGCACTCCCCCTCCACATACCCGCCCCCAACAGTCCACCCGGTGGCCCTCACTCACACGCCACCTGATCATCCCCGCTAGGTCCCTGCACCCCCCCATACCACCACAAATCCGTTGCAAAAGCTGGAGGACCAGTGGTGATGTCACAGTTGTGGGCAGAGTCACAAATCACATGACTGTGAGACCACCAAAGGCCCTTTAGCACTGCAGACACAGAGTGGAGAGCAGAGAACAGGTACAGACAGCAGCACCCCCTGCTCTCCCAGTATCCACTGCTCACCCCTGTTTTGCCCCTCCCCCTACTCTACTGCCCCCCTGCCCTGTTGTCCCCCCACAATGCTCCACTGCCTTGCTGCGCTGCCCCCCCACAATGCTCTACTGCTGCTCCACTGTCCCCCTGCCCAGCTGTGCTGCCCCCCCACAATGCTCCACTGCCGCTCCACTGTCCCCCTGCCCGGCTGCGCTGCCCCCCCACAATCCTCCATTGCTGCTCCACTGTCCCCCTGCCCTGCTGCGCTGCCCCCCCACAATGCTCCACTGTCCCCCTGCCATGCTTCGCTGCCCCCCACAATGCTCCATTGCTGTTCCACTGTCCCCCTGCCCTGCCCCCCCACAATGCTGCATTGCTGCTCCACTGTCCCCCTGCCCTGCTGCGCTGCCCCCCCCACAATGCTCCATTGCTGCAACACTGTCCCCTTGCCCTGCTGCACTGCCCCCCCACAATGCTCCACTCTCCCCCTGCCATGCTGCGCTGCCCCCCACAATGCTCCATTGCTGCTCCACTGTCCCCCTGCGCTGCCCCTCCCACAATGCTTCACTGTCCCCCTGCCCTGCTGTGCTGCCCCCCCCCACAATGCTCAACTGTCCTCCTGCTCCCCCACAATGCTCCACTGTCCCCCTTCCCTGCTGCACTGCCCCACCATGCTCCTCTGTCCCCCTGCCCTGCTGCGATGCCCCCCAATGCTCCACTGTCCCCCTGCCCTGCTGCACTGCCCCCCCAATGCTCCACTGTCCCCCATGACCTGCTGTGCTACCCCCCTACAATGATCCACTGCACTGCCCCTCCACAATGCTCCACTGTCCCCCTGCCCTGCTGCGCTGCCCCCACAATGCGCCACTGTCCCCCTGCCCTGCTGCGCTGCCCCCACAATGCACCACTGTCCCCCTGCCCTGCTGTGCTGCCCCCCACAATGCTCCACTGTCCCCCTGCCCTGATGCGCTGCCCCCCACAATGCTCCACCGTCCTCCTGCCCTGCTGCGCTGCCCCCCACAATGCTCCACTGCCCTCCCACAATGCTCCACTCTCTCCCTGCTCTGCTGCCCCCCCTCTCTGCTCCACTGTCCCCCTGCTCTGCTGTGCTGCCCCCCCTCTTCTCCACTGTCCCCCTGCTCTGCTGCGCTGCCCCCCCTCTTCTCCATTGTCCCCCACTCTCTGCCCGCTTGCGCTGCCCCCTCTCTGCTCCACTGCACCCCACTCTGCTTTGCTCCACTGCCCCTCCACTCTGCTCCACTGTCCCTCCCCCTCTGGCCCGATTACCCCTGCTCTTCTCCACTCTCCTACTCCACTGTCTCCTGCTCTGTCCCACCTCACCCCTGCTCTGCTGCCCCCCCACGATGCTCCACTGCCCCCCCCCCCACTCTGCTCCACTGTTCCTCCCTACTCTGCCCCACTTACCCCTATCCTTACTCACTCTCCCCTGGTCTGCTCCACTGCCCCCCCCTGCTTCACTCACTCCTGCTCTACTCCACTGCACTGTCCCCCCACTCTGCCTCTCTCTCTCCCCCGCTCTGCTGCGCTGTCCTTCCGCTCACCCCCGCTCTTCATCGCTCTCCCCTGGTCTGCTCCACTGCCCCCCTCTGCTCCACTCACCCATGCTCTGCTCCATTGTCTCCCCGCTCTGCCCCGCTAACCCCTGCTCTTCTTCACTCTCCCCTGCTCTGCTTTTCTTGCTCTGCTGCGCTGTCCCCCCTCTCCCCTGCGATGTCAACCCGCTCACCCCTGCTCCGCTCTGCTAAATTGTCTCCCCGCTTTACTGCGGCTGTCCCCTTGCTCCGCCCCACTCACCCCCGTTCTGTTATTCTTGCTCTGCCCCGCTCTGCGCTGTCAACCCTTGTGTTCGGCCAATGAGCGGCACTGGATTCAAATCCTCCACCAAACTTGCGCGGTAGATTTGAATTCCACGCCGCTCATTGGCTTAGCCGCTGGCAGCTCAGCCAATGAGCCGTGCCGTGCGGCTTTAGCGGGGGATTTGAATCCCGTGCTGCTCAAATCCCCCGCCAAAGCCACGTGGCACCGCTCATTGGCTGAGTTGCCGCCGGCTGATTCGAATCCCGCATGGCACCACTCATTGGCTCAGCCAATGAGCGGTGCCGCGCGGCGTTGGCGGGGGATTTGAATCTTGCGCAGCTCATTGGCTCAGCCAGCGGCCAATGAGCGGCGTGAGAATCAAATCCCCCGCCACCATACAGTGCTTATCACCGAGCCACAGTATACAGTGCTAACCACTGAGCCACCATCTACAGTGCTAACCACTGAGCCACCGTATACAATGCTAACCACTGAGCCACCGTATACAGTGCTAACCACTGAACCATTGTATACAGCATGGGCGTACCCAGCGTGGGGCAGGGGGGGGCAGGTGCCCCCCCCCAAGAGCCTGCCCCCCCCCCCATGAGGAAGGGGTGAGCGCGGAACTGTGTGCGCGCCGCACGCACCTACTCGGCGGCTGAGGCTGCTGAGCTAAGGCAGCCACCGCACCTCCGCTCAGCCTCCACCTGTCACCGTCACCTCACTGTAGTGGCACCGCGCGGCCAGCTAGTTTACCTCCGTCCTCAGTCAGCGCCGCTCAGCTCAGCCTCAGTCAGTGTCTCAGTGACATGACAGCCGCAGCGTCTGACATGGAGCGGCAGGCCAGCAAGCAGGGGTGCAGGATGGATCATCATCTGGCCCTCAGACTCAGCCTTAGGCGGTGTGTGCCGACTGCAGATGATGATCAGCTCGGCAGGCAGGCCTGCATGCCGAGCTGATCATCATCTGCAGTCGGCACACACCGCAGGGGGACTCACCAGAAGTGCAGGGGGACTCACCAGAAGTGATGTCACATCACCACTGAGTGCTGAGGCTGAGTCCCTGCGGCTGCGGTGCAAGCTGGAGTGGGGGACTGTCTGTCTGAGGACACTGCTGGTGAGGAGGGAGGCTGGAGCCAGGAGCTCGAGGCAAGGAGAGCTACAAAAGTGAAGAGTGAAGTCAGAGACATCACAAGAGGACAAGTAATGGACAACAGTAACTGACACTGGTAAAGAATAAATGTATGGAAAAAAAATGATGTGGGGGTGGGGGTGATGGGAGCCCAGAGGGTTGTATATGGGAGCCTTATGTGGGGGCTGCGCGCTGTATATAAGATGACATGTACTCCCATCTCATATACAGCCCTGCCCCCCATAGGCTCCCATATCATATATGTGGCTTTTGTCTCTGTCTGTGTGGCTTGTCTCTGTGTGTGGCTTGTCTCTGTGTGTGGCTTGTCTCTGTGTGTGCTTGTCTCTGTGTGTGGCTTGTCTCTGTGTGTGGCTTGTCTCTGTGTGTGGCTTGTCTCTGTGTGTGCTTGTCTTGTGTGGCTTGTCTCTGTGTGTGTGGCTTGGCTCTGTGTGTGGTGGCTTGCTCTGTGTGTGTGCTTGTCTCTGTGTGTGTGGCTTGTCTCTGTGTGTGTGGCTTGTCTCTGTGTGTGTGGCTTGTCTCTGTGTGTGTGGCTTGTCTGTTGTGTGGCTTGTCTGTGTGTGTGGCTTGTCTGTGTGTGTGGCTTGTCTGTGTGGGGCTTGTCTGTGTGTGTGGCTTGTTTCTGTGTGTGTGGCTTGTTTCTGTGTGTGTGGCTTGTCTGTGTGTGTGGCTTGTCTGTGTGTGTGGCTTGTTTCTGTGTGTGTGGCTTGTTTCTGTGTGTGTGGCTTGTTTCTGTGTGTGTGTGCTTGTCTGTGTGTGTGGCTTGTCTGTGTGTGTGGCTTGTCTCTGTGTGTGTGGCTTGTCTCTGTGTGTGTTGGCTTGTCTCTGTGTGTGGCTTGTCTCTGTGTGTGGCTTGTCTCTGTGTGGCTTGTTTCTGTGTGTGTGGCTTGTCTCTGTTTGTGGGTTGTGTCTGTGTGTGGCTTGTCTCTGTGTGTGGCTTGTTTCTGTGTGTGTGGCTTGTTTCTGTGTGTGTGGCTTGTCTGTGTGTGTGGCTTGTCTGTGTGTGTGGCTTGTCTCTGTGTGTGTGGCTTGTCTCTGTGTGTGGCTTGTCTCTGTGTGTGGCTTGTCTCTGTGTGGCTTGTCTCTGTGTGTGTGTGGCTTGTCTCTGTGTGTGTGGCTTGTCTCTGTGTGTGTGGCTTGTCTGTGTGTGTGGCTTGTCTGTGTGTGTGGCTTGTCTGTGTGTGTGGCTTGTCTGTGTGTGTGGCTTGTCTGTGTGTGTGGCTTGTTTCTGTGTGTGTGGCTTGTTTCTGTGTGTGTGGCTTGTCTCTCTGTGTGGCTTGTCTGTGTGTGTGGCTTGTCTGTGTGTGTGGCTTGTCTGTGTGTGTGGCTTGTCTCTGTGTGTGTGACTTGTCTCTGTGTGTGGCTTGTCTGTGTGTGTGGCTTGTTTCTGTGTGTGTGGCTTGTGTCTGTGTGTGGCTTGTGTCTGTGTGTGGCTTGTGTCTGTGTGTGGCTTGTCTCTGTGTGTGGCTTGTCTCTGTGTGTGTGGCTTGTCTCTGTGTGTGTGGCTTGTCTCTGTTTGTGGCTTGTGTCTGTGTGTGGCTTGTCTCTGTGTGTGGCTTGTCTCTGTGTGTGTGGCTTGTCTCTATGTGTGTGGCTTGTCTCTGTTTGTGGCTTGTGTCTGTGTGTGGCTTGTCTCTGTGTGTGGCTTGTTTCTGTGTGTGTGGCTTGTCTCTCTGTGTGGCTTGTCTGTGTGTGTGGCTTGTCTGTGTGTGTGGCTTGTCTGTGTGTGTGGCTTGTCTCTGTGTGTGGCTTGTCTCTGTGTGTGTGACTTGTCTCTGTGTGTGGCTTGTCTGTGTGTGTGGCTTGTTTCTGTGTGTGTGGCTTGTCTCTGTTTGTGGGTTGTGTCTGTGTGTGGCTTGTCTCTGTGTGTGGCTTGTCTCTGTGTGTGGCTTGTCTCTGTGTGTGTGGCTTATGTCTCTGTGTGTGTCCTGTGTGTGGCTTTTGTCTGTGTATGTGTGTGTGTGGCTTGTGTTTCTATGTGTGTGGCTTGTGTCTCTATGTCAAAAATATGTATGATGTGTATGTAATAAGCATGTGTTGTCCTGTATAGGTTCCCTTTAAAGGGTGTCAGCATTCCATCTCTTGTTTCCACCTCTTTTTGAAATTCCCGCCTCCTGTGGTACTCTAACACGCCGGCTGGAACTTCATATCTGGTCCAGTGCATTGTGGGGGCTTATGACGTGTACAGGCAGCTTCAATATGTGCACTGCGCATGTGCCAGAGCCGTGCCGAACACGTGACCAGCCCCCACAATGCATCGGGCCGGATATGACGTTACGGCCGGCATGTCAGAGTACCACAGGAGGCGGGAACGACCATAGCTTGCCCCCCCCTAGTTTTGATCCTGGGTACGCCCATGGTATACAGTGCTAACCACTGAGCCACCGTATACAGTGCTAACTACTGAGCCACCGTATACAGTGCTAACCACTGAACCATCGTATACAGTGCTAACCACTGAGCCATCGTATACAGTGCGATAACATAGAATGGGTATGTTGGAAAGCGCAAACTGTGTGACACATGTCCACTGCTCATGCTAGCACCACTAAGGATACACAGATGTTCATTTCACCCCACTCCAACTGCAATATAGCATCGGGCCTATTTCTAGTCTTAAAATAATGAGAAATATTCATACTTTCCTGACACCTCATAATATTCTTGAAAGAATACAGAGTCATATATGACTTTTCCTTCACTTTTATGTGGTGAAGAATAACATTTGGACAACAGGTCCTTTTTTCTCATTGTAAATAATAATTATTTTGGTGTTGATTTTGATTTTGCTGGGTTTTTGATTTGTGGTTTTGAAAATTCTGGGGCAATTTTTTTTTTTTTAAATTTCATTGGCGGCCTGCCGGAGACGAGGGGCCGCCAGCATGGTGTCCTTGAATGACCCTGTGGAGCAGGACACCCAGGCAGTTCAACTCGGCCTGAGCCCGGTGGTAGCAGTCTACCACCTCCATCAATGATGGAACACCTATATTCAGAAAATAACAAAATCAGTAAGCTGCTCAAGTGTGGGTGGCAAACGGATATGAATGTGTAATGTTACTTAACGGTTTCCATCATGTCCCATGGTGTCCCATTCTAGGGATGGTGAGGGGCTCAACGTCCACCCCGCATCAGCGGCTCCTGTGGCTGATGAAACAGAAAAACAATCATAAGGTGAAGGTGGCACAACCACAATTTTAAAAGGATGGGGACACATTTACTATTAACATTTATTGATGACATTGCATACACTTACCAAGAGGGTTGACTCCAGCCTGATTAGGGGTGCCCTGGGGAAAAAATGCACCCTCCACCAAGAACATGGAGGAAAGCACGTCCGGTGTAGGGATGTGTAGTAGGGGGGTCCCCTTGTCACCACTGAAGGCTGCAGTGCCAGTTGGGGATGCCTAAGGCTGGTGGTGAGGCGGTGGGTGGTGAAGAGCCAGATGCAGCAGGGGATGGTGGCCCCGATGAGGCAGATGCAGCAGGGGATGGTGGCCCTGATGAGGAGGCAGATGCTACAGGGGATGGCGGGCCTGATGAAGAGGCAGATGCAGCAGGGGATTGTGGCCCTGATGAGGAGGCAGACGCTGCAGGGGATGGTGGGCCTGATGAGGAGCCAGATGCAGCAGGGAATGCCGGGCCTGGTGGTGATCCTGCACCAGATGGAGATTCAGAGGCTGGGGTACTCAGTTATGCAGCTGTAGTATAAGACAGGACAGTATGGTTTAAGGTGGAAAACATACACTATGCAATACAATATCAAGGCCATGGAGATGCTGGGCCAATGACACACTTTAAGGTGATGGAGCAACTTATACCTTGAGTAAACAATAATGACATCTGTTGTTTGGTTGACAACATAACAATATGGTGAGGAAGTCGGAGTCTCCTGGCCAGGCTGAACACACATGTTTAGACACACACACTACCTATGGTAAGCTTTTGATCAAGCCACTTTTTTGTGGTCATTAATTCTGGAAAACAGGACAACCTTTACATAAATGCACATAAAATAGAGATGTTACAATACTTACCCTTTTGTAGCCATGATTGGAATATATATTGAGGAAATAATAACTGGACATATAATGGATATTTTAACTGGCATGTGGCATACTACAGCCTTTGTTTGTCTTACAATTATCTATGGGCAAGGTAAACCATGGTATGGACTGTGATATGGACTGCAAGGAGGAGTGTAATTACATTGTGCCTGTTTTTTGGCCCTAACTAATGTACAAAGTCATCATGCAGCCTTTGACCTTTTTCAAACAGCTGTGTGTGTTGTTAGTGTGGTTACACAACAATGCAGAGGGTCTGAAATGCTATACACATGATTGTAGTTCATGGGCCGATCTAAATCCCCTGCACATGGCCAGTGTCGAAGCTTCTGCATCATCGCTTGATTGTCACTATCACACAGGATAAACGTCCATGTGTTGTAAGGTGTGTATTTTGTGTTGCTTGCATAGGTGGGTCTATGTTGCGTTATCAAATAATCACCACGCAGCCTCTGTATGCGGGCACTGAGACTGGCCATACGGTCCCTTGCCTTGTATTTCATGTCTGCAATTTTCTTGCGGCTCTGTATTGGTTGACGCTCAACCCCCAGCTGCCTCAGAAGAGCCCGCTGGATTCTCCTGAGGATGGCTTGCTTATGGAGGCGCAGGTGAGCATGGTGGTACTGGCACCAATAATCATGGCGGTCACAGATATTGAGCATGAGCATCATCTCCGCATCTCCCCAAGATGCGGAGCGTGTCACGGTAGCCATGTTTATGCTGGGGCTGAAAACGCACCAGGACAACAAGGCGGGATGCACAACAATGGCATGATGACTCGACGCAGGCTGGTTACACCCATGACACTTGAGCGTCCGCGAAGGAGATGCCCGCACAATAAGTGCTTAGCCTTTCCGGACACGCTGCTGCGTCCCTATACATGTGAGATGGGAATGCTCCGGCGTCGCACATGGTTGACTGGCTGTGTCCCTAATCACTTATGACTTCCATGACTCTCCTTGTTTAAATGTTTATTAATATTTTGAACAATAAACAAGTCAATGAGTCTACTAATCAACGCACGAAACATCAAATATGGAGCCTTTGCCATGAACCAACAGCAGCCAATTGTAACCCAGTACTGGGAACCAATCGTCGCAGACGGGGCACGGTAATCACAATGCCCAGGCACGCCTACAGGATTGGTTTCACGATCAGTGAAGTCACTCACAACAGTGTTATCGCTGTGTCACACAGTACAATGCTAGCAGATCGCTTGAACGACATTGTCAGGTTTTTGAACATGTTCATAAACCTGTCAACTCCAACTTGACTACTTATCGTAGTTGAATCGTTCGGTTACACGCAATGACGCACTAACGATGTTGTTTCAATATCGTTGAACACGTCACGTTTGAGCGATGTCGTGCTGTGTAACGGTACCTTCATTCGGATACTGGATCTGGATTTTTGAACTGCGCTTGACCACAACACAGTTCTAAATTACATGCCCTCTAGGGGGTGTGTCATTTATAACTGGATCCTGTGAAAAAAAGATAATCAACTGGATGCAACGAGATGCTCCCGCAACAGTATTATCCCTGATCCGTGAGACGGATAAGTGATAATATCGGTGTGGGTGAATCCAGTAGCATTACTGCGGGGAAATTCGGGAGGGATTCCTACATTCCCCCGGATTCCAAAAAAACAGATGTGAAATTAGCTTTAGACAGAACTCAGTGAGAGGAGCAGCAGATCTGCAGAAACTAAATCTACAGCAGGAAGCACAGTAAGTCACTATTCTATAGTGATAAAATTGGAAGCATAAACCTGGTGACCCATTTCCTCCAAATATATTTGGTCTTCTCTACACTGGACATAAACAGAATATTCTACTATGTAAATGAGAATATCTTATCTTATTGTTAGTAATAAACTTGTAATCATTTCTACCAATCATTTTTGCTTGTGTGAATGATTTGATATGAGGAAAAGAGTGGAGGACGGAAAGCCATTTACCATGCAGTTTTATTATCCACAGACACTGACTTAGGCTGCCTTTACACTGCATAATTTCTGATCTGTGTCTATCTGTTTTAAAACACATGGCCACGGATCAGTTTTGGCCTCCCATGTATCCCTATGGGCACGGATTGGTCCTATATGGCCATCCGTGTGTGTCAGTTGTGTCAATGATCCATTTGTGTCAGTTTTTTTCATGCAACCAGAATCAGAGACTGTTCCGATTTTGGGCTGCCTTGAAAATCACTGACACCAATGGACAGACACGGATCCATAGCCATCAGTGTCAAATAACATGGAAGTCTATGGAGTGCGAATCCGTGGAAAAAACGGATCTGTGAAATAGATCTGTTTTGCTGTACTGAGCATGCTCAGAAGTGAGGTACAGCTTCCCCCACCCCTATCACTGGTAACCGATGACAGATCTGTTAAAAAATGGTTCATGGACATCAGTTTCCATCCGTTTGAACAGATCCGTGCCTGTCTGTGTGGTCCTTGAAATTCAAGGAACCACATGGATGTGAAAATTATGCAATGTAAAGGCAGCATTACTTGTGAAATATAAATGTTTTGCCTTTTTAATAACATAGTATTCAAAGGAGTTAAAAATGTACCTACCGCTAGAGGCCACGATACACATGTAAGCATTCTGTATATCCGGAATAGGTTTACCACATAAAGGATGATTATTAGAATCATGAAGCAAATTGTGACAACTTCAAAATAGCGGTAGGCACTGTGATCTGTCCAGTGGGTAAACCTCACACAAAGAAAGGCGATAAGCAAGCATAGCTGGAAGAGAATACAACAGAATTAAAAAATAAACAAATACTAGCTGGTCATATAAAAGCGTCATATAAAGAAAGTCAAATACAAATCATCTTCTAAAATCCCTTTATGTGTTTTAGATCATTTTTGATTACGAGACATACAGTATCAAACTCACTATGCAAGTTTATGAAAATGTGATGTCCAGTCTAAAACTGAAAATTCTGCAGTCACTCGATGTGATACAGATTTATCAATCCACCCAGTCCTCCACTGAGCTGCAACAAGTCACGCTTTCTACACAGCAGCACAAAAAGGTAATCTTTTTGGAAAAATAACTACGGTAAACATAATACAACCATATGGAGGATTGTGTACTAAGTTATACACCTCTTCTATTCTAGATGAGCCAAAAATCTCCATCTTTAAGAAGAAACAAGCCATATTATACGACCAACCAAGCAGCTGTCTGAAGCAAGACCTTACCATACCATCTATGTATAACCATTAAGACACCCACACAAGATCAAAGAAAAAGCCACTTCTCTTCTCCTAGAACACTCAAGATTACCCCATATAGATTTTATTCATTTTTTAGTAATTTTAATCAGATGTTCTCAATTACAGTTAGTGATTATTAAATAACCACTGTGATCAAATTAAAATAATTTTTATTAAGTTTTTATATAAAGTTTTTTAACAAAAAAATTGTTGTTACTCTTTATTTCTCATATTGTAAGTACATACTCCCTCTGAATTGTAAAGTGCTGCGGAATATGTTTGGCACTATAACAATAAAATTATCAGATCTATGTATTGCAAATGTTGGACAAAATACATTTATCAATACTGTGAACCATAATTTGTGGCTCAATCAATTTTGATCAGTGGCCCCTCCTGGCCTACAATAGAAATATACAGTTAGTTGTAGAAATATTTGGACAGTGATTGAATCTTTGTGATTTGGACTCTGCATTCCACTATTTTGATTTAAAATGAAACAACTGAGATGCAATTAATGTGTAGACTTTCAGGTTTAAACCCCTTTACCCCCCCACCCTGGATTTTACATTATGTGTTATTTTTTTTCTTCTCTCCTTCTTCCAAGAGTTATAAGGTTGCTTTCACACTGGCATATTTTCAAATCTGTGTCCATTTGTTTTGAAACGGACAGCCACGGATCCATGATGGCCTCCCATGCTATCCTATGGGTATGTATTGGTTCTAAAGTGGCCATCCGTGTGTCTCAGTTTTGTCACAGATCTGTTGGTGTCCGCAATTTTCATGTAGCCAGAAACGGAAACTGTTCCATTTCTGGGCTTCCTTGAAAAAATGCAGACACTAACGGACAGACACAGATCTGTATCGGTCCGTATGAAATTAACATGGAGCTCTATGGAGGATGGATCCGTATCTGTCTGCATGAAATTAACATGGAGCACTATAAAGGACGGATCCATGAAACAAAACTGATCCAGTTTGCTGTACTGAGCATGCTCAGAAGCAAGTTACAGCTCCTCCCACCCCTATCTCTGGTGAGTGAGCACGGATACATTAAAAAAATATTCCGTGGTCAACCATCGGCATGCTTTTGCACAGATCCGTACCTGTCCATGACTATACATGAATTTCATGTAACCACAAGGATTTGAAAATTTGCCAGTGTGAAAGCAGCCTAACTTTTCTATTTATCCAGCCATGTGAGGGCTTGTTCTTTGCGGGTCGAGTTGTAATTTTGAATTAAATCACTCATTCTGCCAGACAGTGTGCTGAAAAAGGGGAAAATTGGACCAAGTGCTATGAAATTGCAATACAAGTGCAATACCCCAATGTTTTTATCCTTCCTATCTACCACATTCGATATGTAGTAAAACTGACCTGGCAACAGGACTACCCATGTAAGTACGAGTACTCAGATACCAATCATGCATAGATTATTTATTTCTTTTTAATTTAAGTGGTGAAAAAAGCTTCAGAAAGCTTTCCAAAAGTAGTAAATTGTGCTTTTGTCACCATTTCCCCCCCCCGAGACTCTTAGGGTACCTTTACACCTGGACACATCGCCGGCGACACAGGGGCGAGGCCCATCGACAGCGTCAGCGAGTCGCCCAGTCTAAAGAGTCGATAATTTGCCAAAAAATCAGCTGAGAGTGGTCGCCTGGTTTCGCAGCACTGCTCTGAAACCAGGCAACCACTCTCAGGCGATGTGTCCACATTGCCCCATGTAACATGGCGATTGGTGATGTTACAGGCGATGGGAGCCATAGGCTCCCATGTTACAGGATCGCTGCCGGGGTTTGTAGACACCCCAACGGCGATGTCGCCCGTAACATCGCCAAAGCGTCGCCGGAGGTATCGCCGCATGTAAACACACGACGGCAATGCTGGCGGGGTGCCAAAAGCGTGCGCGCTCCCGTTTGTCACCGGTGATATCTCCGGCGATGTGACCAGGTGTCACGGTACCCTTAGTGTTCTCATTTTTCAAGATCTGGGGGTGTGCGAGAGCTTATTTTTTGAGATTTGAGCTAATGTTTTTACTGATTCAATATTGGGGTAGATACAAGGTTTTGATCGCCTTTTATTGCAACGTGCAC
Source organism: Allobates femoralis (assembly GCA_033576535.1). NCBI lineage: Eukaryota > Metazoa > Chordata > Amphibia > Anura > Aromobatidae > Allobates > Allobates femoralis. Next base: position 443,512,084 of record JARQOC010000005.1, on the reverse strand, counting down.
TCTCTTTTTTCATACGGGGCCTTTGGCACTTTAAGTGTCCAGAATCGTAAGCATTCGCGCGTCACGTGAATACGAATCAATTTTACTCCACGTTTACTCACGTCACCTCCTTCACACCCTGGATGACGCAGTGAAACTGATGCTAGCCACTCTGATTGGCGGCATATACCTTATCTGGACCAATATCTATCGTGCCCTTTCTTTAGCCCCTCAGCATCTTTAATGGTCTCCCTGCTGGTCTACCACCACCAACCTGATGAAGGTCACACACCAGCATCAAAGGGAAGTGTTTTCAGGTATTTAACACACTGCACCTTAATACATCGTTGGTCACGGTTTAGCTGCTATTTAACCACACTGCATATGCATAGTACTAGCACTTTATGAATGGATTATCTTTGACATTTAGCTTTATATCTTTATAGATCTCCATGTCTGCCGTAAATGCTTAGCTTGTATACATACTGGCCATTGCGTCCTATTTATCCTTAACTGCTTTTTGCATATTGCACAAATAAGCACTTTAAAGGGAACCTGTCACCTAATCTATGGCCCCTAAACTATCACTACCTGCCCCTACAGACCCTAACTAGCTCCCTAACCATCCCTGCCTGTCCTAATAGGGCTTTATAGAAGGTGAATAAACCACTTTATAAACTTACAGTTTCTGTGACAGTGGGGCGTTCCTGTGGGCTCTTGTCCGAAGGGCGGGTTCCCCAGAGCCGCGCTCCCCCCGCCTCGCTCCCTTCCTAACGCCCTAATGGGCGGCATTATCGATTTGAAGAGCGGGGAGCCCATTGGAATCATCCCGCCCCGCTCTTCATGACGCGCGGCCCGGAAATGACGATGAGAGCGCGTCATTTCCGTGCCGCGCATGCCCAGTGCAGCGGGTGAAGCCGATGCGAGACGAGCGGATCCCTGCAGTCGAATCCTTCTTCTGCGCATGCGCGCGGCAGTCGCGCGCTCGGCTCTAATTCCTTCTGCGCATGCGCGCGACTACCGCGCGCTCGTGCTCGCGCCTCTAATTTAGTGCTCGCGCCGGAGGCTGGCTTCCCTGCGCGAGCTTCATTCACCGTGAAAGCCCCGCCCCCCCGGTCTTCCCGCCTTGCTGTTCAAAACACTGGCGCTTCTACTGCATCAGGCTTCTCTATTGACTGGTATTGGGGGGCTGTGTATGGATGGATGGGGGTCTTACTAGGGGGGGGGCTGTGTATGGATGGATGGGGTCTTACTAGGGGGGGGCTGTGTATGGATGGATGGGGTCTTACTAGGGGGGGGGGGGGGGGGGGCTGTGTATGGATGGATAGGGGTCTTACTAGGGGGGGCTGTGTATGGATGGATGGGGTCTTACTAGGGGGGGGGGGGGCTGTGTATGGATGGATGGGGTCTTACTAGGGGGGGGGCTGTGTATGGATGGATGGGTGGTCTTACTAGGGGGGGCTGTGTATGGATGGATAGGGGTCTTACTAGGGGGGGCTGTGTATGGATGGATGGGGGTCTTACTAGGGGGGGGCTGTGTATGGATGGATGGGGGTCTTACTAGGGGGGGGGCTGTGTATGGATGGATGGGGGTCTTACTAGGGGGGGGGCTGTGTATGGATGGATGGGGGTCTTACTAGGGGGGGGCTGTGTATGGATGGATAGGGGTCTTACTAGGGGGGGCTGTGTATGGATGGATGGGGGTCTTACTAGGGGGGGGGCTGTGTATGTATGGATGGGTGGTTTTACTAAGGGGGGGCTGTGTATGGATGGATGGGTGGTCTTACTAGGGGGGGCTATGGATGGATGGGGGTCTTACTAGGGGGGGGGGCTGTGTATGGATGGATAGGGGTCTTACTAGGGGGGGCTGTGTATGGATGGATGGGTGGTCTTACTAAGGGGGGGCTGTGTATGGATGGGTGGGTGGTCTTACTAGGGGGGGCTGTGTATGGATGGATGGGGGTCTTACTAGGGGGCGGGCTGTGTATGGATGGATGGGGGTCTTACTAGGGGGGGCTGTGTATGGATGGATGGGGGTCTTACTAGGGGGGGGGCTGTGTATGGATGGATGGGGGTCTTACTGGGTGGATGGATGAATGGGGGTCTTACTGGGGGGGGGGGCTGTGTACGGATAGATGGGGGGGCTTACTGGGGGGGTCTGTATGGATAGATGGGGGGGCTTACCGGGGGGGTCTGTATAGATAGCTGGGGGGCTGTACGGATAGATGGGGGGGCTGTTTGCAGTGATGCCAACACACGTGCTGTAGTCAGTACTTTTTGTTCACCTCTGCTTCCGTCTACAACACTGAACCATTCGGGTTCCCTATTACATTTACTACCCAACTATTCTCACGGACTCACGACATCAGCGGCCTTTGTTTGTCGACTAGCACTGAGCGCGGTTCATAAGCTCCCTAAAGCTGCGTTCACACTGGGCGTATTTGCGGCGCTTTTTTGCGCACGTATTTCCCCCCAAAGCGCACATGCGTCTGCGTGTCACAGCAAAGTGAATGCACTTGCACTTTTGCTGTTCACACGCAGCGCAATTTTCGGCCGCGCTTTTTTGGGAGAAAGCGCGCACGTAAAAAGAATGAACATGTTCATTCTTTCTGCCTTTTTACGTGCGCCTTCTCCCATAGGCCCCATTTTAATCCCTGGAATTACGCATCGCCATTCAGACGATGCGCATTCCAGCGCGGGGCAAGGGGTATGTGGAGGAAATTATGTCACACAGGAACAGCCCCAGGGACAGCAGGAACAGGAAATCCCATCATTTTGGGATTCCTACTTTCCCGTGGCTGTCCCTGGGTCCCACCGCACCCGCCGGCCATTATCCAATTATCCAGCTTCCCCTGTGTCCTGTCCCCGCTCCGTCCAGCCCCCCCCCCCCCGGGTGTCCGGCCTGCACCCCCCATACCGGTCCCCGCCATCCACCCGCCCTCCTCCTTCTATAGTTTTTCTGCCGGCAGGCTCATGCGCCCGCCAGTCAAGCTGCATACCCCCTTCCCCCTGCTCGTACCCACCCCCCAGCCCCGCTCACCTATTCCGGTCCGGCGGGCTGCACACGCCGGTGCACCGGCTCGCACCGTCGGCCTCCTCTGCAGTCTCCGGTGTGGCCCCTCTTCTACTCAGGGGCTCCTCCTCATCGGTGGGTAAGTATGGATGAATGGGTGGATGGATGGGTGAATGGATGTATGTGTGCATGGATGTGCGTGCTTGGATGTGCGTGCGTGGATGTCAGCGTGTGTGCGTGCGTGGATGTGCATACGAAGATGTGTGCGTACGTGGATGTCAGCGTGCGTGGATGTGTGTGTGGATGTGGATGGATGTGCGTGCGTGGATGTCAACATGCGTGTGTGGATGTCAGCGTGCGTGGATGTGCGTGCGAAGATGTGTGTGGATGTCAGCATGCGTGTGTGGATGTCAGCATGCTTGGATGTGCTTGCGTGGATGTCAGCGTGCGTGCGTGAATATGTGCGTGCTTGGATGTGCGTGCGTGGTTGTGTGCGTGCGTGGATGATGGGTGCAACAAGGGATCAAGTGTCCTCTTGTTATAGTCTCTGGAATCATAGTCATGGTGCACTGTATAACAGATCATTGTCATACAGTGCACCACGACTCTGACCCCCGAGAGTAGGAAGAGGACACTTGATCCCTTGCTGTAGTCTCTGGATTGAGCAGAGGCGACCGAGCATCGTGGGACCTTTGTTGTGGACTACGTCGGAGGCGATCGAGCGTCGTGGGACCTTCGTTGTGGACTTCGTCGGAGGCGATCGAGCGTCGTGGGACCTTCGTTATGGACTACGTCGGATCTTTATAATAAAGATGGAGTCCGAATTTTGTTTGTGGTTTTTTTTCAAATAAAAAGATTAATCTATGTGTGTATTTTCCGACTATTTACCAGAGATTCCTAATGGCGGGTCTAACATTGGCCCTATATTATGAATCTCGGGCTTAGTGCCAGCTGCCAATAAAAAGCTGGCATTAACCCTTTATTACCCAGTTTGCCACCGGCACCAGGGCAACTGGAAGAGCATGGGTACAGCGCCAGAAAATGGCGCTTCAATGAATGCGCCATTTTCTGGGGCGGCTGCGGGCTGCAATTCGCAGCATGGGGGGCCCAGAACGCTTGGGCCTTTCCATGCTGAGGATTCCAGCCCCCAGCTGCCTAGTTGTACCTGGCTGGACCAAAAATATGGCGGAGCCCCACGTCATTTTTTTTTTTCTAGAATTTGTTCTAGAAATAAAAAAAGGCCTTCGATGTATTTTTGGTAGCCAGCCAGGTACAACTTGGCAGCTGGCGGACTGGAATCCTCAGCGTGGAGAGACCCAAATGTGGGCCCCCCACGCTGCAAATTTCAACCCACAGCTACCCAAGAAAATAGCGCATTCGTTAGAGGCGGCATTTTCTGGTGCTGTACCCCAACTCTTCCAGTTGCCCTTGTGCACGCGGGTTCTCCATACACGACATGGTGTCCGCTAACAATTTCAATGGAAAATTAGCTCCAATTGTTAGCGGAAACCATGTCGGGTATGGAGAGCCCCTCCCTGTGTGCCTGAACATTGGAGCTCCCCCACAAGTGACCCCATTTTGGAAACTAGACCCCCGAAGGAACGTATCTAGATGCATAGTGATCACTTTGAACCCCAGATGCTTCACAAATTCATCCACAAAAATACGTTCCTTGGGTGGTCTAGTTTCCAAAATGGGGTCACTTGTGGGGGAGCTCCAATGTTTAGGCACATAGGGGCTCTTCATATCCTACAAGGTGTCCGCTAACAATTCCAATTGTTAGTGGACACCATTTAGCGTATGGAGAGCCCCTGTGTGTCTCCACATTGGAGCTACCCCACAAGTGACCCCATTTTGGAAACTAGACCCCCGAAGGAACGCATCTAGATGTATAGTGAGCACTTTGAACCCCCAGATGCTTCACAAATTGATCCGTAATAATGAAAAAATAAATTATTTATGGAAAAAAAAGTGCTTTTTCATTTTTACAGATGAATTTCTGAAGCATCTGGGGGTTCAAAGTGCTCACTATACATCTAGATGCGTTCCTTCGGGGGTCTAATTTCCAAAATGGGGTCACTTGTGGGGGAGCTCCAATGTGGAGACCCACAGGGACCCTCCATACGCGTCATGGTTTCCGCTAACAAATTGAGCTCATTTTCCATTCAAATTGAAAAGAAAGGAAATGACATGACAAGGCTTTTTTTTTTTTTTAACAAACTTTATTTCTATGTTTGCAGTACACATGCAGAAAAATACGCGTCCGTAAAAAAAAAAACGCATCAAAAAAACGCATGTGTGTTAACACATGCGTTTTTTACGCGCATAAAAAAACGCGCGTATTTCTTTAGAAAACTGCATGCGTAAAAATACGAGACAAAATACGCACTGTGTGAACGTAGCCTTAGGGCTCAAACAGACCGGCGACTTGATTTCATGCATGAAGTCCCGCTCTGAACTTAGTACCTGAAAAGGAAGCTCGTACTTACCTGTCGGCGCCGCCCCCATAACCCGGCCTGTCCTCGTGCGCTGCGTGACGGGACTCTCAGGGCAGGAACTCTTGGGAGAGGGCAGCGCACGAGGACAGGCCGGGTTATGGGGGCGGCGCCGACAGGTAAGTACGAGCTTCCTTTTCAGGTACTAAGTTCAGAGCGGGACTTCATGCATGAAATCAAGTCGCCGGTCTGTTTGAGCCCTTAGGGAGCTTATGAACCGCGCTCAGTGCTGGTCAACAAACAAAGGCCGCTGATGTCGTGAGTCCGTGAGAATAGTTGGGTAGTAAATGTAATGGAGAACCCGAATGGTTCAGTGTTGTAGACGGAAGCAGAGGTGAAGTATTGACTACAGCACGTGTGTTGGCATCACTGCAAACAGCCCCCCATCTATCCGTAAAGCCCCCCATCTATCTATACAGACCCCCCAGTAAGCCCCCCCCCCATCTATCCGTACAGCCCCCCATCTATCCATACAGACCCCCCAGTAAGCCCCCCCATCTATGCGTACACAAGCCCCCCCATCTATGCGTACACAGCCCCCCATCTATCCGTACACAGCCCCCCATCTATCTGTACACAGCCCCCCCATCTATGCGTACACAGCCCCCCCCAGTAAGCCCCCCCATCTATGCGTACACAGCACCCCCATCCATCCATACACAGCCCCCCCCTAGTAAGACCCCCATCTATCCATACACAGCCCCCCCCAGTAAGACCCCCATCCATCCATACACAGCCCCCCCCTAGTAAGACCCCTATCCATCCATACACAGCCCCCCTAGTAAGACCACCCATCCATCCATACACAGCCCCCCTAGTAAGACCACCCATCCATCCATACACAGCCCCCCTTAGTAAGACCACCCATCCATCAATACATACACAGCCCCCCCCTAGTAAGACCCCATCCATCCATACACAAGCCCCCCTAGTAAGACCCCTATCCATACACAGCCCCCCCTAGTAAGACCCCCATCCATCCATACACAGCCCCCCCCCCCTAGTAAGACCCCTATTCATCCATACACAAGCCCCCCCCTAGTAAGACCCCCATCCATCCTATACACAGCCCCCCCCTAGTAAGACCCCTATCCATCCATACACAGCCCCCCCCTAGTAAGACCCCCATCCATCCATACACAGCCCCCCCCTAGTAAGACCACCCATCCATCCATACACAGCCCCCCCCTTAGTAAAACCCCCATCCATCCATACACACCCCACCCCCCTAGTAAGACCCCCATCCATCCATACACAGCCCCCCCTAGTAAGACCCCCATCCATCCATACACAGCCCCCCCCCTAGTAAGACCCCCATCCATCCATACACAGCCCCCCCCTAGTAAGACCCCCATCCATCCATACACAGCCCCCCCCTAGTAAGACCCCATCCATCCATACACAGCCCCCCTAGTAAGACCCCCATCCATCCATACACAGCCCCCCCCCCTATAGCTACCATAGACATCCATCATACACAGCCCCCCTAGTAAGACCACATCCATCCATACACACCCCCCTAGTAAGACCCATCCATCCTACACAGCCCCCCCCCCCCCCCTAGTAAGACCCCATCCATCCATACACAGCCCCCCCTAGTAAGACCCCTATCCATCCATACACAGCCCCCCCCCCCCCCTAGTAAGACCCCATCCATCCATACACAGCCCCCCCCCTAGTAAGACCCCATCCATCCATACACAGCCCCCCCCTAGTAAGACCCCCATCCATCCATACACAGCCCCCCAATACCAGTCAATAGAGAAGCCTGATGCAGTAGAAGCGCCAGTGTTTTGAACAGCAAGGCGGGAAGACCGGGGGGGCGGGGCTTTCACGGTGAATGAAGCTCGCGCAGGGAAGCCAGCCTCCGGCGCGAGCACTAAATTAGAGGCGCGAGCACGAGCGCGCGGTAGTCGCGCGCATGCGCAGAAGGAATTAGAGCCGAGCGCGCGACTGCCGCGCGCATGCGCAGAAGAAGGATTCGACTGCAGGGATCCGCTCGTCTCGCATCGGCTTCACCCGCTGCACTGGGCATGCGCGGCACGGAAATGACGCGCTCTCATCGTCATTTCCGGGCCGCGCGTCATGAAGAGCGGGGCGGGATGATTCCAATGGGCTCCCCGCTCTTCAAATCGATAATGCCGCCCATTAGGGCGTTAGGAAGGGAGCGAGGCGGGGGGAGCGCGGCTCTGGGGAACCCGCCCTTCGGACAAGAGCCCACAGGAACGCCCCACTGTCACAGAAACTGTAAGTTTATAAAGTGGTTTATTCACCTTCTATAAAGCCCTATTAGGACAGGCAGGGATGGTTAGGGAGCTAGTTAGGGTCTGTAGGGGCAGGTAGTGATAGTTTAGGGGCCATAGATTAGGTGACAGGTTCCCTTTAAGTAATGAATTGCCACTTATAAATTATTGCTTATATTATTAATATCCGGTATTTAGAAAATATATATTTGAGCCTTTATACTTTTATTCTATACTTATACTTTTGTTCTATTACACCACTAGTCTTACACATATTTTGGTGCAATTTATCTTTCTACACTGCTCAAAAAAATAAAGGGAACACTTAAACAGTACAATGTAACTTCAAATCAATCACACTTCTGTAAAACCAATCCGTCCAGTTATGAAGCAACAGCAATTGTGAATCTATTTCTCCTGCTGTTGTGCAAATGGAACAAACAACAGGAAAAAATTATAGGCAATTAGCAAGACACTCCCTATAAAGGAGCGGTTTTTCAGGTGATGACCACAGACCACTTCTCTGTTCTCATCCTTTTTGCTCTTGTTTTGGTTACTTTTGCATTTTGCCATTATTCTCACTCTAAGAGGTAGCATGAAGTGGTGTCTGCAACGCACAGACATTGCTCAGGTAGTGCAGCTCACCGAGGATGGCACATCAGTGCAACCTGTGGCAAGAAGGTTGCAGTGTGTCAGTACAGTGTCTAGAGCATGGAGCAGATACCAGGAGAACATTCTGCTGCCTACAACATCCTCCAGCATGGCCGATTTGGAAGTGGGTCAATAATTGTGTGGGGAGCATTTCTTTGAAGGTCTGCACAGCCCTCCACGTGCTAACCAGAGGTACCATGACTGTTATAAGGTCTTGGTATTAGATCCTCAGACCTATTGAGAGAGACCACTTGCAGGTGCAGTGGGCCCTGGGTTCCTTCTGATGCATGCGAATGCAGTTCCTGCATTATGAAAGCATTGATGGACTGGCCTGCCCATTCCCAACACCTGAATCCAATTGAACACATCTGGAACATCATGTCTCGTTCCAGCCCCCCAACACCACAGGATGTCCAGGAGTTGATTGATACTTTAACACAGGTCTGGGAGGAGATCCCTTATGGTACCTTTACACGCCGCGACGGCAGGCTGGATACATCCCGCTACAGGCTACAAATGTAGCTTGTAGCGCCTATGTAGCCCGTCGTAGCGGCGTCTGAAGACGTGACGCTGCAGCCGGCAACAGATACATCTGTTTATGGGCTCTGCTCGAAAACTGATGGCTACAAAGCCGATGGTAGCGAGCTGTATCGGCGTGTAAAGAGGCAACGGAAGGGAACTCTGGACACCCTGCGATGTAGCTGCAATGTAGCAAAGGCGTGACCCTGGCTCCATGTTACCGCGCCCCATGTGCGATCATTGGTGGAAGCTGCTGCATGACGATTGGTAGTCGCTGCATAGGGAGGCATATTTAAGGAGCTGACCAGTCACACTACACAATCGCTCGAGCGTGCTGTATTACTCAGCCTCCTGCGATGCCTGCCCAATCAGGATGTTATTGCTTCGTCCTATCAGCGTACGGACGGCTCGTAATCCACAATTGTGGCACGCCTATGTGCTGTCCCTGCTGCACCAGGTCCGCCCATAGTAGCTGGTTATAGTGGTGTGTAAATGAGCTACAGCTGGCTACTTGAGACACCCGGCGATGTAGCTAGCTATAGATGTAGCGTGGCGTAGCGCACCTTGTGGCGGCGTGTAAAGAGGGTGCGTTGACCGTTTGTAACCGTTTGAGCGTGCTCGTGCACGTGAAGTAGCGGGATGTATCCAGCCTGCCGTCGCGGCGTGTAAAGGTACCATTAGGAGAACATCCGGCACCTCATCAGGAGCATGCCCAGGCATTGTAGGGAGATCATATGGGTACGTGAAGGCCACACACACACACACTACTGAGACATTTCCTTGTAGGTGTTTTAGCAACTTTTAACATTTATGCTATCTTTCTGATGGCTTTAATTTTTTTTTTTGTTTTTGAAGACTATTAACGGTCTCTTTCTTTTCCATTGAGAGATCCATTGACCACATATTGTAGGTTCACAGCCACAACTTTCGAATGCAAATGTCACACCTACAATCAGTTCCAAACCCTTTACCTGCTTAATTGAGGAGGGAATAGCTCAAGCAGCTCATTAAAGGGATTTTAAAATAAATACCCTTGGTTCTTTGAAAAAGAGGCAGCTACATATTAAAGAGCTGTAATTCCTAAACCCTTAGGGCCGCTTTACACACACCAACTTCTGTGACCAACTTCTGAACAGATCTCTGGTTGCAGTGTAATCATGGACACATTGTTCCATTTTGTGGCTGTGTACAAATGGAACAATGTGTCCATGATTTCACTGCAACCAGAGATCTGTTCAGAAGTTGGTCACAGAAGTTGGAGTGTGTAAAACGGCCCTTACTCTAATTAAATAGATCTGAATACCGTCAAATTAAAGCTGAGAGTTTGGGCTTTAAAGTGCACCTGTCACATGTTTTGGGGGTTGTAAACCCTTCCCACCACCTTCAACATGATGTAAATGGGGTTCCTACAACCTGTGACGTGCCCCTGAATACCTCATAAAACAACTTTTAAAGGAAACCAGTCAGGTCATTTATTCCCCCCCAGCTATCACTATCTGCACCTGTAGCTTTATAATACTATTCTAATCATCCCTGTCTGAGCTCAGTGTAATAGTAAAGGTGAAAAAAAAAGCATTTATACATTTACAATTTCTTATGTAGTGAGGCAGTCAGAGTACATCTTGGAGGAGGGGGACTGTCTGGCAGGTTAATAGTTTACTCACTATTAACTTGCCTGTCTAGAGGACCTGTGTGATGTCCCCAACATGTGACCATAGTGGGCAGAGCTAAGTGAGCAAACTCATTATGTTCTATGGGGACTTCGCTGCGCCTATTGTAGACATCACATCAGGTCTCTCAGCATGTTCTGACGTTCAGCTGATATGTTAACTATTAACCTGCCAACAGGGCTGGTTTTAGGCAAAGTGGGGCCATGGGCAAAAGGTTAAAGTGGGCCCTAAACGCTCACATATTGCAACTGCCCAGTCTGCCCATCCCCTAACACCGGCCCTGCCTGCCAAACAGTCTACATCCTCCAAGATCTAGACTGATTGCCTCATTTACATGAGGAAATGTAAGTGTATAAATGCTTTTTTCACCTATAACATTACACTATGAGCTCAGACAGGGATGATTAGACTAGTATTATAAAACTGCAGGGACAGACAGTGATAGCTGTAGGGGCATAAAGGAGCTGACAGATTCCCTTTAAGGTCATATGGGGTGTGGCACACTCCGATCAGAGCCGCCCATCTCCATCAAAAATCTGCCCTGCTGCATAAAACCTCGCCCCTGCTGTGTATGCAAGTGAATGACAGCGACGTCATCCACGTCTCACGCCTGCGCAGTGGTGTGCCTCACTGTTCCCTATTGAAGAGCCAGTTTTTCCACTGTGCAGGTGCGAGACTACAGGCACTTCGCATCAGCCGCACAGTACCCAAAGTCTAGTGAGATGGCTGATGCGAGACCGAAGTCTCGCACCTGCACAGGGCAAACAATGGCTCCTCAATAGGGCACAGTGAGATGCACCAAATGTGGATGACGTCACTGTCATTTGCTCACATACATAGGAGGGGCGGGATATCCATGAAGATGAGTGGTTCTGACTGGAGTGTGCTGCACCCCTTATGACCCTTAAGAAGTAATTTACATACAGCCCAGGACACATTTACAAGTTGCTTTATGAGGTATGTAGGGGGATGTTTGGGGATATAAAGGGGTTTTAGGAACCCGATTACATCATGTTTAATGTGGCGGGCAGGATTCAGAACCCCCAAAACAGGTGACAGGTTCCCTTTAAACCCATATTGATTATATAAGTGGAACTTTGGTACACAGCTCAAATGCCAAAACTTGCGTCACTGTACAAATATATTTAGACCTAACTGTATGATGTATGTGTGGCGCCACTGTGGACTGGTGGCCACAGAGTGGTAGAGCAGCTGGGATGGCGAGCCATCCACCCCAAACCAAACACCCAACACGCCCCGAGTCCCTAAACCTAGGACTTTATGCCAGGCAGGAGAGAGGTGGGGGAAGGCTGAGTGGTGGGTGGAGATTAGTGGAGACACCTGTGAAAGGGGGAGGGGCAACAATAGTTACCTCAGGGGAGAGTGGCAGTTAGTCAGTCGGGGTGAGGAGAGTTTCTGGCGAGTAGGGAGGAGGAGGAACCGGACTCCAAGCTGAAACCCCTGATATAGCTGAAAGACTGTAACAATCAGAGAGAACAGGGACCCGGCGGCCAGTGTCATCTTATGGCTGACCGGGTCCGAGGCTACTGACCAGGTGTAGAGGAAGGAGGTGGAAGACCGGATTTACGGAGACACTGAGGGACTGGGTCGACTGACAGGGAACCGGTCCTGTAATAGTGGTTGGCTGCTATGTGCCCCAGCCACATATTAACCAGTAGTTGAAGGGTCTTTATGCCCGGAACCTACAGACCGTCACACCAAAGGAAAGGCCTCAGATAGGACTAGGGATCCATGAAGAAAATACCCGGGAAAGTCCATGACAGCTAGCCCGCTGATTGTGAGCGGTCCTGAATAGACCCGAAAGGCATTGAGAAAGGGGGTGCTTTTGGTGATCCATCTCAGCTGCTGACTGGCTACCGCTACCGCTCACTGCAGAACTGAGACTGTGTAAAAATAAGATTAACAGCAGTGAGTAAAGTAACTGGTTGAACTTAAGACTTCTGTGAGAGTTTTATTGAGTGTCCTTGGTTACAGACTGGCATCTGAGAAGTTGCGAGGCTGAGTCACAGCTGTCAGTAGCAAGTTGCACCCCCACAGTTACCTCACAGTCATCTCACTATATACTTTTATCACCGGCCCAGGGGATAAACCAGCCCTGCCCGTGGAGCGCTCATCACCTTGCTGCGTCACATCATCATCCCTCGGAGCTGAGACAAACAGCGGTGGTCACATCCGGCCGCATAGCCACGGGTGGCGTCACAGTGACAAACTTATTTTTTATTTTTTCCTTTTTACATTTTTACCCTTTTTAAATTTGTTGCGAACCCTCCGGGGCCACGGAACCGTGACGTTCCCCTGTGACCAAAGAGCAGGGACCGGTCCCCGAGTAACCCACGGCCCTGGTGGGCGATTCATATGCATATTAGGAAGTCCATAATAGATTTTATAATTTGAGAGATTTTGTAATGACCACTGCTGAAGGAAACTCGATCACATTCACAGTATAAAAAAAAAAAAAAAACACTTGTAATAAGAACTCTGTGTTGAAAATGTTACATCATTTCTAACATAATTACATCCATTTCCTTAAAAAACAAAGCCTATTACTACAACACAGTGAAAACTGCATCCTCTGCAATAATGAGACAATATGCATCAGTCACGTTTCCTCCTACTGAAATCTCTAAGTCCCCCACATGCATTATTACCGTATTTATTATCTTAAAGTAGAGCATGCACTTAAGCATCATCCTTTTGTTGGACTCGCTATTTTCGCAAGGAAAAATAACATAATCGAAAGCCAATTAAAGGGAAACTGTCACTAGGATTTTGCTATTCCATTTGAGACCAGCAAGTTGTGTGGCCAGATATTCCGATTCCAGTGATTCGTAATGTACTGGGCTGCTTGCTGCAGTCACAGTATCACATGTTGCTGATCCACCAGTTCTGTGAATACTGAGGTTTGTATAAACCCACCCAAAGTTTCTGCCTATGCACAGTGTACACAGATGGCTATCAATCAGTGCTGGAATTATACAGAGCTTCTCAATATTTAAGACTACATGGCAACAGCTCATCTAGTGATAACATCCTGCTGATAAAACTGTGATTTTAGCAAAACTACAACAAGCAGCCCAGTAAGTAACACATGAATTGAATAAGCACTTGTGCCTCTATATTATACTGTCACGCTTCCGGGGGAAGGCGCCCTAGAGTGGACCCACTGGGCCGTGGTACCGAACTCCCCTGGGTGAATTGATCCTAGTTTACCCAACCCCTATACAGGGATTGTCAGGGGCAAGCCCAGGGGGTCTAAATACCACAGCAGCTAGTACCAGGGGGGCGGCTCGTAAGGTTAGCCTATACTAAGGAATAGAGAAGTATTCCAGGTAACAGGGCACAAGGCTAGGAGACCAGGAATGGTGCTACCGGGGAAGAGCACAGCAAGGGTTCCAGGAAACAGAGCACAAGGAAGGCCTGACCAACAGTCAGCACGGCAGAAGCAAACTGACTTAATAATCAGGCACCTCCCATCAGAGGAGGTGTCCTGATATACCATGGGAAGAGCAGCTATTGGTCAAGGGGAGTGTCAGGTTGGACCTTGCCAGCCCCTAGAGTCACAGGGAAGGAATGCACCTAGCGCGCTGTTGAGTAGCCTCATGAAAATGACCATAGTAATGTGCTCATGTGCGAACCCGGTGGTCAGCTGACAGGAAGAGAACATGGCGACGGCTCCGAGACACAGCACGCCTGGATGCCGGACGCCCATTCGGCAGAGGAGCAGGAAATGCCGACCCGGGAGAGGTGAGCTGGGAAGCGGTGTCAGGGCGCCTAACATATACTGCTCTCAGATTAGATGGCAGAAACCTGGTGACAAACCTTTAACCTTAAGACTGTATCCAAGGAGACGATGAGAGATCTTAGAGAAACTAGTGTAAAGGAAAAGTGGTCAAGTAATTAGATCAATGGGTGGTGCCTTCATTTTCAAGAAAAGCTTTAAGAAGTAAGAGCACGAATCTAATTCTTTTTTAATGCCTCTTAATCGCCCTATCCGGAAGAACCGAATCTATAAGGGTGTCACAAAAGTTAACCCCTTCAGTCAACACCGTAAAAAATAAAAATAAAAAACTATATCTTTTCATCATAGTGCTGACATGAAAATGGTAAAACAAATCAAAGAGTTTTAAGTAAATAGAAATGGTATAGCTGAAAATGTCATCTAGTCATGCAAAAAACAAGCTCTTAATACAGCAATGCAAAAACTATTTTTTTTCTTATAAAATTGTTGTGTGTAAAAGCGGCAAAACATATAAAAACTATATAAATGTGGTGTCGCTGTATGCGTACTGACCCAAAAAATAACGCTGTCTCATCACCATTATGATGCAGTAAATTCCGGAAAAAGCAAATTATTTCTGAACTGCTAGTTCTTTTTAATTCTGCCTTATAAAAAGTGGAATAGAAAGTGTTCAAAAGAGGATTACTTGGCCCAAAATGGCACTAATAAAAACTCCAACTCATCCTGCAAAATTTTAGCAAAAAACTAAAAAAAATTAATTCTTCTTTCTTTACCACCCAATGGTATAAAATTTAATAACACACCTGTGGTGTCAATATGCTCACTCCACCCCCTAGATGAATTGAGAAGTGAAATTTGTAAAATAGGGTTAATTATATAGAGGGGCGGTCTGCTTTTCTAACCTATCAGGAGCTCTATGAATGTTACTTGGCTCCATGGCCCTAGATGAATTTCTTGAGATGTGTAGCTTCCAGAGTGGGTTCACGTGTGGTGGTTTCTGCTGTTGTGGCATTTCAGGTGATCTTCTTCAAATGTGACATGGCGTTTGCCATCTATTCCAGCCAAAATGGTGCTCCAAAATTCAAATAGCGCTCCTTCCCTTCAAAACCCCTGACATGCACCCAAGCAGAAGGTTTCCACCACATATGGGGCATTGGTATACTTCGAGAAATAGTAAAACAAATTGTATGGTGCATTTCCTCCTGTTACCATTGTGCAAATTAAAAATTTGGGGGTTAAACCAACATTTTTTTTCTTTATTTTTAATATACAAAGAAGATAAGCTCAAAAAATGACTTGTCACGGAAACTGAAGTCTCCGAAAGGAGTTTTGCAGGTGTACAGTCAAGCTTATGTAATAAACATAAAAATATAACAATAAACATAAAGGAACAAGTAAAAGAAAAGGACAGATGTAACAGGTGTATCCACAAGTAACAGATGGCGTACATTTGTCAAGTATATAGGGTGGGCCATTTATATGGATACACCTAAATAAAATGGGTTTGGTTGGTGATATCAACTTCCTGTTTGTGGCACATTAGTATATGGAAGGGGAAAAACTTTTCCAGATGGGTGATTACTATGGCGGCCATTTTAAAGTCAGCCATTTTGGATCCAACTTTATTTTTTTCACTGGGAAGAGGGTCATGTGACATATCAAACTTATTAAGAGTTTCATAACAAAAACAATGGTGTGCTTGGTTTTAACGTAACTTTATTCTTTCATGAGTTATTTACAAGTTTATGACCACTTATAAAATGTGTTCAAAGTGCTGCCCCCTGTGTTGGATTGTCATATTGCCTCTTCTCCCACTCTTGACACACTGATAGCAACACCGCAGAAGAAATGATAGAGCACAGACTTCCAGTATCTGTTGTTTCAGATGCTGCACATCTCGTATCTTCACAGCATAGACAATTGCCTTCAGATGACCCCATAGATAAAAGTCTAAGGGGGTCAGATCATCAGACCTTGGTGGCCATTCAACTGGCCCACAATGACCAATCCACTTTACAGGAAACTGATCATGTAGGAACGCTCAGACCTGACACCCATAATGTGGTGGTGCACCATCTTGTTGGAAAAACTCAGGGAGCATGCCATCTTCAGTGCATAAAGAGGGCAACACATCATCATGTAGCAATTTCAAATATCCAGTGGCATTGAGGTTTCCATTGATGAAGAATGGCCCCACTATCTTTGTACCCCATCCATTTTTGTGTTCCAACAGTCTTGGAGGGATCTATCCACTGTGGGTTAGTGTCAGACCAATAGAGGTGGTTTTGTTTGTTAACTTCACCATTCACAAAAAAGTTTACCTCATCACTGCACATAATGTTCTGTGTAAACTGAGGGTCCCGTTTCAATTTTTGTATTGCCAATTCTACAAATTCAGTGCGCTGATCTGGGTCATCCTCGTTGAGATGCTGCAGCCGCAGCTGGATTTTGTAAGGGTGCCATTTGTGAGTAGCTAATATTCGCCATATGTTTGACTGATGCCACTCTTCAGTGACATGCTGCGAGTGCTACGCTGTGGGCTCTTGCTGAATGAAGCTAGGACAGCCACTGATGTGTCTCCATTTGTGATAGTTTTCTTGCGTCCACTTTTTGGCAAATCCAACACTGAACCAGTTTCACGAAATCTGGCAAGCAGTTTGCTAAATGTAGCATGAGAGATAGGTGGTCTCATAGGGTGTCTTGCATTGAAAGCTGTAATGACCCGGGTACTGAGTTCACCAGACATCAAGACAATTTCTATCTGCTCCTCATGTGTTAACCTCTGCGACATGTCAATGGCTGTAAAGAAATAAAAACTTGTAAATAACTCATGAAAGAATAAAGTTACATTAAAACCAAGCACACCATTGTTTTTCTTATGAAATTCTCAATAAGTTTGATGTTCCTCTTCCCATAGAAAAAAAAATAGTTGAATCCAAAATGGCTGACTATAAAATGGCCACCATGGTCACCACCCATCTGGAAAAGTTTTCCCCCTCCCATATACTAATGTGCCACAAACAGGAACTTGATATCACCAACCATTCTCATTTTATTTAGGTGTATCCATATAAATGGACCAGGCTGTATAATGGCTCGTGATTAACATGTATAAGAAGCAGGCGCTTTGTCTTTAAGGAAGCGGCCAGGCCTAGATTCTAACTTGAGTGAACTTCGAATTTATTTATCAAGATATCAGTTCATTCGAGGAGTGTCCTACTTTCTAGGGTACTCAACCACTGCAGCATCCACAAGGAGACTAGTGAACCAAACCCCTTCCACACCAATCAGCCCAAAGAGCACAGATTTTAAGGAATCGGTCATGATAGAAGGTCTTCCAGCTCGACAGTTTCTCTAGTCTATATACAGTATATCTCTAATTTTATCTAACTATTCTACCAAAGTTGGGCGAATTTGTTGTTTCCATTTTAAAGCATTTAAAGTGATCCTGACCCCATAACACCACCCCACATCCCCTTCTTACCTACCCCTGCAGCTTGGTATCCTGTTGCCATCCATCCCTGGTTCTCCACACACCGTGCTGGCGATCTTTATAAAACACTATTTTATTATATCATTACTGCTGCTTCCTAGTATCGAGGAAGCCGCAACAGGCGGGGCTGTGTGCCGCTCTCCCCCGCCTTGACGGTAATTATGCACGCCCCCATGGGCGTGGTAAGCATCCGAGAAGCTACTTGCTTCGTAGTTGGCGGCGGCGAAGCCGGTATGACTTAATACGCATCATATCCAGTTTCACATATGTCAGTACACTCATCTGGGTGTACTGCTGGCTTCGTGCAGCTACTGCACATGCGCGGGTTTCATGGCAGCTTATCTCTAATAAGCAGCCGTGAACCCTGCGCATGCGCAATAGTCCCGCACCTCCAGCATAAATGGGACTCAGCTAGTCCCAAGTGGAACAGGTTCTCCAAGGGTTAAAAGTAATTTTTTGGGCGTTTCATTGCCTTTAACCCCTTCAGGACCCAGCCTATTTTGACCCTAAAGACCTTGGCCTTTTTTGCAATTCTGACCAGTGTCCCTTTATGAGGTTATAACTCGGGAACGCTTCAACCGATCCTAGCGATTCTGAGATTGTTTTTTCGTGACATATTGGGCTTCATGCTAGTATTAAATTTAAGTCGATAATTTTTGCGTTTATTTGTGAAAAAATTAAAAATATGGCAAAAAGTTTGAAAATTTCACAATTTTCACATTTTTTATTTTTTTTTCTGATAAACAAGAGAGATATGTGACAGAAAAAAGTTATTCAATAATATTTCCCACATGTCTACTTCACACACAATTTTGGAGCAAAACCAAAATTTACGAAACCATTTTTTTTTAGTGACCACATCACATTTGAAGTCCTTTTGAGGTGTGTACATGACAGAAAACACCCAAAAGTGACACCATTCCAAAAACTGCACCCCTCAAGCTACTCAAAACTACATTCAAGAAGATTATTAACCCTTCAGGTGCTTCACAGGAACTAAAGCAAAGTGGAAACAAAAAATGGATATTTTAATTTTTTTATCAAAAATGTTCTTTTAGCCTCAATTCTTTCATTTTCACATGGGCAACAGGATAAAATGGATCTTAAAATGTGTTGTGCAAATTCTCCCGAGTATATCGATACCTCATATGTGGTCATAAACCACTGTTTGGGCGCACGGCAGGGCTCAGAATGGAAGGAGCACAATTTGAATTTTGGAGCTAATTTTACATTCAAAAAGTGAAATTGCGCTCCTTCCCTTCTGACCCCTGCCGTGCGCCCAAACAGTGGTTTATGACCACATATGAGGTATCGGTGTACTCAGGAGAAATTGGCCAACAAATTTTAGGATGAATTTTATGCTGTTGCCATGTGAAAACGAAAAAATTTAGGCTAAAAGAAACTTTTTGTGAAAAAAAAAGTACTATTTCATTTTCACAGATCAATTTGTAAAGCACCTGGGGGTTCAATATGTTCACTACCCATCTAAATATGTTCCCTGGGGGGTCTAGTTTCCAAAATGGGGTCACTTGTGGGGGAGCTCCAATGTTTAGGCACACAGGGGCTCTCCAAACACGACATGGTGTCCGCTAACAATTTGAATAAAAATCAGCTCAAATTGTTAGCTGTAACCATGTTGTGTTTAGTGAGCCCCTGTGTGCCTAAACATTGGGGCTCCCCCACAAGTGACCCCATTTTGGAAACTAGACCCCCAAGGAACGTATCTAGATGCATAGTAAGCACTTTGAACCCCAAGGTGCTTCACAAATTCATCCATAAAAATGAAAAAGCACTTTTTTTTCCACAAAGATTTTCTTTTTTCATTATTATGGATCAATTTGTGAAGCACCTGGGAGTTCAATATGCTCACTACCCATCTAGATATGTTCCTTTGGGGGTCTAGTTTCCAAAATGGGGTCACTTGTGGGGGAGCTCCAATGTGGAGACGCACAGGGGCTCTCCAAACGCGACATGGTATCCGCTAACAATTTGAATGCAAAACGAGCTCAAATTGTTAGCGTACACCATGTTGCGTTTGGAGAGCCCCTGTGCGTCTCCACATAGGAGCTCCCCACAAGTGACCCCATTTTGGAAACTAGACCCCCAAAGGAACATATCTAGATGCATAGTGAGCACTTTCAATCCCCAGGTGCTTCACATATTAATCTGTAAAAATGAAAAAGTACTTTTTTTCCGCAAAAATCTTTTTTTTTCATTAATTTGGAAGCACCTGGGGGTTCAATATGCTCACTACCCATCTAGATATGTTCCCTGGGGGGTCTAGTTTCCAAAATAGGGTCACTTGTGGGGGAGCTCCAATGTGGAGACGCACAGGGGCTCTCCAAACGCGACATGGTGTCCGCTAACAATTTGAGCTGATTTTCCATTCAAATTGTTAGCGGACACCATGTCACGTTTGGAGAGCCCCTGTGTGCCTAAACATTGAAGCTCCCCCACAAGTGACCCCATTTTGGAAACTAGAGCCCCCAGGGAACTTATCTAGATGGGTGGTGAGCATTTGTAACCCCCAGGTGCTTCACAAATTAATCCGTAAAAATGAAAAAGTACTTTTATTTCCACAAAAATTTTTTTTTTTCATTTTTACAGATTAATTTGTGAAGCACTGGGGCGTTCAAAATGCTCACCACCCGTCTAGATAAGTTCCCTGGGGGTCTAGTTTCCAAAATGGGGTCACTTGTAGGGGAGCTCCAATGTTTAGGCACACAGGGGCTCTCCAAACGTGACATGGTGTCCGCTAACAATTTGAGTTGATTTTCCATTCAAATTGTTAGCGGACACCATGTCACGTTTAGAGAGCCCCTGTGTGCCTAAACATTGGAGCTCCCCCACAAGTGACCTCATTTTGGAAACTAGACCCCCCTAGGAACTTATTTAGATGCATAGTGAGCACTTTGAAGCCCCAAGTGCTTCACAAATTGATCCGTAAAATGAAAAAGTACTTTGTTTCCACAAAAAAAGTATTTTTTCATTTTTATGGATCAATTTGTGAAGCACCTGGGGGTTCAAAGTGCTCACTATGCATCTAGATACGTTCCTTGGGGGGTCTAGTTTCCAAAATGGGGTCACTTGTGGGGGAGCTCCAATGTTTAGGCACACAGGGGCTCTCCATACGCGACATGGTGTCTGCTAACAATTGGAACGGTTAGCGGACACCATGTTGCGTATGGAGAGCCGCTGTGTGACTAAACATTAGAGCTCCCCCACAAGTGACCACATTTTGGAAACTAGACCCCCCTAGGAACTTATTTAGATGCATAGTGAGCACTTTGAACCCCCAAGTGCTTCACAAATTGATCCGTAAAAATGAAAAAGTACTTTGCTTCCACAAAAAAAGTATTTTTTCATTTTTACGGATCAATTTGTGAAGCACCTGGGGGTTCAAAGTGCTCACTATGCATCTAGATACGTTCCTTGGGGGGTCTAGTTTCCAAAATGGGGTCACTTGTGGGGGAGCTCCAATGTTTAGGCACACAGGGGCTCTCCATACGCGACATGGTGTCTGCTAACAATTGGAACGGTTAGCGGACACCATGTTGGAGAGCCGCTGTGTGACTAAACATTAGAGTCTCCCCACAAGTGACCACATTTTGGAAACTAGACGCGGAAAAAAAAAGTACTTTTTTATTTTTATGGATCAATTTGTGAACTACTAGGGGGTTCAAGTGCTCACTATGCATCTAGATACGTTCCTTGGGGGGTGTAGTTTCCAAAATGGGGTCACTTGTGGGGGAGCTCCAATGTTTAGGCACACAGGGGCTCTCCATACGCGACATGGTGTCCGCTAACAATTGGAATTGTTAGCGGACTCCATGTCGCATATGGAGAACCCCTGTGTGCCACTAGCATTGCCATCAGCACAAGGGCAACTGGAAGAGTTGGGGTACAGCACCAAAAAATGGCACCTCTAATGTGCTATTTTCTGTGGTGGCTGTGGGTTGCAATTTGCAGCGTGGGGGGCCACAACATTTGGGTCTCTCCACGATGAGGATTGCAGCCCCCAACTGCCAAGTTGTACCTGGCTGGCATCCAAAAATAAGGCAAAGCTCCTTGTCATTTTATTGGTAGAAGGAAAAAAATGGCATGGGGCTCCGCCATATTTTTGGTCCAGCCAGGTACAACTTGGCAGCTACGGACTGCCACCAGCCCCCAGCTGCCTCGTCATACCTGGCTGGAACCAAAAATAAAGCGAAGCCTATTTTTTTTTTATTTCTAGAATTATTTCTAGAAAAAAAATGACATAGGGCTCCGCCATATTTTTGGTCCAGCCAGGTACAACTTGGCAGCTACGGACTGCCACCAGCCCCCAGCTGCCTCGTCATACCTGGCTGGAACCAAAAATACAGCGAAGCCTATTTTTTTTTATTTCTAGAATTATTTCTAGAAAAAAAATGACATAGGGCTCCGCCATATTTTTGGTCCAGCCAGGTACAACTAGGCAGCTGGGGGCTGGAATCCTCAGCATAGTGAGGCCCAAGCGTTCTGGGCCCCCCATGCTGTGAATTGCAGCCCGCAGCCGCCCCAGAAAATGGCGCATTCATTGAAGCGCCATTTTGTGGCGCTGTACCCATGCTCTTCCAGTTGCCTTGGTGCCGGTGGCTAACTGGGTAATAAAGGGGTTAATGCCAGCTTTTTATTGGCAGCTGGCACTAAGCCCGAGATTCATAATATAGGGCCAATGTTAGACCCGCCATTAGGAATCTCTGGTAAATAGTCAGAAAATACACACAGAAAAAAATCTTTTTATTTGAAAAAAAACACAAACAAAATTCGGACTCCATCTTTATTATAAAGATCCGACGTAGTCCACAACGAAGGTCCCACGACGCTCGATCGCCTCCGACGTAGTCCACAACGAAGGTCCCACGACGCTCGATCACCTCTGCTACATCCAGAGACTGCAGCAAGGGATCAAGCGTCCTCTTGTTGTAGTTTCTGGGGTCAGAGTCATGGTGCACGGTACGGCAGATCATTGCCATACAGTGCACCATGACTGACACCAGTGACTACAACAAGAGGACACTTGATCCTTTGTTGTAGTCTCTGGGATCACAGTCATGAAGTACTGTATGGCAATTATCTGCCGTACCGTGCACCATGACTCTGACCCCAGAGACTACAACAAGAGGACACTTGATCCTTTGTTATAGTCACTGGGGTCAGTCATGGTGCACTGTATGGCAATTATCTGCCGTACCATGCTTCATGACTTATAGGAGCTGGTACACTGCCAGGGGGATGACAGGTCATGAACTTAGTGAGGTCATGACAGGTCACGATCCTTGGGTCACACAGGGTCAATTGTGATCCCATGGTGGGATCACAATTGACCCCTGTGTGAACCATGGATCATGACATGCCATGACCTCTGTAAGGTCATAACCTGTCATATCCCTGGCAGACAGAGCAGTTTCTGCTCTGTCTGCGCCTGCGCCTGTCAGAAGGAAGAAGAGGCGCAGGAAACAGCGATCGTCCCAGCGGTAAGTATGCAGGGATGACCACGGGGATGACCGGGAGGAGGGGGGACCCGGGGGATGGATCATCTCCCTCCCATCTGAGCTGTCAGATGGGAGGGACATGATGAAAAGGACGGAGGCTGCGGCGGCGGCAGCAACTGCAGCGGGGGCAGGAGAAGGAGCAGCGATCACCGGAGATCTGCTGTAATCTCCAGGGATCACCGCCGAGCAGGGGAGGGTAAGCGGAGGCAGGGAGAGATAATGGGGGGGTCAGGGGAGCCAGAGGAGGACAGGGGGAAGGCATTATTTGGCGGCGGGGACGGCAGGCGCAGGAGCGGCGGCTGCGGTGATTACCGGAGATCGGCCAGGGGGCAGGGGAGAGTGAGGGAATGGCCAGGAGGGAGAACGGAGGGGCTGGGGATCCGGCAGAGGGACAGGGGAAGAGGCGGGGAGCAGACGGAGGCAGAATTTCTATTACAGCCGCGGTAATTGGCGGTTTCAGTTTTAAACCGCCAATCACCACGTCTGTAGCCTCAGGGGGGCAAAGCCACCCCCCCTGGGGTGTAGCACAAGTCCCCAGCTACCTGCAGCTCAACTGAGAGGTCAGTGACACCTCTCACTAGAGCTGCAGGAGAGCGATTAACCCAGGACGCAGCATATGCGTCCAGGGTCGGGAACGAACTTGTTTTGAGGACGCATATGCTGCGTCCTGGGTCGGGAAGGGGTTAAGGGCCACAAGTTCAAGCATGGTATTTTGTCGCCCAGCAGACCTCGAAAAATTTTGTAGGCTATTTCCTGGAGTACAGCATCTAGAGAAGCCATGGGAGTTGGAGCACACCATTTGTTTTTCTTGCGGTGATAATGTGATATTTAGTTCCACTTCCCAAGAATGTAAAAATAGGGGGGAGGTGGCCAATTTAGCATTAAGGAGTTTATTGTAAATTTTCGAGATGAGTTTTGGGATAGGCAGTCGCACCTTCATGAAAATCTCCAGTCAAAGCCAATGAGGAGGTGGTGTGGACAGAGTTTTGGTCTTTGTCATAAAATGTGTCACATATGATTGTTGAAAGTAATTATTTGGGCGTTTCATTGCCTCTAAGGGCCACAAGTTCAAGCATGGTATTTTGTCACCTAGCAGATGGGCAATTGGTTTATTCGGAAAAGAACACCAAAGTCCATAAGGGTCTCTGAAATCCAGATTAAAAATGTATGGCATACGAGTGGAATTTTATCTGTGAAATAACACGCCGGTTGATGGTTTGGAATCAATGAGCGACCTATTGACAGAGTTGTATAGAGTATTTCATTAAAACTTGTTTAAATTCTGACAGAGGGCATGTTGTCCATAATTTTGTTGCCTCACTACCCAAAAGTTGCATTTCAATGTGTGCGTAATTGCCTTGGTCAACCAAATAAGTTAAGTTTCAACCACCTGGCTAGATGTATGGCCTGATAACATGGAGGAAATGGAAATGGAAGAGTCGAAGGTTTGACTTACCGACTCCACATCCTTGATTACAAAGTCAGAAATGTAGGTAAACCACACTTTCATGAAAATTAGCAGGCATGTGTTGTATCTTACGCTGCCTAAGTAACAGACATTAGGTGAAACGAAAAAATGTTTTGCTTGTCTAAACTGCTCTCAAACATCATCAATCTTCACCATCAATTTACATAAATTATATTCAGATTTTAATAAGCAATCTGTAACAGACTGAAACATTACTGTAATGTCTGAGAACTAATCAGTCAAAAATCTTGGAAAATAGAAGTCTTAAACTTAGGTAATATAATGCAACACTGAAGTTTTAAGATGGAGTATTGCACAGATCATATATGAAGCATCTCCCTGATCTAGCCATAAGCACTAATAAATGGTACTTTACAGTACCTTTAAAAAGTATTCACACCCTGTGAACTTTTCCACATTCACACACAGACAAACATAATCCCTTCACTACCGAGCCCGTTTTAACCTTCCTAACCAAACCAAATTTTACAATTTTGACCAATGTCACTTTATAAGGTAATAACTCTGGAATGCTTCAATGGATTCCAGTGGCTGTTTTTTTCATGGCACATTGTACTTTGTTATTGGTAAATTTAGGACAATATTTTTATAGTTTTTCTCTGAACATATAGTAAGTTTGGCAAAAATTTAGAAAATTTTGCAATTTTAAAACATTTAATTTTTATGCCCATAAACCAGAGTTGTGTCACACAAAGTAGTTAGCAAATAACATTTCCCACAAGTCTACTTTACAGTAACATTTTTTAAACATTTTTTTGTTGCTAGGAAGTAAGAAGGGTTAAACGTTTATCAGCAATTTCATTTTTCTAACAAAATTTACAAAACCAATCTTTTAGTGACCACATCACATTTGAAGTGACTAAAGGGCTATTTAACAGAAAATACCGAAAAATTACACCTTTTTAAAAATAACACCTTATAAAGTGCTCAAAACCCCATTCAATGAGTTTATTAACCCTTAAAGTGCATCACATGAATTAAAGTGGTGGGGAAGGAAAAAAATGGAAAAAAAAAAACTTTTTCCCCACAAAAAATGTTTATATAGCCCCAAATTTTGCTATTTAAGAAGGCTAACAGAAGAAATGGATCATGCAATTTGTAGAGCAAATAATTTGGGTGCACGGCAGGGCTGAAAAGGGAAGGAGCATCATTCGACTTTTGGAACGAGATAGCGGACACCATGCCCAGTTTGCAGAGCCCCTGATGTGCCTAAACAGTGGAAACCCCCCACATGTGACTTTTTGAAAACTTGATACCTCAAGGAACTTTTCTATATGTGTAGTGAACAGCTTGAACCCCTGGTGCTTCCCAGAGATTTCTAACGAACTGTGAAAAGCAAAAAAATAAATTTTTCCTAGAAAAATCTTTTTTTAGCCACAATTTATGTTCACTTTACTGTGCAACTTCTTCCTGATCACAGGGATACTCCACATGTGAAAAACTACTGTTTGGGCGCATTGCAGGGCTTAGAAGGGAAAGTGCACTATTTGAAATTTGGAGCACAAAATTGGCTGTCGATGTCATGTCACATTTGCAGAGCCTGTGATGTGCTTATATAATGGAAACCCACAAGTCATCTCATTTTGGAAAATAGACCCCTCAAGGAGTTGTGGTGAGCACTTTGAACCCACAGGAGCTTCACAGAATTTTAGAACATTCAGCCATGAAAATGAAAAGTCATTTTTACTACAAAAATGTTGCTTTAACCTAATTTTTTTTATTTTTACAAGGGCAGCAGGAGAAAAATGTATTTTAACTTTACAACTTCATGGGGAAATTGACTTATTTTGGTGCCATTTTTGCCAAACTATTTCTGCTGAATCTGGCTATATCCCTTATGTCCTTATGTGGCTGTACAGAACTGCTTAGCCACACAGCGAGAATTGGAAGGGAAGAAGAACAATTTGACTCTTGAAGAACAAAATTTCATAGAAGAGTTTGCAGACTCCATATACAGTGCCCCTAAGTGCGATAAGGGCGGAATCCCCCTCAAGTGACCCATTTTGTAAATGTACCTACAGGTAAACTGACATTTGAGTCCCTGGATGTTTTCCAGAAACAAATACGCAGTGAAAGTTAGAGTGAAAATTGCAAATCTGCCAATGTAGCGCCCGTACATTGTAGTGCCCATAAATATCTTCATCAAGATACTACACAGTAGCCTCCAAATATGGAGGAGTATACAAGTAGGAATTATCTATGCAAAGTATACCCAGCAATACTGCAGAAAGTAACAGTAGTTTTGTAACAATAGAGAAATTCTCACCACAAGGTGCTTATCAGCAGGAGCTGCACACCCCTGCTGATAAGGTATACTTTGCATAGATAATTCCTACTTGTTCTTAGATCATCTGAGACATTGATGTAACAAATATGCATATTGTATGCTTTGATTATGTGTTGACACCATTGTTGTGTATATGATTCTGGCAACATTTCTTGTATACCTGCAGCAACCAATAATTTCTATGCAGTAAATATACAATAAGCACCTGCACTTTATAGGCTATTGCCATAGATAATATTATAATTGTTGACCAACTTACAATTTATAATGCTGCATTTTGATTTTGTTGAAGGCAGTAAGTTATACTCTACTTGCTATTGTCGCAAGTGTCATTTTTGATATGTTACAAAATGTGTATATGTAACAATACTTACAACAGGAGCTTCCCTTGTGGGTTGTCCTTCCTATTTGTGTATACCCTCCCTTGTCTATCCTTAACTTAATAAATAATTTATATACAGATGCTTATCGCTTGATTTCTGATTTATCATTGTAGTGCCCAGTACACTGTGAACAAATCGTGCTTCTGGAGAAATGAACCCCGTAAATTATTCAGGCTCTTACTGCTACTGTACTGACAAACATGTGGACGCTATCTGGGGTTCAGGCACACTGTTGGGCTCAGAAGGGGGCCATTTGGATTTTGCAATTCCTAAATGATGTTAGAAGTTTTCATCTCAGTTGTCCATATGACTATTTTCACAGTCTATGTTTTTTTTCTGCAGCTAAAACCTCCTCTCTTGGAATTAAAAAGTGTCCAAAATGCCAGATATTCAGCGGCTTTGCAGCATGTCACACACTTATTTTTTTTGCAGCAATTAACTTGTGTGCTCTGCCTACAGTACATGTTTACAAAAATTGGTTTATGTCACCAATAACGTGATTGTGTTTTTTCTTTACTTTGCCTTCACTCATTACTATCTATACTTAAAAAATTTGGGGAAAAATTATAATGCGGCAGTTTCCCAATTCAGTCAGGGAAAAGAAATCTCATAGCTTTTACTGGTACTGTTAACGAAAAAAAAAAAAAAAAAAAAAAGAAAAAGAAAAAACCACTGCATAAACACAATATGTGAAAATAGTCTAAGACACAATGGATTCTTCTCTTTGTGTCCCTCATTCCGAAGTCTTTTGTAATCACTGACTGCCATCATAAGGCTGGCTTCACATTAGCGTTTGTGTCTGCATGCTGATGGCATGCAGACACAAACGCTGTCAAAAGCAGGGACACTTTGATGTGTCCGCAGCGGATAATGTCCGCCTGCGGACACATCACTAGGGAGCCCGGCAGCCAATCGGCGCTGTCCGGGGGCGGGCCGGGGGCGGAGATCAGCGCCGGAGATCTCCGCCCCCCCCGGCCGCCGGTAAGCTCCGGGACATGTCGGCGGGGAGAACAGCTGATCTGAGAGCTGTTTGAATCTTCCCGCGCCGACACTGAGAGGAGATGTCGGCGCGGGAAGATTCAAACAGCTCTCACATCAGCTGTTCTCCCCGCCGACATCGCTAGGAGATTACAGGCGGCGGGGAGAAGGAGGACAGCAGAGCCTCAGCTGATCTCCCGGTGGCCGTCGGTGAGCTCCTGTGACATCACCGGCGGCCACCGGGAGATTTTTCAATGGGTCCGCAGCGTTCTCCTGCGGTGTCATGCAGAGGACACTGCGGACCCATTGAAGACAATGCATTTTTTGTACGCTTGGGGACGCTTGCTGATTGTCCAAGGTCCCCAAACGCACAAAAAAACCCAACTGGCTGCGTCCCGGGTGCGGATGCTGGACACCGGAAGCAGCAGATATCGTCCGCATCCGCACCCGAACGAAGCAAACGCAGGCACCATGCGTTCCTATGTTAAACATAGGAACGCAGTGCGCATGCGTTTGACTGCGTATGGGAACGCAGCAATACGCTGCCTTCCCATACGCAAATGTGAAGCCAGCCTAAGACAATGTTGAGAAAGTTTTGAACAAGCAGAACTCGGCCTGTCTTAAGGCCACTTCACACACTAGGATCTCATTAACAATATCGTTGAAACATCACGGATTTGTGATCGTTCAAACGATATCGTTAGTGCGTCATTGTGTGTAAACGAATGATGTAGGAAGGAAAATCGTTGGAACGGTTATCAAAAATTTGGGATCCAGACCTCAAATCTATCGTTCGTCATCCAATCAACGTTCTGGGAAGCAGCAGCATTGTTCAGTGTGACACCTTTTTGAACAATATTGTTCATAATTCTCCCATTCCTGCCGCTGTTTTATATCGTTCAAACGTTCTTCTCAAAATAGCTGGCGCGTTGCCAAATTTAAGATCGTTAACGATATCCTTGCATGTGACAACGAACCAACGATGTCGGAAGGATCGCGGTCACGTGACATAGCTAACGATATCGTTCACCTATATCCTAGCTTGTGAAGTGGCCTTTAGAGCTGCTCCCTGCTACAAGACTGATAGGCGGCTAAGAAATGACGTTCAGCCACACTGTCTGATTAACTCTATAGTGTAATGGAGACTTCTGAAACTTTATACTTTTTGTAACAGCAAGGACACATTCAGATGCTCATGAACATCCATCCACATACAGATCGTAAACCACAGGTCTCCAGACCCGAACTCAGATTAGAAGACCTGCTTCTGTGCATACACCATCTGGCTCTTCACTTTCTCTCTGTTGACATTCCCACCATTATAATGGGTGACTTCAACATCCCCATTGATACCAACCAGTCGACAGACTCCAAACTCCTGTCACTTGCTTCATCCTTTGGCATCTCTCAATGGTCCTCCACAGCCCCACACACACACACACACACACACACACACACAGACGGAAATGCACTAGACCTCATCTTTACTCGCCTCTGCTCCCTAACTAACCCCACAACCTCCCCTCTCCCCCTATCTGACCACCATCTACTGACCTTCTCTTCCTGGTCCTCCTCACCTGACACCAATGTCCACCAACTCGCACACCCTCGCAGAAACCTCACACACGTTGACACGGACATACTCTCCAACACTATCCTACCACTATCCTCCATGTCCTCATTCCATGACACAGATAATGCCACAGCTTTCTACAACTCTACACTCACAGCAGCGATTGATGCAGTTGCCCCTCTCGTTCATGGCAGAACATAGTGATTCAACAGACAACCCTGGCACACAGACACCACTAAAATGCTGCGGTGAGAGTCTAGGGTTGCTGAACAGAGCTGGAAAAAAAACACATTTGCAAGAAGAATACATAGCATTCAAACAAACACTTCACACATTCAAGTCAGCAATCACCACCACTAAACAGAACTACTTCATTACCCTCATATCATCTTTATCCCACAACCCCAGGCAGTTATTCAACACATTTAACTCCCTCCTTTGCCCCCACTGCCCCCTACCTCTTGTATTTCTGCAGAAGACTTCGCAACACACTTTACCCACGAGATCGATCAGACAAGTCTTGGCTACCAAACCATCACAACCCCTATGTATATCAGACCACTCCGCTCCCCCACTAACCCTCCTCCCTTCCATCACTGAAGGAGAACTTGCATACCTCCTCTCCAAATTGCACCTCACCACTTTTACATCAGACCCCATTCCATCCCACTTCCTCCTCAACCTCCCCACCATGCTCATCCCAGCCCTAACCCACCTCTTCAATGTATCACTAACCTCCAGTACCCTTCCTTCCACTTTCAAACATGCAACAATTACACCTGTCTTGAGGAAGCCATCTCTCTCGACCCGACCCCCACATCCAGCTACCGACCCATATCGCTGATCGCGTTTGTCTCCAAACTTCTTGAAAAGCATGTCCAGACTGTACTCTCATCCCACTTTTCATCCAACTCTCTCTTTGACAACTTTCAACCTGGCTTCCGCCCCCACCACTCCACTGAAACCGCCTTAACCAAAATTACTAACAGTCTACTTACTACCAAAGCTAACGGACACTTGTCCACTCTCCTCCTTCTTGACCTGTCCTTTGCATTCGATACAGTCGACCACTGCCTCCTAATACAGATCCTCTCTTCCATTGGTATCACTGACCTTGCCCTCTCCTGGATCTCTTCCTACCTTTCCAACCTCTCCAACACTACTGCCTGGCCCCATCAAATCTCTATTGCAGTTCCTCAAGGCTATGTCCTGGGTCTCCTTCTTTTTTCCATCATTACCCTTGGCCCAGGACAATTCAAAGTCCCATGGATTTCAGTACCACGTGTACGCTGATGACACTCAGATCTACCTCTCTGGCCCAGACGTCACCTCTCTGCTGTCCAGAATCCGAGAGTGTCTATCAGCCATATCCTCCTCCTTTTCTTCTCGCTTCCTTAAACTACATGTAGACAAAACTGAACACATCATCTTTCATCCATCTCGCGCACCCCGCTTACTTGATCTATCACAATAAATAATATCACACTTTGTCCTGTACCTGAAGTCCGCTGCCTCGGAGTGATCCTTGACTCTGCCTTATCCTTCAGACCACACATTCAAATTCTCGCCACCTCCAACTCAAAAAGAATTCCAGAATCTGTCCCTCCCTCAACCCTCAATCTACTAAACTACTAGTGCATGCCCTCATCATCTCCTGACTCAACCTCTGCAACCGCCTCTTCTGTGGCCTCCCTGCTAAAACTCTTGCATCTCTTCAATCTGTCCTTAACTCTGCTGCCTGACTAATCCATCTTTCTCCTTGCTGCTCCTCCACTTCTACCCTATCCAAATCCCTCCACTGCCTCCCAATTCCTCAGCGTATCCAATTTAAACTAACATTGACTTACAAAGCTGTCCACAATCTGTTGCCCCATATATCTCTGAACTAATCTCCCGATATCATCAAACTCGTAATCTTCGATCCTCCCAAGACCACCTTCTTTCTTCCACACTTGTATGCTCCTCATCTGCCTGCAAGACTTTGCCCGAGCATCCCCCATCCTCTGGAATTCTGCACCTCAAAATGTCCGACTGTCCCCTACACTCGGAACCTTCAAGCAAAACCTGAAAACCCATCTCTTCAGAACAGCCTACAGCCTGCAATGACCACGGTGCCACCTCACCACCAGTGGACCTGGCGCTCCACCACCACTCGAGAAGACCCAACCTACTTTTCCCCTTCCCATTGCCCTGTAGAATGTAAGTCCGCAAGGGCAGGGTCCTCTCTCCCCTCTGTACCAGTCTGTCACTGTTAGTTTGTTCATTGTATTTTTAACTTCTTTGTATGTATCCCTTTCTCATGTACAGCACCATGGATTCAATGGTGCTCTATTAATAAATAATAATAGACCAATTTTCACAGAGGTCTGAATGAGCCTCAAGGACTCAGACAGAAGTGAATTTTTCACAGATAGCACTTGTATATATGGCAGTTTATGGGGCTGTTCACATGTCCGTGATTTTCTATTGATCGAGTTGTCTGCACAAAATTGATCAGAGTGCAGATCAAACTCTGCCATACAATGCTTCAGAGCAGTGAAAATAAAAATACAAATCATCGGACAGAACTTGGATGACATTTTCCTGCATTGTTAGAAGATGGAGACACCTTTTTATTACATACATGAAAACATGAATAAAAGTGGACCAATCTCTAATGAAACTCGAATAATACCAGTGAAAATCACTGATGAATCTGGGTCCATTAATACTTGTACATGTTAAAAAATGATGTCTAAATGAGGCCTTAAGGTGGCGTCACACGCGTCAATATCGTGAGCGACATCGCCGAAAAGTGACGCATCAGTGATGTCACTCGTGATATCGCAAGTGCATTGTGCTGTGTAACAACGCGACGCAACTGCGATCTGTCGCTGGTCGCAGGTTGACAGGCTTACGAGCATGAACGTAAACCTGTCAATCTGCAACCAGCGATTAGGCTGGGTTGCACCGTCTGACACCGCAATAGCGATGCCATCCAGCCTATACGGCAGTATTGCTGATCCCAGCCCAGCGAACGATGGCTCCGCCCGCATCGCTGCGGCGTCAGCGGCAACATCCTGCTGTGTGACACTAAGGCTGCGATGTCGGAAGCGAGCGCGCACCCGCACATCGCTTTCGACATCGCAGCTTTGATTGCTGCGTGTGACGCCAGCTTTAGGACGTTTTAACATTTTTCTATGCATTTGTTTTAATGCATCTGCTTTTATTTTTTTTTATTTGTACAGAAACAATTGAGCCAAATAACCCAAAATGGATGACTTCAGTTTGTAAAAAACAACAGTATGTGGAAAACGTGTGACAATTCCATTTCTAACAGAGAGCCAGTCATATACTTACAAAGCACATTTTGTAACTTGGATCATCAATGTGCATCCTACACAGACTACACAACATTTTTAGAAATGACAGATATATCAGCATCGGAAAAAGAGGTTGGCATATAAGCGGAAGTGTGCGAGTCACTGCACTCAACTTCACTACAACATGAGCAACACAGCAGGAAATTCTCAAGTTAAGAGATAAAAAGATTTAACCTATATTTCACTTTTGTGTGGTTGTTCTTGACATTGCTCCCATGACTATCACGTGAGACTGATAAAAGGGACTTGTCACTAGATTTTAAGGCACTACACCATCATTGTGTCATATACAGCCACTTAATTCTTTGTTTTCGTTCACCATATTCGGAAAGCCATGTTTTATAGCTATTTAATTACTCATTTTTTTAATTATTGATATTTCCATTAGTACCACTGTTGGATGGATATCGTCTTTTCATCACTTTTTATTTCGTTTTGTAAGCAGGGTGAACAAAGACAAAACAAAACTGCAACTTTGTCAGTTTGTATTTAAGAGCATTCACCATGCAGGTTAAACTCCAGTAAGTCATAATTGTACCGTATATATAAAAAAATTATACACAAAATAAAGCTAAAGGAAAAAAAAAAACATTTATATTTGTTTCCATTTTTTTTTAACAATCTTTTAGCCACATTATTTAAAAGGTTGAAGTGTCCAAGTCTAATATTCCAATTAACTATTTGTAGATAGCCCAGAGGCCATTGTTAAAGCCTCACCTACTATGACAGCTCATCAGCACTATGGACAGCAGGGTTAGCACTGCAGCCTTGTAGCGCTGGAGTCCTGGGTTCAAATCTGATTGAGGACAACATCTGCAAGGAGTTTGTATGCTCTCCCTGTGTTTACGTTGTGTCCTCCAGGTTCTACGGTTTCCTTCCACACTACAAAGACAAACTGATAGGGAATCTAAATTGTGAGCTCCAATGGGGAATCAAGTGCTGTGGAATTCATGTGAATAAATATCACAGTTGATTTTGGCTGCAACATCTATAGATTAAACTTCAGTGAATGTAGTATAAAAATCCCAGTCATATGTAAAAACCATGATCAGGCTGCTGATCAAAAAGACCCAGAGAGTCATGGGACATGTGGAAATTCAACATGTCCATTCTTCTTACCCTAGGGATTACTCTAAAATAAATAGACTATACATTTCTAGTAAGTCTTGACAAGTCTTCGTACACAGAAAACGAAATCAGTATTTTGCAAACATGTTTACTCCTCAGCACAACCGAAATAAAAGGTTTTCCAGTCATCTGGCCAGGGGACTCTGCGAGGTAGAATGTGCCGGAATGAATACTACGGATGAACTGTCTCAGACATTGCACAAAAAGGGCCATTTATTCTGCAATATGATCCTTCCTCTGTGAATAGAAACTGTACTTCTCATGTTAGTCAGAGAGAAAAGTAAACTGCCAAGGTTATCCATGAGTACTCAGCCACAAAACTGTAAACCAGCAATGTACCTAAGCCATGTATCCCCTACATAATCTAATTACATCAGGGTACCCCAAAGGATATGAGCATCCCTTAGACTATTGGTCCCGAACAGAGGTGAGCCTCATGCGGGAGGTGCCCCCTTAATATATCTGTGGCACAGATGTAGGGACAGATAAGAACTTATGTGCTGCACAGGAAATTCTCAGGATGCAGCAGGTTGTGATTTTGGCTAGTGAGTCTCTGTTTGCAAGGTTCACTCCAATTGCTTCAAGTTTATCTGTCGTTTCATGAGAACTTGCAAGCTACATCTGCCTCCACCTCCCCCCCTCTCCATAGAAATTTATAAGCACCAATTACCATCTCCTATTTCAGTAATCATAAAATCTGTATTCAATGAAGACAAATTTCACCCTTAAATTGATCAATCTAGGGAGAGAAAGCAGATTTCTCTCATATTGTATATTGGAAAGGGTTTTATTTAGCATTATGTGTATAAAGCCAGCGTCACACATGTCAATGTCTTCAGCGATCTGATCGCTAGCGACATTGATGGCTGATTGCTGGTGAGCTGTCACACAGGCAGACACACCAGCGATCATTTTACCAGCGACATCGTGGAAATGATTTAAATATCACTTCCACGATGTCTGCAGACTGGTATCCATGGTAAACTGCGGGTAACTAGGCAGCACGCGCTGCCTAGATACCCGATGTATACCTGAGTTACCAGCCTTCTCCGCTCACCGGCTGGTATCCAAGGTACACAGCGGGTAACTAGGGTCCCTAGTTACCCGCTGTGTACCTTGGATACCAGCCGGTGAGCAGAGAAGACTGGTAACTCAGGTATACATCGGGTATCTAGGCAGAGCGTGCTGCCTAGTTACCCGCAGTTTACCCTGGATACCAGCTCCTAGCGCTTGCTGAGAGGCGCTGGGAGCTGGCTGACCGCGTCTCCCGGTGTCACATGCAGCGATGCTGCGTGTACATCGGGCGACCATCGTCAGGTTTTCGGTCCAGTCCTAAAACCTGGCAACCATCAACCAGCGATTTATCGCTGGTTGATGCGCCCTGTCACACACGTCAATATCGCTGCAACATCACGTGCAGCAGCGATATTGACGCGTGTGACGGCCCCTTTAATGATGTGAGAAAAACCCTATGGTTAATCTTTAAAGGAAATCTACCGATAGGATTAACCCTCCCAAACCAACTTTGTACATATAGGTGACAGAAGGTTGAACAAAATGTTCTTCAAGATCTGCAATCAGATATCTTATTCCAAAGACAACCACATTTTTTTACTATATAAATGAGCTGTTAAAGAGAGTCTGTCACCACATTTGACCTATGTAAACTATTAATATAGGCATACAGATGATAGAATGCTGAAAAATCATACCGGTGTGCCTCACATTAGACACATTGTTGTGGAGAAATCATCTTTTATCACTTTATAAATAGTTGTGCTCAAAAGTTTACATACTCCGGCAGATTTTTTGCTTTCTTGACCTTTTTTTTCCCCAGAGATTATGAATGATAACACAAAAACTTTTTTCCCATTCTTGGTTAGTAGTTGGGTGAAGCCATTTCTTGTCAAACTACTTTTAAATCATGATGACAACTAAAGACATCCTAATGACCCTGATCAAAAGTTCACATACCCCAGTTCTTCATATCGTGAATTGGCCCCTCTAACATCAATGACAGCTTGACGTCTTTGTGGTAGTTGCGAATGAGGCTCTTTATTTTCTCAGATGGTAAAGCTGTCCATTCTTCTTGATAAAAAGCCTCCAATTCCTGTAAATTCCTGGGCTTTCTTGCATGAACTACAGGCTTGAGTTCTCCCAAGAGTGCCTCAATGTTATTGAGGTCAGGAGACTGAGATGGCCACTCCAGAACCTTCACTTTGTTCTGTTGTAGCCAATGATAGATCGAATTGGCCTTGTGTTTTGGATAGTTGTCATGTTGGAATGTCCAACTATATCCAATGCTCCGCTTCCGGGCTGTTGAGTGCAAATTTGCCTCCAGTATTTGCTGATAACATGCTGCATTCATCTTTCCTTCAACTGTGGCCAAGTTTCCTGTGCCTTTGCAACTCACACATCCCCACATCATGAGCAATCCATCTCCGTGCTTTACAGTAAGAATAGTATTCCTTTCATCATAGGCTTTGTTGAACCCTCTCCAAATGTAACGTTTATGGTTGTGGCAA
Source organism: Allobates femoralis (assembly GCA_033576535.1). NCBI lineage: Eukaryota > Metazoa > Chordata > Amphibia > Anura > Aromobatidae > Allobates > Allobates femoralis. Next base: position 443,475,020 of record JARQOC010000005.1, on the reverse strand, counting down.
AAAAAATTAGATTTTGGTCTCATCACTCCAACTTACGTTGGTTCCAGACGTTTGGAGGCTTGTCTCTGTGCTGTTTGGTGTATTATAGGCGAGATACTTTGTGGCAATTGCGCAATAATGGCTTTTGTCTGCCCGTTCAATCATGCAGCCCATTTTTCTTCAACTGCCTCCTTATTGTGCATCTTGTAACAGCCACACTGCTAGTTTTCAGTGAGTACTGTATTTCCGCTGATGTTATTTGTGGGTTTTTCTTTGCATCTTTGTTTGCATCCCGAATAATTTTCTTGGCAGTTGAGGCTAACATTTTTGTTGGTCTACCCGATTGTGGTTTGTTTTTTTACATAGTTCCTGATTTTCCATTTCTTAATCACAGTTTGAACACTGCTGGTATTATCAATTCCTTGGATATCTTTTTGTATCCTTTTTCTGTTTTATACAGTTCAACTATCTTTTCCTGTAGATCAGTTGACAAATTTGTTGCTTTCCCCATGACTCAAAATCCAGAAATGTCAGTGGCTGGATGAAAGAGTCTGTCTGGATCCTGCAAACTCAACCAGCTTTTATGCACACACTGATTACAAGCAAACAGTTCACAGGTGAGGATGTTACTTTTATTAGCCAGTCAAACCCAATTGTGTCAACTTCTGTGCATGTTATCAGGCGAAAATCACCAGGGCATGTGAACTTTTGATCAGGGTCATTTGGATGTTTTTGGTTGTCATCATTATTTAAAGAGAGAAAACACAGTAGTTTGACAATAAATTACTTCACCGAACCACTAACCATGAGTGGAAAAAAAGTTTGTGTTATCAGTCATTCTCTGAAAAATGGCCAAGAAAGCATAAAATCTGCCGGGGTATGTAAACATTTGAGTACAACTGCTGCCTGGTAGATATAAATAAAAGTGGTGTTACCAGTGTGAGACAAGCCTCATATGTAAAATAAACTCTGTAGGCGAAGTTATCTTCCAGGCAGCATCTGCCCCATAGCCTGGAACACATCATTAACAAAGTGATAAAAGATGATTTATCTACAACAAGGTATGTGATATGAGGCACACAGGGAGGACTTTTTCAGCATTCTATAACCTGTATGCCCATATTAATAGTTTGATAGGTGAAATGTGGTGACAAATTCCCTTTAAGATCTCTGGGCAGGACTTACATTCATGGTTGAAAGTGTTGGCACCCTTGAAATTTTTCCAGAAAATGATGTATTTCTCCCAGAAATTATTGCAATTACACGTTTTGTTATACGTGTTTATTTCCTCTGTGTATTGGAACAGCACAATAAAACAAAAAACTGAGAAACAAAAGAGGCAAATTGGACATCATTTCACACAAAACCCCTGAAATGGTCCAGACAAAACTGTTGGCACCTATCCAAAATTGTGGGTAAACAACTTTGTTACAAGCATATAATGCTCATTCATACTCACCTTGGCATACAACAGGGGTGGGCAATATGAAAATCACGTCTGAAACCAGATAAAAAGGGGAGATGTTGTCTCAATCTTTGCACTGTTCGTTTATGTGCCACACTAAGCATGAAGAATAGAAAAAGAGAACTGTCTGAGGACTTGAGAACCGACATTCCAGAAAAATATCAACAATCTCCAAAGATCTTGATGTACTGTTAACCACTGTGGGTAACAATCAATAAGTTGACAACCTGATGTCATTGTAGCTAATCTCCCTGATGTGAACGACTGAGAAAAATTAATAAAAGCTTACAGCACAGGATAGTCCACATGGTGGATAAGCAGCCCCAATCAAGTACCAAAGAAATTCAAGTTGTCCTGCAGGTGCAGGGTGCATCAATGTCAGTATGAACTATCATCCACATTAGAATGATATGAAACTATGGCAGGAGACCCAGGAGGACCCACTGTGACATATAAAATGCTAAACTATATTTGCCAAAATGCACGTGAGCAAACCAAAATCCTTCAGGGGAAGTGTCTTGTGGACAGGGGAGACCAAGATAAAACGTTTTGGTAAGGCAAAGTATTCTACTGCTTTACCAAGAATGGAATGAAGCCTACAAAGGAAAGAACACAGTACCTACAGTCAAATATTGTGAAGCTTCAAAGATGTTTTGGGGTTGCTTTACTGCCTCATGTACTGGGAGCATTGACTGTGATCAAGACATCATGAAATCTAAAGATTACCAAAGGATTTTGTGTCGCAATATAGTGACCAGAGTCAGAAAGCTGGGTTTTCATCCTATATCATGGGTCTCCCAGCAGGACAATAGTTTCAAACATACTTCCAAGAATCTCCTAGGAATAGATGGAAAGAAAGCGATAGAGAGTTCTGAACTGGTCAGCAATGAGTCTGGTTCTAAATCCCATTGGACACCTATAGAGACATCTTCAAATTGCTGTTGGGAGAAGGCACCCTTTAAATGTGAGAGACATGAAGCAGTTTGCAAAAAAAAGAAGAGGGTTCCAGAAGGCACACTGGCGCAAACCTCACGCGAGTGTAATGCGTGAAAAAAAAATCGCATTGTACTCGGACCTGTATCTTTAAATGATACAGGTCACATCAATGCGATTTTCATGCATTACACTCGCTTTGCGAGAGCAATGCGAGTGCAATCACAGCATGCTGCGATTGCACGCGATTCCCTCGCGCGAGGGGCCAGTAAAAGTATATGGGTGTGAGTAAAACTCGCACCCACACAGCACACGGTGTGATACTCGCACCATGTGCTTTTAAATTCTCGTTACCGGTTTCCCGGTACAGTAATTATTCATCTTGCACCACTGTGTCAGCGGTGCAAGATGATTATGATAAACCCAGCTGCTGGGCACGTCTTTTAAATTTAGGGGGTTAAACTGCATATACAGCATCTGTGCGGCATATGAGCACAGATTCTGCATATGCGGCAATGTACCCCGATAATAAGGGGTTAATATGTGTTAAATAACTTGTCACCATGTCTCTAGGGAGTGACCATCCTCCCTAGAGACATGGTGCCTAAATTCATTGGTGGTTCAGGGGTTGTGGCAGAAATATCTGCTTTGCCAGCATTTGTCGGCTTTTTGTAATGAATTCAGAAAGCCGCCGGCTCCTGCTGTCAGCGCGCTGTACTACGCAATTTGCGTATGCACAGTGCTGGGCAGCATCCTCTATGAGAAGCTGGCCCAGCTACTTAAGCAAATTGCGTAGTGAAGCCATTGCTATCCATGGTGCTGAGGATGTCAGCATCACCTCCATTGTCTGCGCTCCAGAGTTTTAATGCGCACAGACAATGGAGGTGATGCAGAAATGTTCACCTCCATGGAGAGCGGCGGCGGCTTAACTACGCAATTATCCTAAGTACCTGGGACAGCTCCCGATTGAGGACGCTGCCCAGCAATGTACATACGCTAATAGCGTATATACCGCGCTCTCACAGCCAGGACCCGCCGGCTGTCAAAGCCCAGTAGAGAAAGCCAACACGAGCCGGCTATTCAGAAATGTCCCAATTTAACCCCTGAACTACCAATGATTTTAAGCACCATGTCTCTAGGGAGTGGGGCAATCCCTAGTGACATGGTGCCACTGCATTTACACATATTAACCCTTTATTACCGCCGGGGTTCATTACCACAAATGCAGCATCTGTGCTCATATGCCGCACAGATGCTGCATATGCAATTTAACCCCACAAAATATACAAAAGTGCCCAGCAGCTGGGTGCTTAGTAATCATCTTGCACCGCTGACACAGTGGTACAAGATGATTACTTACTTTACCGGCAAAGCGGGAAATTTTAACTCCGTGGCTTTGACAGCTGCAGAGCTTAAATTCCCCCGACAAATGCTGCCCATGGTCCTTCAGGACTGCTGACAGCATCACAATCATGCAGCACACACACCTCACAATCACAGCACACTAACATACATACAGCCAGCCACACTCACCACACTCACCACACGCACCACCCTCCGTGTTTGATGTACGACAGTGTGCCTTCAACCTTACAAACACATCTGCAGTTGTCCTCTCACAATGCCGTCAACTCAGTTCTAGAATGGAGTCTGAGCAACGAACATTTCTTTTGCTTCCATCTCACAGGCAACAATGTGTAGGGAATAAAATACATCCGAACCAAAAGCACTGTGAAGAGGCGAGATACAGCTGCAGTTATATTTGCAATGAGAGAAAAACTCAGCTCTCCTGAATATAAGTTACTAGCTGTAGTACCCGGCTACGCCTGGGTTATTAAATAACTGCTGTTAGCCATAACAAAATAGAATTTGAATATGTCATATTTATGACCTGCAGGAAAATAGAAGCTGAGCTGTGATTGGTTGCTATAGGCAGCCTAATAAATCTCCAGCCATCAGTAAACGCTCCCCCTGGCCGGGTACCTCACACATACACATAATAGACAGCTCATGTGACTGACATCTGCCTTAATTCCCTATATGGCACATGTGTTGCACATTGGCTGTTTTTAATCAGATGTTTATGTTTTGAAATTAAAGATAGCACACGTATGAGGCGAGTTGTGTGAGGTGATTTGTGAACATCTGTGTCTGTCTGTGTGGTGTGTGTGTCCTTGGGGTGTGTGTGTGTCCCTGTGGGGTGAGTGCATGTGTCCCTATAGGGTGTGTATGTGTGTGTCCCTGTAGGGGGGGGGGGGGGTCTGTGTGGTATGTGTGTGTCTCTGTTGTGTGTGTCTCTTTGTGGTTTGTGTCCCTGTGGGGTGAGTGCATGTGTCCCTATAGGGTGTGTATGTGTGTGTGTCCCTGTGGGGGGGGGTGTCTGTGTGGTGTGTGTGTGTGTCTGTGGTGTGTGTAGGAAAAAATAGTTGCGGTTCTGATAGCGCTAAGGAAGGAGGGCAAGGGGAAATTGTTATGATGAACAGACCTTTATTAAAAACACGGTCCCTCAAACTCCGCTACGCGTTTCGACGTTACCGTCTTCATCAGGTGGATTCCACCTGATGAAGACGGTAACGTCGAAACGCGTAGCGGAGTTTGAGGGACCGTGTTTTTAATAAAGGTCTGTTCATCATAACAATTTCCCCTTGCCCTCCTTCCTTAGCGCTATCAGAACCGCAACTATTTTTTCCTGTGCACTTCTCTCCCTTCTGAGGGACCGTGCGGTTCAGCAGCTTTGGAAGAGAGGCATCGTTTATAAAAAGAACCTGTTTATCCAAGTCTGGAGGACTACTAGGACCTTTCTGACGTCACCGCCTTGGATCACGTGACCGGTGGAAGTGACGCTGCTCTCTCCCTGGCACGAGGATTTTCTCGGGGACGCCCTGTTTGGTATTGCTCCACAGGAGGCTATCACTGGAGTTGTACCCAGCCAGTACAACTCCACAAGGTGAGTGGAAACCCCGCTTTCCCTGCAATACGGTTCACCCTGAGGTGCTTCACATTTGCGCTCCTTCTCTTTTCTTTTACATCTGTGGTGTGTGTGTCCCTGTGGGGTGAGTGCATGTGTCGCTATAGTGTGTGTGTGTGTGTCCGTGGGGTGTGTGTGTGTCTCTGTGTTGTGTCTTTATGTGGTGTGCGTATGTGTTCGGGCGCGTGGTGAGTATCCAATGTTGGGGCTGCACCTTAGCGACTATACACTTGCTGTTACTCTTTTTGTGCGTGTGATGTGTATACATGTCCCCGTGCGTGGTGAATATTCCATGTTGGGGCCCCACCTTAGTGACTATATGCTGGTATATGTTGTTAGTCTTTGGCACTGTCATTAAGCCCCTCTCATTCACAACTGTCAACTGGTAACTGTCACTTTTTCCCCATTATGTAGATAGGGGCAAAATTGTTTGGTGAATTGGAACGCGCAGGGTTAAAATTTCGCATCACAACATAGCCTATGATGCTCTCAGGGTCCAGACGTGTGACTGTGCAAAATTTTGTGGCTGTAGTTGTGACGGTGTAGATGCCAATCCCAGATATACATACACACATACATACATTCAGCTTTATATATTAGATAATCACACACAGCAGTGCAGTAAGATCATGACAGCAACCTGTAAGGCTGGTTTCACACTACGATTTTTTTTAAATCCAACGCTGTCCGATAGAAATCGGACAGCATCGGATCCGAATTTGGCCCCATTTGATCCTATGGGGATCGGACCGATTCGGATGTGCACTAAATGGCATCCGAATCGCGTCCGATCCGATTTTGTCCGATTTCTTTCCGGTGCAAAAATCGGAGACTGCTCCGATTTTTGCATCCGAATCAAAAATCGGAAAAAAAAAAAAAAAAAATCGGATCTTACAGATCAGATGACAATTCTGACAAATCCGATCCAATCCAATTCCTTTAACATGGGGCTCTATGGCGCAGGGTCCGAGGAAACATCTGATGTCTCCTCGGACCCGATTTTAGTGTACTGAGCATGCTCAGTACACAAACTGCTCCTAACCATTTAATTTTACTTCCGCAATGTATATACATACATTGCGGAAGTTAAATTAAGTAAGGCAGGGGTTAAAAATAATAAACCATCTATTCTCACCTGTCCACGAGTCCCCTGGCGTCTCCAGCACATCCTGTCTCTAGGACCTGCCGTGATGTCACAGTCACATGACCGGTTAACACGGTAACCGGTCATGTGACTGTGACGTCACGCCAGGTCCTAGGATCAGAAGATACAGCTGGAGACCCCAGGGGACTCGTGGACAGGTGAGAATAGATGGTTTATTATTTTCTATTCCGGAGGAGAGGGAAACACAGTGGAGAAGCGGGGAGCAACAGGGGAGAAGCGGGGAGCACTAGGGGAGAGCAGGGTAGAACAGGTGACAGGTGACAGGAGGCAGAGAGGAGCAGATGACAGGAGGAATCGGGCAAACTGATCCTGCAAAATGTCAGAATCGGATGCCTATTTGGCATCCGATTGCAGGGATCAGTTTAGATCGTAGTGTGAAACCAGCCTTAGTCATTATGCATCTCACACAAGTAACGCTCTCCTTCATGTAAAACGACCTGCGGATGCAGATTGCAGATTCTAAGGGAGAGCTGTGTTCACCAAAAGACTAATTTTATAAGCTAGTTCTGTACTCTAGTGCTGTGCTGGAGTAATACATTCCAAATTTACCAAGCAGTGCATGCTCATTAATTTTAGCACATCTTTGATTGTACTATGAGCTGACATAGATCTGTAGTATAAGTAAGGCGGCCATCACATGTCTCGACATCGTGAACGATATTGTAAGCGATCACGTGCACGCGCGATCGCTTACAATATCGTTCACATCGCTGGTGAGCTGTCACACAGACAGACTCACCAGCGATGTGGGCCAGCGAGATCGCTGGTAACTATGGTACACATCGGGTTACTAGGCGCCGCACGGCGCTTAGTAACCCGACGTTTACCATAGATACCATCTCCCAGCATAGGCTCTGCCGCTGGGAGATCGTTCATCGTGGTGTCACACACCACGATGAAGCAGATTGTTAAATCGTTCATCGCTAGATATGAGCTCCGGCTCTCATATCTGCGATATCACGATCAAGCGATTTTACATTGTAAAATCGCTTGATCGCACGTAACGATGCACAAACGATATCACTTAAGCGATCAAAAAGCAGATCGCTTAAACGATATCGTTCAAGATATTGCAGCGTGTGACGGCCGCCTAAAGCTAATTTTTGGCATCAATTATTCTAAAACTGTCAGACTACTAGAGCTTTTTGCACATATTTGGCTTGGGTAAAAAAAATTGACTTTTTTTTAACCTCCTCCCAACTCCTCCTTCAACCCTGCTGTTCTGTTTGGGTTTCGGTAATTTTGACCGGACCTATTAAATTAGCTAAAAATCAAGACTTTAAGTGTTTTATTTGAGTACCTAATGCATTATTATACTGTATGTGAACATGGTTGTTCATAAACAAATTAAATCAAAAATTTCAAATTTGGCCATTTTTGACCCAAAAAGAACAGCAGGGTTAAAAAAAAAAAAAAAAAGCCTTTTAAGGGTGCCTTCACACTGCGGGATGACCCTGACAGCCGCGGACTGGATCAGCACACAGGACTGGGGGGCTAATATGTCCTCCGGTCCGGTGTGCAGACGCACGCAGTTCCCGCTGCTGATAAGTCAGGACCGCGGCGCCGCGGTCCTGACCTGTCGGTGGCTGCAGCTGCGTGCGCTGCACACCTGACCGGAGGGCGAAATTAGCCCTCCAGTCCTGTGTGCTGATCCAGTCTGCGGCTGTCAGGGTCATCCCGGACAGCCCGGATCGTGCCGCAGTGTGAAGGCACCCTAAGGCTGCTTTCACACTGCAGTTTTTTCTTGATCAGGATTCATCAGGTTTTGTGAGCCAAAAGCAGGAGTGTGGCTGGCTTCACACCACGGTGTGATTCGTTCCAGGGCTGTCCGGGATGACCCTGACAGCCCTGTACCGGATCAGCACACAGAACCGGATGGCCAAATGTGCCCTCCGATCCTGTGTGCAGCCGGATGGCTGTAATTGCAGCCGCAGCTGCTGATTTTTCAAGACCGCAGCTAGCATGGAGCTAGCCGCAGTCGTGAAACAACAGCGGTGTGCAGCCGCCGGTATTCGGTACCCGGATCCTCCGGACCGGGGCAATCCGGCCCCATAGGCTCCCATGTTAGGGAGTGCCGGATTGCCCCAGATCCAGGAGAATCCGGGCGAAAACGGGATCCGGCAAACTGAGATGATTTTTATCCCCGGACACAAAAATGATGCAAGCATCATTTTTGTGTCCGGAGAGAATAATCCGAATTCTCCCGGATTGCACCGGAGAGATGAAACTGGATGGCAGAGAGCTGCCATCCGGCTCCATAGGCTACTATGGGGCCAAAAACCGGTCCAGGGCTGCCTGGTTTACACCGGACAGCCCGGGACCGGATCACACCGTGGTGTGAAACCAGCCTAATGGCCCCTTTACACGCAGCTACAGGTGACAGGTTTTCCACAGGTAACTTACTGGTTGCAGTGAAATCATGGAGACATAGTTCTATCTTTGTGCTGTGTACAAATGGAACTATGTCTCCATGATTTCACTGCAGCCAGTAAGTTACCTGTGGAAAACCTGTCACCTGTAGCTGCATGTAAAGGGGCCATAAGACTTGCAGGGAAAAACTATAATTGAAAGATTGACACCTGTTCTGAGTTTTGGAGACACTTCGGGTTTACGAACACTGGTCAGGAAAAAAACTGAAGTGTGAAAGCAGCCTTATGGTACCTTTACACGCCGCTACTGGATGGTGGCAACAACCGGGTACATGAGAGAAATGTATCTTGCACCAATTCAACCCGTGGTAGCGGCGTGTGAAGACGGTTGTAGCTACCCGCCAGTAGCGGCACCTGTTTCCGAGCACTGCCCTAAAACAGGTGGTTACCCAGCCGATGGTAGCGACCTGTATCGGCGTGTAAAGAAGGAACAGAAGGGTTGTTTCTACACCATGCTATGTACCTGGTATGTAGCTGGGGCGTGACACAGCCTCCGGGTTACTGCGCCCATCAGCGATCATTGGTGGAAGCTCCTGCGTTACGATTGGTAGTCGCTGCATAGGGAGGCATATTTAAGGAGCAGACCAGTCACACTACACAATTGCTCGAGCGTCATGTATTAGTCAGCCTCCTGCGCTGGCTGCCCAATCATGATGTTATTGCTTTGTCCTATCAGCGTACGAAATTCTCGTAATCCACAATTGTGGCACGCCTATGTGTTGTCCCTGCTGCACCAGGTCCGCCCATATTAGCTTGTTGTAGCGGTGTGTAAATGAGGTAAGGTGCTCTGCAGAAGGTAACTTGAGACACCCGGCGGTGTATCCAGAGATAGATGTAACCTACTGTAGCGCACCTTGTTGCGGCGTGTAAAGGAGGTGCGATTACCATTTGTAACCGTTTGTGCGTGCTCGTGCACGTGAAGTACCCGGTTGTTGCCACCATCCAGTAGCGGCGTGTAAAGGTACCATTAGTGTTTTATTTAGTGATTTTTATGCAGCTTTGGAGCAAAAAACTCAAAACTCTGTGTGTACATACCCTTCTGCATACCAATAAGTAGGGTATTTTTTTTAATAAGTATGCTAATACATAAAATATTAATTTTTTAGATCGCATTCATTTTTCATATAAGCTACCAAGTTTTTTGCTAATCGGTCCTCTTTAAATCAACAACACATTAATTTATACTACAAATTTTCAGCACAGATTTCACCTTTGTAGTGCACATTTTTTCCACTTATAACAGATACCGTATATCTCCTACAACATCATAGCTCAGAATCATCACCCATAACCTGAACTAAGTGCTGAAACTATTCTCAGTGTCAGTTCTGAAGGAGGAATATTAGACACTACATGTAGTTTTCTATATGAGCACAGCTGTCAGTGGGGAAAAAGGTGGAGAACACAACAGAGGTGGGCGATAGTGCTGTTTCCATGTTGTGGGTGCAGAAAGTACAGACAGCACTCAACGGAAATTCTTGCAAGTGACTTTATTTTAATAACTGCACAGTGCCAGGCAGCGTTCTGCATGTAGCAGACACCATTAATCCTACCCAGAGCAACCAACCTGCAAAAGGGCGTTGCATCGGCTGACTAGTTTCTTAATAGGTAGTAAGGTAGACTACCTATTTAGCCTACACAGTTTATTTTCCCTAAACTATTACTGTAGTGCATCTCAATGAATTAGAATATCATCAAAATGTTAATTTCAGTAATTCAATACAAAAAGTGAAATGCATATATTATATAGAGTCATTACACACAGAGTGATCTATTTCAAGTGTTTATTTCTGTTAATGTTGATGATTATGGCTTACAGCCAATGAAAACCCAAAGGTCATTATTTCAAAAAATTAAAGTAGGGAGGATGAAAGGTTAAAAACCGCGCTGCCATATTTCACTGGATATTAAAGGGTGAATATAAAATTAATTTACTAGTCAACGTGTTTCAGGGCTCCCAGAAACGCCCTATTACATAGAAATATGATATTGATTTTTGATGATATTCTAATTAATTGAGATGCACTAGTATCTTCAGTCCTTACTTCTTACTGTAGAATGACTTAAAAAGGCAACTATTTTTAAAGAGCTGAAAAGACACAAAAAAAAAAAAAAAAAAAAGAGGAAGCCGATGAACGAGACGGAAGGATGTAATCATATGCATAATGCACATCCCCTCCACCATCCACCTGAAATGTTTGTTAACCCCTATGATAAGCACACATCATATTGATCACACGGGGATGTGGGGATCAGATCAGAGAGAGTTTTGATCTTTGAGGTTTAACCCTTTGTACGCAGCAAAAGTTAAATGGCAAAAAGAGAGGGTGATGACCCCAGAGCTGTATGAACTCTATGCATTTTAGGGCATTGTTGGAACACCTGCTTGTGTACCATTGACACACAGGCCAACATACTGCTATGTAAGTATATGGGTGTACATTGTAGTAAAAATGAAAATATCTGAATTTTAAACCCGGCATTAGAACTGAAAAATGTCAAAGTAAAATTCTAGAAAATGTTACATATTTTACATTAAATAAAATAATCTCAGTTGGCAAATTACCGTATATACTCGTGTATAAGCCGTCCCGTGTATAAGCCGACCCCCCTACTTTTGCCCCCAAAAACTGGGAAAACTTATTGACTCGCGTATAAGCCGAGGGTGGACTCCAGCACAGGTATACAACCCCCAGCAGTAAGGTATACAGGCCCCAGCAGTGGGGTATACAGCAGGCCCCAGCAGTGGGGTATACAGCAGGCCCCAGCAGTGGGGTATACAGCAGGCCCCAGCAGTGGGGTATACAGCAGGCCCCAGCAGTGGGGTATACAGCAGGCCCCAGCAGTGGGGTATACAGCAGGCCCCAGCAGTGGGGTATACAGCAGGCCCCAGCAGTGGGGTATACAGCAGGCCCCAGCAGTGGGGTATACAGCAGGCCCCCAGGGGAATACAGCAGGCCCCAGTGGCACTCGCCCCCCCATCATGCATCACAGCGGCAGGGGGAGCCGTGCATATCTAATGAGCGGCCCCACGTGACGGGCCGCTCAGTCAGCAGCCTCCCCCCGCCTCCTCCAGCCTCCCCACCATAGGATTACCGTACTGATCCGTGTATAAGCCGAGGGGGTGACTTTTCAGTTTGGTTTTGTCTACATTAAGTTTTAGGAAGCGAGAGGAGAAGGAGGATATGGCTGATAGACACTTCGGGATTTTGGACAGGAGAGAGGTTACATCTGGGCCAGAGACATACATCTGAGAGTCATCAGCATACAGGTGATACTGAAAGCCATGGGACTTTATGAGTTGTCCCAGACCAAGGGTATAGATTGAAAAAAGGAGGGCCCCCAGGACAGAATCTTGAGGGACCCCAACAGAGAGGGGATGGGGCGAGGAGGTCACGTGGGAGATGCTAAATGTGTGGTTGGAAAGGTAGGAAGAGATTCAGGAGAGGGCAATGTCAGTGATGCTAATGGAAGAGAGGATCTGTAATAAGAGACAGTAATGTCACGCTGGGAGTGGGGAAGACACCCAGCGTAGGATAACGACGGGGGGGGGGGAATCAGGAGTCCCTAATGCTAAGGGCACAAGAAGGAGACGGTGACCCCTAGACTTCCTAGAGCTGACCCTGTCTGCCCTAACGTCCCTATACAGTCTCCTCAACTGTCGCCGACCACGAACCTCGTCCCTCTCTGATCCTAGATCTATCCCATCTAAGGATCAGATGGAGAGGTTCACTAGACCCCTCCACTATCAACTAAAGACAAACACCAGGGAAGACAGACATTTGGGAAAAGGAAACACTTATCTGACAGCAGAACACAGCAACCTCCACAATCTCAGCTTCTGCTGGAGCAAGGATAAAGTGTGCACAAGGAACTATCACCTGCACCGAGGAAGGGTAATGAACCTCCTTATAAAGGTGGAAGGAGTCTGCTGGGTCCTAGTGACCTACAACATTGGTGGATAAAACCAGACCGAGCGCAAGACCTCCACAGCCGTCTCCCCATAATAGAGAGATCTCATCACACCTTCTCTCCATCAACACAGAAGGTAAATGCCCCTGAAAGAGACGGACCATCCTCCACCATTATGGCTGATGGGCCAAACGCTGGGATCGTCTGCGCGTGGCCTCCACCCTGTCATCCGTGCCACCCGTGACAAGTGGTCAACTGTGTAGAAATCAGAGGACAGGTCTAGAAGGAGGAGGATGGAGAAATATCTGTTAGCTTTGGCCGTAAGTCATTAGTAATTTTGGTCAGAGCAGGTTCAGTGGAGTGGTGGGGGCGGAAGCCAGATTGAAGGTTGTCAAAGAGAGAGTTGGATGAGAGGTAGGATGAGAGTACAGTGTAGACATGCTTTTCGAGAAGTTTGGAAGCGAACGGGAGCAGGGATATGGGCCGGTAGCTGGATGTAGAAGTGTATAATTCAAACAAAAAAAAAAAAACAAGAGTTAAGCCAAATACTTTGCAGTCAAAAACAAACTTTATTGACACAACATAAGTCAACTTAAAACAGAGATGTTAAAGTGATCCTAAACCCAGAAACTGACCCCCCCTTATCTTTAGACCTGTCCCTGCACCCCCTCTTATCATTTCTAGCCATCCCTTTTGCATAAAAAAAATCGCTTTTGTAAAGTAAGAGAAAAGTATATAATACTTTGACCTGTGTGAGTTCTCCGTTTCTGTTGGAAGCCGCAGATAGGCGCCTGTCTGCTGGTGCCTGGTAATTATTCACGCCCTTCTCTGCTTGCTGCCTTGGTGAGTGTGTGGCCGCGTCATGAAAGGGGGCGGGGCTAAATCGCGTGATGCCTTAGCCCCGCCCCTTTCATGATGCGGCCACACACTCACAAAGGCAGCAAGCAGAGAAGGGCGTGAATAATTATCAGGCAGCAGCAGACAGGCACGCCTATCTGCGGCTTTAAACAGAAACGGAGAACTCACACAGGTCAAACTATTATATACTTTTCTCTTACTTTACAAAAGCGATTTTTTATGCAAAAGGGATGGCTAGAAATGATAAGAGGGGGTGCAGGGACAGGTCTAAAGATACAGGGGGGTCAGTTTCTGGGTTTAGGATCACTTTAAACAAAGCATACACACAAGCAGGAGACCCTCCAGTATAATCACATATGTGCAAAGTTCAATCAGATCTATCTCTTGGCACAGTAGCCCACCTATATATAACACATTGCAACATACCCCTATGTATATACCAAGTGGTTACAATCATGAAGACTATCAAAGCAATGTACTGGGTCAGAGTAACATCTACCTGCTTGTGGCTGGCTCCCCTGACGCGCGTTTCGCGTTAGCTTTCTCACAAGGGAGCTTTCTCTCCCTTGTGAGAAAGCTAACACGAAATGCGCATCAGGGGAGGCAGCCACAAGCAGGTAGATGTTACTCTGACCCAGTACATTGCTTTGATAGTCTTCATGATTGTCTTCATCTGGTCTCTGTAGATTCGGCATTATAGTGGCGCCTGTGTGATGCTGCATCCTGTGACAGGCTCATTGATCTGGATTGTGGAGATTACTTGTTACGGTTCCGGTGATGTAATGATGCATCTTGTAACAGTATCACAGATCTGGAGAATTTTCTTCACGTTGCTTGCTTTGTGATACTACATTATTTATCAATCTCCTAGACCTTGAGGTTGGAGGCTTGGCTGCGCGGCATGCTTGCTGTGATTCAGCATGTTGTGAGCATCTCATTGATCTTGACACCGGAGATTTGTGTTGTCGGCATTGTTGCTGCAAAATGGCATCCTGTGACAATCTAATGGGTCTGGACTGGTGAAATCATATGCAACATGCATGAGCATCTGTATAGTGGCTTGGTCAAGGCGATGTGCAAATAAGACTACTGAACAAAGAGAGCATCATTGTCTTCTCCGTTGTGCTGCTTTCCTTTCCATATCGTCTGCATACCTTTTGGGATGGACCATCTTGGCGTATATTTTGAGTGATGCAACTAGAAGGGTGTCTCTTAGGTTAGGTGCAGACAACAGGTTTTTTTTTTCCCTTATCCAAGAAAATCAGTCCGATTATGCTAATCACACACTGATTAGACTGTGATCGGATTTACTTGGATGAGAAGATAGAAGAAAAATTCCCTGTCTTATCCATTCCTGCCAGTTCGTGAACAGTCAGACAGCAGTTGGATGTCATCAGAGCGTTGACTGATTTTTTTTTTACATGAACCCAATGAGTTGATTGGTTGAGTGTGAACTGATTTACCGAGGCAACTCAGATATGCCGCAATCTTGTTCTTAGATGTAAGGAAAAAGGTGTGTAACGGTCCGCTGCTGTGTTCACAAAGTCACGGAGAAGACAGTGCTTCAGTAAAACATCCTTTATTCTTCCTGTCCTACGCGTTTCGAAGCCACCTCAGGGATGTCCCTGAGGAAGGAGCTCAGAGGTGGCTTCGAAA
Source organism: Allobates femoralis (assembly GCA_033576535.1). Taxonomy (NCBI): domain Eukaryota; kingdom Metazoa; phylum Chordata; class Amphibia; order Anura; family Aromobatidae; genus Allobates; species Allobates femoralis. The sequence goes on along the minus strand of JARQOC010000005.1, from coordinate 443,459,655 downwards.
CGCGTAGGACAGGAAGAATAAAGGATGTTTTACTGAAGCACTGTCTTCTCCGTGACTTTGTGACACAGCAGCGCGGACCGTTACACACCTTTTTCCTTACATCTGATACCAGTGATCCACGTCCTGTGGTAGGTGGAGGTCCAGCAGCAGCTGCATTTCTCGCGCTCCAGCCGGTTGTGGGTTTGCACAACCCAACAAGGTGAGTGGAATTACACTTCACCTTTTTCCAAAAAGTGTCATCATTGATAGGGCACTATTCTGCGCCTCGTTGTGTCTCCTTGTGTTTACACAGCAATCTTGTTCTTAAACAGACTCAGTCCAAGGAAAAAAAAATACAGACTTGTGCATGACCCAATGGAATATTGTGCGATCCAATGTTTTGTCAGATCGCACTTCGACCAAAAATTCAGCGTAGGGGCCCTCAAAACAGTATGCTACTGTGGAGCCCCTGCAGATCCAATCGCCACAGAGGTACTGCACCCCAGACTAGTGAAGACCAACCAGGCTCCGATAGCAACTCGGAGGCTGCAGTGTCTCTAAGTGCTGCAGTCTAATCCGCACACACCCGCTGAAAAGGTGGCCACATAGGGTCAAGTGACAGACAACGTAGGAACCCTAACGAAGTCCCGCGGTCACTGGCTCGGGGCACTGTGTGTGAGGTGCAGGGCAGGAAGGTGAAGCAAGCGCAGAAGAAGAGTCGACCGTGAAAGGACAGTAGAGTAGGGTACCGGCTTAGTACCACCACGTTACCCGAGAGTTAATTGGATCCCTGTCTCCATTCCCAAGGACTCGGCGCTCCGCGGGTTATTGCAATGGTAACGACTGCTGTAAAGGGTACTTCACACACAGCAACATCGTTAACGATGTCGCTGTAACGTCACAGGATTTGTGATGTAACAGCGACCTCGCTGCATGTGACACGCATCAGCGATCTGGCCCCTGCTGTGAGATTGTCGATCGTTACATATCGTTCTGGATAATTTTTTAGTCGTCGCGCTCCCGCAGGGCAGCGTACCTTGGTGTGTTTGACACCTTAACAACGACATCGTTAGCGACTTTGAACTCGGCCACATAGGCGTCCTTTTGCATTGCCTTTCCCGCCACCTCAGCTCAGATTGTTGAATGTAAAGAAGGCAACTTAGTAGCGCTTCCGTCCTTTGTTCCATAGCTACTTGCTGGTTTACAGAACATAGTAGAGAGGTCTCCAGGCTGCAATACTACAACGTCTATACGGTAGGCATCATTTGGGGTATCAAATTATGATCTTTGTAGCGTTTCCATTTTTACTTCTCTGACATTATCTGCAATCAACCAATCAGAATGCACTAGCAAGCACCAATCGGAACTGAGGGGGCGTGGTAAAGCACACCTAGGTGGCTTCAGCGTCAAACACCATGCCCCTAACATAGGTGTGAGTCGTCAAATTAGCTACTGTGTAACACGTCTCCAACGACCAGCGAGGTCGTTATGCAGGTCGGTATCATTGCTATGTCGTTGAGCAGATCTGCCTGTTTGACTGCTCACCAGCGACCCTCGTAGCGACGCACCAGCAATCCCCAGCCAGGTCAGAGCGTGGTCGCTGGAAAGTTGCAGTGTGTAAAAGGGCCTTAACTGTGAACGACAAAGCAGTGAGTAAACATCTTGAGACTGCACCCCGCTGTCTCTGACTTTCTTGCTGCACAAACTGCCCTGTAAAGCCCCCGTTACACTAAGCGAGATCGCTAGCAAGATCACTGCTGAGTCAAAAGTTTTGTGACGCAACAACAACCTCAGCAGCGATCTCGCTTTTGGTCATCATGCTCCTGCTGGGAAGCGTGCATCACTGTGTTTGACAGGGACAACGACCAACGATCTCAATACTATGCCAGAGAGTGACAGATTCCCAACAACCACCGCATCGCTGCTGCGTCGCTGGTAAGATCTGTTTGACATCTCACCAGCGACCACGTAGCGACGCACCAGCGATCCCGGCCAGGTCGTATCATTGTCGGGATCGCTGGAGCGTCGCCAAGTGTGACAATACCCTAGCATCAGCCCCAACTCAACCAGTAACATCTGCTGCCCTGGGGTCGGCCCTACCCATGGAGGGCTTTCCAGCCAAGCTGCCTTGTCACCAACCCCAGTGGAACCGTGTAGTAGCGGCGGCCACCATTAGCCACAACCCACAGGTGGAATCACATGAACAAGTATCCCCAATTCTGGTAACCTTACAATCAGAAACACTTTCCTTAATTTCCAACCCCTGCAATAGATGTCCCTCATCCTGCTGATTTTGTATTGACTGCTCCGGGGCCACGGTCAGGGTCACGCCACCGTGATATCCCCAGCTACGACACCGATAAGGTCCCGGTTCTGAGTATCCCATGGCCCCCACGGGGCGAGTCATTACCTTCAGTCCCTAGGCCACCACAGCAAATGCCAACCACTCATGCCATCATAGCAATGTACAATCCCTATAGAAAGCTGCCACCCAGAGTTGGTAACAGCTGGCATCTAAGACTCTGAAAGTTTGGGCGATATGATGAGAAGTACGACCGTGATGGTGAGAACACACACACTCCCCAGCCCGTCCTTACCACTTGGCACATCTTGAGGGTGGCTCCGGTGGAGCGGGGGTATCCCCGGTCTATGAGCCCTGGGCTGGATTGCTGCACGTTACTGCTGCTGGCCGTGGTCCGGATCACCGTCACATTGTGCTGGGACATTGTGCTGCTGCTCCGCCGTCCTCTGCAGCTGCAGGCCGGACACAGGCGGGATGGGAGCGGGGGGCGCCGGCAGGATGGTGCCGCCACTTGTGGAGGGGCCGGAGGAGTCACCCTGCTCCGCCCGGGGGCAGCCCCTTTCCTGTCTGTGGACCGTGAGAGGAGCTGAGGGGAGGGCGCGTGCTAGATACAAACTATCCACATCTATGGGACTCTCAGATACACATGACATATAGACTGTAGATTAGCCACAATGTACACACATAAACACAAGTGTATCCACATATAGCCAAAAACGCACGGAAACCCTCAAGTGTCTATCCACACCTAGATATATCTATACAAAATACATTTCTACATAGGACATAATGTAATATGAGGTGGGGTTTGGTATATTGGAGGCAAAGGATAAGTAGATGTTTCTACATGGGGCTGCATATTGCGGGGGGAGGGGGGGGTTGTTCAGGACAGGGGGTGATTTTACATACATGGCGCTATATGAGGAAAGGGTTATGTATGTGTGGGGCTGCGGGGGGAGGGGCTGTACAAAAAAGGGAGTGATGTTACTCGCTTGAGGAAGGATGGGATGATGTTGTGGTGGGAATGTGTGCTGGGGGGCTGCAAGGGGAGGCGTTAGGGTACCTTTACAACGGGGTGAGAAATATTGCCAGCGATATGTCGCCCAGCGACAATCGCCGTCAAAATCTCTCCTAATTGCGGCGTGTATTTGGGGAATTTGGAGGCGATATGTCACCTCGCCACAGTCGCCTGATTTCAGAGCAGGCGACCGTGGAGAGGGGACATATCGCCGCCAAATTCCCCAAATACACGACACAATTGGGAGAGATTTTGAGGGCGACATATCGCCGGCAATATTTCTCGCCGCATTATTGGCGTATAAAGGTACCCTAAAGGTACCTTTACACACCGCTACTGGAGGATGGATACAACCCGCTACTTCACGTGCACGAGCACGGCCAAACGGTTACAAACGGGAAACGCACCACCTTTACACGCCGCCACAAGGTGCGCTACGCTACGTTACATCTACAGCTAGATACATCGCCGGGTGTCTCAAGTAGCCATCTGTAGCTTACCTTACCTCATTTACACACCGCTACAACCAGCTAATATGGGAGGACCTGGTGCAGCAGGGACAGCACATAGGCGTGCCACAATTGTGGATTACGAGACGTCCGTACGCTGATAGGACAAAGCAAGAACATCATGATTGGCCAGGCATCGCAGGAGGCTGATTAATACATGACGCCCGAGCAATTGTGTAGTGTGACTGGGCAGCTCCTTAAATATGCCGCTCTGTGCAGCGACAACCAATCGCAACGCAGGAGCTTCCTCCAATGATCGCTGGAGGGGGCGCGGTAACCCGGAGCCTGTGTCACGCCCCAGCTACATAGCATGGTGTAGAAACAACCCTTCTGTTCCTTCTTTACACGCCGATACAGCTCGCTACAATCGGCTTTGTAGCCACCTGTTTCAGAGCAGTGCTCGGAAACAGATGTATCTGTTGCCAGTTGCCTCCTACCGTCTTCACACGCCGCTACTACGGGCTATATTGACGACGCAAGCTACAATCGTAGCCTGTAGCGGGTTGTATCCATCCTCCAGTAGCGGCGTGTAAAGGTACCTTTAGGGTACCTTTACACGCGGCTACATTTCTAGGGTGGCTACAGGTAACTTACTGGTTGCAGTGAAATCATGGAGAGATTATTCCATTTGTACACAGCAACAAGATAGAACCTTGTCTCCATGATTTCATTGCAACCAGTAAGTTACCTGTAGCCACCCTAGAAATGTAGCCGCGTGTAAAGGTACCTTTAGGGCCCCTTTACACATGGCTACATTTGTAGCTTGTCACCAGGTAACTTACTGGTTGCAGTGAAATCATGGATACATGATTCCATTTGTACACAGCAACAAGATAGAACCATGTATCCATGATTTCACTGCAACCAGTAAGTTACCTGGTGACAAGCTACAAATGTAGCCGTGTGTAAAGGGCCCCTAAAGGTACCTTTACACGCCGCTACAACAGGATGGATACAACCCGCTACAGGCTACGATTGTAGCTTGCGTCGTCAATATAGCCCGTAGTAGCGGCGTGTGAAGACGGTAGTAGGCAGCCGGCAACAGATACATCTGTTTCCGAGCACTGCTCTGAAACAGGTGGCTACAAAGCCGATTGTAGTGAGCTGTATCGGCGTGTAAAGAAGGAACAGAAGGGTTGTTTCTACTCCATGCTATGTAGCTGGGGCGTGACACAGGCTCCGGGTTACCGCGCCCCCTCCAGCGATCATTGGAGGAAGCTCCTGCGTTGCGATTGGTTGTCGCTGCACAGGGCGGCATATTTAAGGAGCCGACCAGTCACACTACACAATTGCTCGAGCGTCATGTATTAATCAGCCTCCTGCGATGCCTGCCCAATCATGATGTTCTTGCTTTGTCCTATCAGCGTGGACGTCTCGTACTCCACAATTGTGGCACGCCTATGTGTTGTCCCTGCTGCACCAGGTCCGCCCATATTAGCTTGTTGTAGCGGTGTGTAAATGAGGTAAGGTAAGCTACAGATGGCTACTTGAGACACCCGGCGATGTATCTAGCTGTAGATGTAACGTAGCGTAGCGCACTTTGTGGCGGCGTGTAAAGGTGGTGCGTTTCCCGTTTGTAACCGTTTGGCCGTGCTCGTGCATGTGAAGTAGCGGGTTGTATCCATCCTGTTGTAGCGGCGTGTAAAGGTACCTTGAGGGTACCTTTACACGCGGCTACATTTCTAGGGTGGCTACAGGTAACTTACTGGTTGCAGTGAAATCATGGAGACAAGGTTCTATCTTGTTGCTGTGTACAAATGGAATAATCTCTCCATGATTTCTCTGCAACCAGTAAGTTACCTGTAGCCACCCTAGAAATGTAGCCGCGTTTAAAGGTACCCTGAGGGTACCTTTACACACGGCTACATTTGTAGCTTGTCACCAGGTAACTTACTGGTTGCAGTGAAATCATGGATACATGGTTCTATCTTGTTGCTGTGTACAAATGGAATCATGTATACATGATTTCACTGCAACCAGTAAGTTACCTGGTGACAAGCTACAAATGTAGCCGTGTGTAAAGGTACCCTAAGGGTTACTTGTGTGAAGCTGCAAGCTAGGGGCCTGCACGGGGAAGGGGGTGGTGTTATGTGCATGTTGTGTGCTGGGGGCTGTGTGGGGAAGGGGGTGATGTCACGCAGCATCAGACCGGGGTATCTGGGGCCCACCACGGAAATTGACTCCAAGGGCCCACCCTTCAGCTATATGCAAATACCTGCTATCCGTTATATCCAATATTGTGGCGGCTCCTGCACATCACTAAGCACTCACCATAACTGCGATGTACAATAACTGTAGTTTGCATTAAAGGGAGTCATTCGTAAAAACAAGTTATCAGCGATCCACAGGTTCGGAAGGTGATAAATTATTTATTGGTGGAATCCGACCAGTGCAACCGCAAAAGTCGGAAGAATGTGTAACTTTTCTCCCTGACAGGGCACTTTTATCCCCATTATAAAATCCAGTGGGCTATAATGTCTGACCACAGCTCTATTCATCCTCATTGGGGCATCCAGAAAAAGTCAAACACATCGCTTGCAGTTGACACGCCCCCTCCAGGGCCGTGGGGTACTCGGAACCGATCCTTACAATTCTTCGGGGATGTTACGGTGCCTCCCGCCCGCTGATGTCAGAGTGTGGGGCTTCTCTGCACTCTTTTTTGGGCTCCGCCCATGACAACACCTCCCTTCTGCTTCCCGTATGCCGTGTGGCGTGATAATGGCGGTTACTAAACAGTTCAATAAAGTTAATGGCACAGAGGACTTGGGGGTACTGGGATACGAAATCCTGTTCATGACGCCAAGTTGACAAGCCCCGCCAGGGCCGTGGGGTACTCTGAACCGGGCCGTGCAATTCTTCGGGGATGTCATGGTAGTGTGACCTGGCTCCATGACCCTGGTCATGTCATAAAAATGGGCAATAATTACATGGGATTAAGTCGTGATGCCACCCGTGGTATTCGGCAATTGGATGGCTGACGCTGCGGTTCAGGACCACTGGGGCAGTTGGTGATGCAGCAAAATAAGCAAGGGACACAGAAAAGTGCAGTTTTCTTTACCTTTTACTTCTTGGCAGATGATAATGCAATAGGGGTACTAATTACAGATGATAGATGGAGTCCTGCTAGCCTAGAAGCATTCCGGGGTCCACTTCATCAGGTGGGGTTGGAGGCCTCTCCTGAATGTTTGTTCTAACCTGGGTGTCAGACAGTGTGAGCCTATCACAGGTAGGGATGGGCGAATCTACTCGCTAGGACTCGTTACTCGGCGAGTAGTAAGGGACTCGCAGGACTCGGTACTCTGCGAGTTTCCCAGTGATTACTCGCACGAGTCCAATGCAAATCAATATCAATCCTAGTTTTGTCAGAAACGCTGACAAAACTAGGATTGCCATTGTTTGCATTAGACTCGGCTACTGTGCCAGTGATAGCAGGGAAACTCGCAAATAACTGCTGTTACATTGCAGCCGAGTCCAGCTGTCTTCTCTGTGCAGCTCCAGGGTCCTAGAGCCCGCCTGCTGCCTGATGTAGCAGTGCTGAGATTGTTCTCAGTCTGCTCATTCCCTGTGCATAGACATCTATATGTATGCACAGGGATGTAGCAGAGAGGACATCGCGTTTTGGACTGCGTCGGACGGAAGAGGATTTTTTCAATTAAAGATGGAGTCCCTAATGGCTTTTTTTTTTTATTTCAAATAAAAATTTTTCTCTGTGTTGTGTTTTTTTAACCCTTTATTGGAGATTCTTAGTGGCTGGGTCAAACGTGGCCTGACATTAAGAATCTCGGGCTTAATACCAGCTTGTATAACAAAGCTGGTATTAACCCCTTTATTACCCAGCGTGCCACCGCCACCAGGGCCGCTGGAAGAGCGGGGTTCAGCGCCAGAGGATGGCGCTTCAATGAATGCGCCATCTTCTGGGGCGGCTGCGGGCTGCAATTTGCAGCGGGGGGTGCCCAGAAAGCTTGGGCATCCCTGCGCTGCGGATTCCAGCCCCCAGCTGCTTAGCTGTACCTGGCTAGACATAGAAATTGCGCGGAGCCCCACGCATTTTTTTTTTATTATTTAATGAATTTCAGAGTCAGAGGCTCAGAGTCGGAGTCTCAGAGTCGGAGTCGCCTCGGAGTCGGAGTCGCCTCGGAGTCGGAGTCGCCTCGGAGTCGGAGTCGTCTCGGAGTCGGAGTCGTCTCGGAGTCGAGTCGGAGTCGGAGTCGTCTCGGAGTCGGAGTCGTCTCGGAGTCGTCGTCGGAGTCGTCTCGGAGTCGGAGTCGTCTCGGAGTCGGAGTCGTCTCGGAGTCGGAGTCGTCTCGGAGTCGAGTCGGAGTCGGAGTCGTCTCGGAGTCGTCTCGGAGTCGGAGTCGCCTCGGAGTCGGAGTCGCCTCGGAGTCGGAGTCGTCTCGGAGTCGGAGTCGGAGTCGTCTCGGAGTCGGAGTCGTCTCGGAGTCGAGTCGGAGTCGGAGTCGTCTCGGAGTCGGAGTCGTCTCGGAGTCGTCGTCGGAGTCGTCTCGGAGTCGGAGTCGTCTCGGAGTCGGAGTCGTCTCGGAGTCGAGTCGGAGTCGGAGTCGTCTCGGAGTCGTCTCGGAGTCGGAGTCGTCTCGGAGTCGGAGTCGTCTCGGAGTCGGAGTCGTCTCGGAGTAGGAGTCGTCTCGGAGTCGGAGTCGTCTCGGAGTCGTCTCGGAGTCGACTCGGGAGTCGGAGTCGTCTCGGAGTCGGAGTCGTCTCGGAGTCGGAGTCGGAGTCGTCTCGGAGTCGGAGTCGTCTCGGAGTCGGAGTCGTCTCGGAGTCGGAGTCGTCTCGGAGTCGGAGTCGTCTCGGAGTCGGAGTCGTCTCGGAGTCGGAGTCGTCTCGGAGTCGTCTCGGAGTCGGAGTGTCGTGTCGGAGTCGTCTCGGAGTCGGAGTCGGAGTCGTCTCGGAGTCGGAGTCGGAGTCGTCTCGGAGTCGGAGTCGTCTCGGAGTCGTCTCGGAGTCGGAGTCGTCTCGGAGTCGGAGTCGTCTCGGAGTCGTCTCGGAGTCGTCTCGGAGTCGTCTCGGAGTCGGAGTCGTCTCGGAGTCGGAGTCGGAGTCGTCTCGGAGTCGGAGTCGTCTCGGAGTCGGAGTCGTCTCGGAGTCGGAGTCATCTTGGAGTCGGAGTCGGAGTCGTCTCGGAGTCGGAGTCGTCTCGGAGTCGGAGTCGGAGTCGTCTCAGAGTCGGAGTCGTCTCGGAGTCGGAGTCGTCTCGGAGTCGGAGTCGAGTCGGAATCGGAGTCGTCTCGGAGTCGGAGTCGTCTCAGAGTCGGAGTCAAAAAAATGCGTGGGGCTCCGCGCAATTTCTATGTCTAGCCAGGTACAGCTAAGCAGCTGGGGGCTGGAATCCGCAGCGCAGGGATGCCCAAGCTTCCTGGGCACCCCCCGCTGCAAATTGCAGCCCGCAGCCGCCCCAGAAGATGGCGCGTTCATTGAAGCGCCATCCTCTGGCGCTGAACCCCGCTCTTCCAGCAGCCCTGGTGGCGGTGGCACGCTGGGTAATAGAGGTTAGGGCCAGCTTTGTATTATCAGCTGGCCCTAAGCCCGAAATTTATGGCGGTCACGCCAATATTAGACATGACCGCCATGAATTTCTATTAAATTGTTTAAAAAAAAACACAACACAGAGAAATTTTTTTATTAGAAATAAATAAAAAAGCCATTAGGGACTCCATCTTTAATTAAAAAAATCCTCTTCCGTCCGACGCAGTCCAAAACGCGATGTCCTCTCTGCTACATCCCCTGTGTATAGATATAGATGTCTATGCACAGGGAATGAGCAGACTGAGAACAATCTCAGCACTGCTACATCATCTCTGTGCACAGACATTCATGTCTGTACATAGGGAATGAGCAGACTGAGAACAATCTCAGCACTACTACATCAGGCAGCAGGCGGGCTCTAGGACCCTGGAGCTGCACAGAGCAGACAGGACTCTTATCTGTGCGAGTTTCCCAGCGATTACAGTTGCAAAGTAAACGAGTCCAATGCAAATAAATGACAAAACTAGGATTGCTTCAGGCTGAAGCTTCCGAGACACATCTGCGATTTGTAAATCTCACACTACTCGCTATTACTCGCTTCCCCATTCATTAACATTGGACTCGCTAGACTCGCAACGAGTAGCGAGTCCTGTGCTCGGACTCGCTAGAGTCAAGCGATTCCGAGTAATTTAGGATTCGCCCATCACTAATCACAGGCACTGCCTTTTCATTGGCAGCCCGAGGCTCTTGGTCTGTTTTGGTGCCTCCAGGTGTTCAGTCTGGCCAGGGGGCTTGGACTCCCCTGCCCTCCAGATTCTGCTGATGGGGTGTACAGCACCCACACAGCTAAGGACTCTTGTGTCCTTTTTGTCAGCGCTCCACTCCTGGATGAGCTCTGACACAGCTCCAATTCCCCAGAGCCTGTGTCTCCACTCCTCTCTCTTCCTTCTCTTCAGACTAACTGCCTAACAAACTTAATTGCCTCCTCCTTCCGACCAGAGAGAGCCGCTCCCCTGAAGTCGGGTTATAGAGATCCCCCTTTTGGCCTGGAGTAGGAATTGTGCTGCATGCTGTGTATTACCGGGTAGGGGACCTCCCCCTGCTTCCAGGCATGACATCACCTCACTGAGGGCGGCAATGTCACTGTGGCAACCAGACTCTGGGGTTCCACACAGCCACTGAGGCAATGAATAGATGACTGGTCGATCTGTACATGAGCTCCAGTCTAATGGGGATAAAACAAACCTCTGACTAAGGATCATCCTTTAATGTGTGTGTTTAGTGTTTTTTTCTAATTAAATGAATTTTTAAGGATCTATATCTCCGGATTCTATACTGGACCTTTTTCTATTTTTTTTATTAAGTTTTTGGGATAAAAGTTGCACCTTCAGCAGTCAGACTACCACAATAAATAACTTATAGGTCGGGAAGGGGTTAAGGATGACATCTCTATAACGTCATGGCTTCTTTGCGCTCCTGTAGCTCCAGTGACCGGCTCAGTGACAAGTCACTGAAGCTGCAGGATCGCAAGGACCCATACTTTAGCCCGGGGGGGAAGGTGGCTTAGCCCCCGTGGCTGAACTCGCTCTGATTATCAGTTGAAATTGAAACTACAAATCAGAGCAAATCAGAGCGAGTAACCCCTCCAGATCTGATTGGAGCTCTCCAATCAGATCTGGAGGTGCAGGTCGCCAGGTGCCCTCCCCCCTCCTAGCCCCTCCAATTCCAGGGCTGATGATCCTCCACCCCGATCCCTCCCCCCCCCACCCGGCGGTAACAGTCATCTGCCGGCAAGCTGCACAAATTAATCCATAAAAATGAAAAAGGAAATATTTTGTGGAAAAAAAAAAGTACTTTTTCATTTTTATGGATCACTTTGTGAAGCACCTGGGGATTCAAAGTGCTCACTATGCATCTAGATAAGTTCCTTAGGGGGGTCTAGTTTCCAAAATGGGGTCATTTGTGGGGGAGCTCCAATATTTAAGCACACAGGGGCTCTCCAAACGCGACATGGTGTCCGCTAACAATTTAAATGGAAAATTAGCTCAAATTGTTAGCGGATACCATGTCGCGTCTGGAGAGCCTCTGTGTGCCTAAACATTGGAGCTCCCCCACAAGTGAACCCATTTTGGAAACTAGACCCCCCAGGGAACTTATCTAGATGGGTGGTGAGCACTTTGAACCCCAGATGTTTCACAAATTAATAATGAAAAAGTACTTTTTTTTTTTCACAAACATTTTCTTTAAGCCTAACTTTTTTTCATTTTCACATGGGCAACAGGATAAAATCCATCCTAAAATGTGTTGGGCAATTTCTCCTGAGTACACGGATACCTCATATGTGGTCATAAACCACTGTTTGGGCACTGTTTGGGCGCACGGCAGGGCTCAGAAGGGAAGGAGCACCATTTGACTTTTTGAATGGAAAACTAGCTCCAAAAGTCAAATTGCGCTCCTTCCCTTCTGAGCCCTGCCGTGTGCCCAAACAGTGGTTTATGACCACATATGAGGTATAGGTGTACTCAGAGAAAATTGCCCAACACATTATAGGATCCATTTTATCCTGTTGCCCATGTGAAAATGAAAGAATTGAGGCTAAAAGAACATTTTTGTTAGAAAAATTAAAATGTTCATTTTTTCCTTCCATGTTGCTTTAGTTGCTGTGAAGCACCTGAAGGGTTAATAATGTTCTTGAATGTAGTTTTGAGTAGCGTGAGGGGTGCAGTTTTTGGAATGGTGTCACTTTTGGGTGTTTTCTATCATGTACTCCCCTCAAAAGGACTTCAAATGTGATGTGGTCACTAAAAAAAATGGTTTTGTAAATTTTGTTGGAAAAATGAAAAATTGCTGATGAACTTTGAACCCTTATAACTTCCTACCCCCCAAATTTTTTTTTTCAAAAATTATGCTGATGTAAAGTAGACATGTGGGAAATATTATTTATTAATGATTTTGTGTCACAAAACTCTCTGGTTTAGCAGAATAAAAATAAAAAATTTGAAAATTGCTAAATCTTTGCCAAATTTTAGATTTTTTCACAAATAAACACAAAAATTATCCACCTAAATTTAATAATAACGTGGAGCCCAATATCTCACGAAAAAACAATCTCAGAATCGCTAGGTTCCGTTGAAGCGTTCCAGAGTTATTACCTCATAAAGGGACACTGGTCAGAATTGACAAAGATGCCAAGATCTTTAGGGTCAAAATAGGCTGGTTTTTTACCTCAGTATTTGTAAGACAAAACCAGGAGTAGAAAAATCAGAGATATTTTTTTCTGCATTTTTTACTCATTCTTGGTTTTGTCTTAGACCGGTTTCACACCACAGTTCTGGTGTATCAGGTTCTGTCTGGTGTTTTGCAGAAAACACCTAACAGAACCTGACTGGCCCGGACAAACAGAACCAGAGGGCATATTTGTTTCTGCCGTAATCGGCAGATCGCAGCTGCAGCTGCTAAACTTCAGCAGCCGGCGTTCGGGAGCTGCATTCGATTTTATGTGAGATCCGGCTCCATAGACTCCCATTTAGGGGGCGCCAGATCGCGCCGGATCCAGGAGGATCCGATTTGTGCCGATTTTTGCCCCGGACACAAGCAGCATTTTTGTGTCTGGGAGAAAAATTCTCCCGGATTCTCCCAGACAGATGGAAACATACCACATAGAAGGAAGAAATACAGCCACACCATGACCAGAGTAAATATTACCAACACATAGTGCCCAAATAATGCCACATACAAGGCACAAATACCATCACACCATGACTAGAGCACATAATACCACCACATAGTGATTAAATACTACCGTGTTTCCCCGATAGTAAGACCCCCCCGAAAGTAAGACAGGGTAGGGGGAACGGGGGGGTCTGCTAATATAAGGCCCCCCCGAAAGTAAGGCCGCCTGGGGGGGGGGGGTGCTGGGGAATATAAGGTCGCCGCCTCTCGGCACCTTATGGGCCACCTCTGTCCTCCCAGATGTCCTTGCTGTACTCCGTGTGTCCAAGCTCCTCCAGTATCCTCTGTGTCCCCTAGGTGCAGCCGAGCTGGAGCAGATGGGGTTAATCACAGCTTAACTTGCTGTGTGCCCCTGCTCAACTCTGCCCAGCCTGACGTCACAACAGCTCGGCTCGAGCTCTGATTGGCTCCCATGAACCAGCGGGAGCCGCCAGATGACGAGCCAATCAGAGCTCACGACGTCATCTGGCCGCACCCGCTGCTTCCTGGGAGCCAATCAGAGCTCGAGCCGGGCTGTTGTGACGTCAGGCTGGGCAGAGTTGAGCAGGGGCACACAGCAAGTTAGGCTGTGATTAACCCCATCTGCTCCAGCGCGGCTGCACCTGGGAGACACAGAGGACACTGGAGGAGCCTGGACACACCGGAGGACAGCGAGGAGCCACACCAAAGGCCTGGGGAGCCGGTAAGAAGCAGTTTGCGTGTGTGTATGTGTGTGTGTGTGTGTGTGTGTGTGTGTGCGTGTGTGTGTGTGTGTATGTATGTATGTGTGTTTGTAAGTGTATTGGTGGGTGGGTATGTGTGGATTTAAGGCTGCAGTGGCTGGTGCTGCCAATATAACACCCCCCCCAAAAAATAAGACAGAGTGCCACTTTTGTCGCCCAAAAAAATATAAGACAGTCTTATTTTCGGGGAAACACGGTACCACATACAAGGTATAGTGCTACACCATGTCAAGAGCTCTTTATATTGTGTCAGTGTACAGGTAATTGTTACGCTCGAGGGACGTGGATATGTTACGTGGACTCACAGGACTAATGGTGGAGCAGTGGTAGCTGAATACCTGACACTCAAAAGACAAGAGAGTGACTTTAGTAAAACCAAGGATATTTATTAAGGAAGGTTTAACATAAGGAGAAAGTGTCTGAGAGGAGGACCCTCTAGATCACGACTCCGAACTCTCGTAGCATAGTGCCTACAAGGTAACCCCTATACATGGATACATATGGTACAGCACCAGGAGGTCTAAATGCCGCAAATCCTGGACCAGAGGGGCGACCTGTACAGATAGAGAGACTGTGGAACACTGTTGGTGGAGAGGACCCTGGGAGCTTCATATAATCCCGGAAAGGCTGATACAGCTGGTAGAGGTATCCAGATGTTTCTGTGAAGAGAGACTTGGCCAGCCTGGGTTGGGATCCGGAGCTTCCAGAGGGATACAGGGTAAAGAACTGCTAGCAGAGGATTCTTTGGAGACAGAAGTATTAGCATAATGCAAGGCAACAGTCTTCCTGTTGCAGAGCACTGCAGAGTTCGACCTGGACAGAGGCAACTTCCCACTTGTTCCCTATTTGTCAGCCTGATGGTCCTGTAGTAATCTGTCCACCTCTTAGAATGCTCTCATTGCCTCTGGGTCTAAGCACCGCATCTCTTTCAGTGACCCACCCCAGGGCCGTGGGGTACCCGGTTCTGGGCGTTGATTTACTGGGGAAGTCATGGATGGCTTGTGTCCTGTCCTGTGGCCCTAGCAGTCGCTGAAAAAGGGGTTAAAATAAAATCAAAAGACTTCGTGATGCCATCTACGGTTCCCGGTAATTATACCGGCGCTGCTTGCAGACCTCCGGGGTGATGATGGGACAGCTAGTTGGTAACGCTCCCCATAGGTGGAGTGGGATCCCCAGGGCAGTTGTGGTGAATAGGGATTTACACAGGGAGACATCTCTCCACACAGCCTTGGCTCTTGTGCTGCAGTGGAAGGCGACTCATCAGGTGGAGACACTGCAGTTTTGTCTATGAAGAGAATAGGATCAGGAGCCACAATAACAGACTCACACACACACACTGAGGCTTTGTTTCTGTACCTTTTACTGATGATGTTGCAAGGTTATATCCAGGGAATAGTCCAGGTGGTCGGGTGGCAGTTCAGGATTTCCACACCTGTTGATTTGTGAGGCCGCCTTGTTACTGTGTGTATGTGCTCTAGTCCTGGGCTGTCTTAAATCTGGCCCTGACCTCTCCTGTGTCCCTCACTTGTATAGCAGGCAATGAGAACCTTCTGCTGGGCACCGCTAACTCCTCTGCGGTCCCTGGTTCTGTTGGTAGCTGTGCTACAAGTGTTTCTCTGCCAGGAGACTGAAGTCTCTGCTGCTTCGGTCTTCTCTGCTGGGCTATCTGGACCCTTGCAGACTCGGACTCCAGTGTCCAGGTTGCTTCTGCTGTTCCTCTGAGGTGAACCAGGATGGTTCCTCTGGCCCCTCACTGGCTCACCTTGCCTCCAACCCTCACTCCTGGGTCCCTCACACTGGCTAGGCCTCGCTTTGGCATGGGCCTAGCGTGGCACCGTTCACCAGGATGTCTTCACAGTCCTCCCTGGAACTTCACTGCCTAACTCCACCCACAGACCTTAATTTATAAGGGACCTTGCCTGAAGTCGGCAAATAGAGCTCCCCTTCAGGTCTGGGGTGGAAGGTGTTGCATGTCAGTTTACCTGATGTGGAAATCACTCCCTGCACCAGGTGTTCCTGTGGCTACTGACCCATAGGGGTGCTACTTTCCCCCTAGTTAAATTCAGTACTCCTGTACTATTTATGAGTTAGCTTGATATTAAAGTTATTCATGCCCAAATGCCTCATAAACTCGTCTAGCTGCTCCTCAGTGCCTCGCATAAAGAAAAGGACATCATCTATATACCTCAGCCAGGACTGCACATGGGAGCAAAGCGGCGACCCCCCGTCACCAAATACCAACCTCTCCCAGTAACCCAGGAAGAGGTTGTCATATGCAGGGGAGCACGCCGCCCCCAATGGAGCTGTTATCCGTAATTGTTTCATGTACTATGTGGTGTTGAATTGCTGAGGGGATACAGATTCCTGTCTACCTGAATCATCAAACCATATGTTGGAAACTGGGTTGCATCATTTTATGTGTGTAAATTTGCATGTTCCTTTGATGTTGGTACATAATTATGTGCCTTTTCTTGGTCACTATTTATTTCATGTCCTGAGCTTGTAATGATTGTTGCAATGACATTGTAGATTCTGTCTGTGCTATACATTCTTACGGTGCCTTTTTACTTATGATTCATGAAAAAATAAAAAAAAGATAATAATTTTCAACTCAAATGCTCTTGTGTGCTTCATGTTGAGAGTTTTAGTGGCAGGGCCCCTGCACCAATGAGTGCTAGTCCCTGTAGTGTTAGACCTATGGAATATTTATTACTTGGTCATCAAGTTTGTGGACATTTCTTTTTCTCTTGAGAAGCATTTCTCTGGGTGTTAAGGGACCAGCTGATGCATTTTTGTTGTAATTTTCCTCTTGTATTTCTCTGGTTTGGGCTAAACGTCTCTCAACACACTCTTGTACTTTCTTGTACTGTGCTTTGAGGCTGGAGTCCCAATCAAATCAGGTGAACTGGTTTCAGGTATGACAATTCCCATCTCAAGATCAACTGGTAATTTTCCAGGTCTTGCTCTCATTAGATATGCTGGCGTGCAATTGGTGGACCTTACAGGGATGTTGTTGTACATGCCCACTAAGTCTGGTAACTTCTCCGGCCACATGTTTCTTTCTTCCAAGGGCAAGGTTTTTAACAGGTCTATGACCACCTGATTCCTTTTCTCGCACATGCTGTTGGTTTGTGGATGGTAAGGCGTGGTTCGGATTTTCTTGCACCCATATTAGTTGCAAAACTCCTGGAACACTTCAGCTTCAAATACAGGACCTTGGTCTCTCAACACCTGCTCTGGATACCTGTGTGGTCTGTAGAAGTAGGCTTGAAAGGTTCTTGCTGCAGTTTTCGCTGTTAAGTCTTTTTACCAGGGCTACCACTAGGAATCTGGAATAGTGGTCCACCATCGTGATGGCATATGTATAACCTGATCTGCTGGGTGTCAGCTTCACATGATCCAAGGCTACGAGTTCTAGGGGCTGTTTAGTGACGAATGGCTGTAGTGGAGCTCTTTGACTGTCACGATCCTTCCTTCTTAAGTTGCATGGGCCACAGTTTCTGCACCATTTCTCGATGGTGGTCCTCATGCCAACCCAATAGAATCTCTTGCGTAAGAGTACCTCAAGCTTCTTCTATCCGAAGTGTCCTGCTCCATTGTGGTATGCTTCCAACACCTTCTGGACATCTCTCTTCGGTATCTGCCACACCATCTTGTGGGTTCTAGGATTGATGTAACATCTGCCCAGCTTACCCTGGCAGATTAACAACCTGCTCCTCTCCTTCCACAGGTGTTGCGCCTCTGGTGGAGCATCTGGGCTAAGATGTGAATCTGGTTGGGTTATCAGCTCTTTCACTAAGCTAACAGCCGGGTCACTGTCTTGCGTCTCCTTCCACCTATGGTGAGGTAACTGGTTCAGCGTGGTTTCTTGACATTTGTTCCAAGTTTGCTGACACTGGGATACACTGTGGCGGTGAAAGGCTGGCAGCTCTATCTCTTCTAGCTCATCCACGGCTTCTCCCGAATCCGGCAAGTGGGGCATCCTTGACAGTGCATCTGCATTGGTGTTCTTATGGCCTGCCCATTATTTGATGGTAAAGTCATAGTTTGACAACCAGGCCATCCAGCGTTGCGCTAGCGCACCTAACTTCACGGAATACAGGTGAGAGGATTGTTATCCGTGAAGACAGTGAACTTTGCAGCCGCCAGGTAATGCTTGAACTATTCAGTGATAGCCCAGACCAAGACCAGGAATTCCAGCTTGAACAAGCTGTAGTTCTCTGAGTTCCTCTCAGTAGGACGGAGCTTCCTACTGGCATAGGCAATCACACGTTCTTTGTCCTTCTGCACCTGTGACAAGACAGCTCCCAATCCCACGTTGCTGGCATCAGTGTACAGCACGAACAGTAAGTTGTAGTCAGGATAGGCCAGGATTTCTTCACCAGTTAGGGCCCACTTCATCTACCTGAAGGAGTTTCCTTCTTTGTCACTCCATTCGAACGGAAGGCCAGAGGTCTTGCCCTTCTTGGTCTGGCCTACCAGGAGATCTTGCAAAGGCGCTGCTATCTTCATGTGACCCTTTATGAACCTCCTGTAGTATCCTACCAGCCCCAAGAACTGATTTGCCTATCTGAAGGTGGTTGGTCTTGGCCAATCTTTGATGATGGTTATCTTTTCAGGGTCTGGTGCCACTCCTTCTGCACTGACCACATGCCCGAGATACTTAACTGTTATGAACCGATGACTCAGGAGTACATTCAGATTCCGTAGAAGTCATTGGTAACTGTACTGACCACAATCCCTGACTATACACTGCAACTAGAAGTAGCCGTGGGACTAACCAGACCTAGACACCTCTGCACAGCCGGAGAACTAACTGCTCCTAAAGATGGATGTAGGAAACGCTATTTTGTCTCAGAGCAGAACCCCAAAAGAATAACAAGCCCCCATAGATGTTAACTACGAAACAAAAGATGGAAAAACAAACACAGGCAGAGTATAAGGTTTAGCAAAAGAGGCCACACTAGCTCACTATATAAGAAAGACAGGATAGAATACTATTGCGGTCAGTATAAACCACTATCAAAAACCACCAACAGCAGATATTACAAAAATTACCCTGAGTCACTAAGGCGCGGCGAACTCTATATCAGCAGACTTCTATGAATCAAATAAAGATAAACGGCAATCTCCACACCACATTTAGATATATAGTTGCAAAGTATTTTTTATTAATCATAGGATCAAATTCACACTCAATAAAACCATCCCCTAAAAGCAACCCCAAAGCAGTGTGGGTACAGTTACAAATAACTCAAGTATAGGCACAATACCGTTGTGATACAGCCACTACTATGACAACATCTGAGGAAAACAATCACTTTTCCATTATACATGCCTCATCCCATAAACATATCCTCATTGAGGACAGGATTACAGCAAAGTATACAATAACAATCACCTATCTACCCATATTGCTGAAATGTCAAGTAGGACTGTGACCATACCGCACCACACTGCCCAGCACCTCAACGTTTCACTCTCCGCTTCGTCAGGAGGTGCTGGGACAGTGCAGTGGTCACTTCTTTGTACCTGTGTCCATTAACTGCCTCTTCCCTCAGCTGCTGTCATAGTAGTGGCTGTATCACAAAGTTATTGTGCCTATACTTGAGTTATTTGTAACTGTACCCACACTGCTTTGGGGTTGCTTTTAGGGGATGGTTTTATTGAGTGTGAATTTGATCCTATGATTAATAAAAATACTTTGCAACTATATATCTAAATGTGGTGTGGAGATTGCCGTTTATCTTTATATGGTAAAAAGTGACTTCTAGTGAGATTATGCAGCCAAAAATGTATTTAAAATAATGGACTCTAGAATTTTGTTAGTGATTCTATGAATCAAATGCCAGCAGAACTGGAAATAACAGATAATAGTGAATGGTAAAATTCCTAGGAAGAAAACTTCCTATCTGAGAGCAGGTAAATAAATATACAAACTAAATAGCAAACCCACAGCTCAGAATAAGACAAAACATAAGAAGAACCTTAAGCACACAAAAGTATGCCACAAAATATCAAAAAACCATTCACTTATCTTGCAAAGATCTCCACATAGCAGAAGAAACCAGAGAGATGTGAACTCCTCCAGGAACAAAAGACAACTGGCAAGGAATGATCCACTTCCAACCATTACATGCTCCAAGAACCAGATTGCCAGTCCCCATCACCTGTGAAGTCAGCTGCATCACCAGCAACAACCACCGGAGGGAGCTCCAATGAATTCACAACACTGAACCTTCGGTTTCAGCAAATGGCACTTTCATGGCTTCAGCTTCATCCTGAACTATGGCAATGCTTTAAAAACCTCGGCCAGGTGTTTCAGATGTTCTTCATAGGTTTTTGAATACACTATGATGTCATCCAGGTAGAGTAGCACGGTCTCAAAGTTTCAGTGTCCCAGACAACACTCCATCAGCCTTTGGAACATTCCGGGTGCTTTGCAGAGTCCGAATGGCATACTGTTGAACTCACACAGGCCCATTGGTGTTGTGAACACGGTCTTCTCCTGGTCTTATTCTGCCACGAAGACCTGCGAATACCCACTAGTAAGATCTAAGGTGGAAAAGTAATTAGCAGCTTTCAGTGCAGCAAGTGATTCCTCAATGCGGGGTATGTGTTATGCGGTTTATTTGCCTATAATCAACACACATTCTCATTGTGCTATTTTCTTCCTAACTAGGACCAGTGGAGCTGCCCAGGGGCTACAACTATCTCTAATAACCCCAGCCGCATTCATGTCCTGTAGCTTTTCCTTGGCACGTTGATAGTGAGCTGGTGGTACAGGCTTATACTTCTCTTTTATGGGTGGATGGTTTCCTGTGGGTATGTGATGGTGTACACCTTTTATCCGCCCAAAATCTAGTGGATGCTTATTAAAGACCCATTCATACTCCTGTACTACCCGATAAACTCTGTGCTTTTGGTGAGAAGGAGTGGAATCAGTCCCTACATGCGGCTCCTGACACTAGTCCTCCAGCTGTCCCTTAGAGCTGTTGTCCTCCGCCGGATTTGGCGGGGTCAAGGGTTCCACTGCCTGGATGGAGTTGTTGCTGACAGTGAACAGCTTGGCAATGGTAGCATATCTGGGCGGTTTGACCTCCTCCTCTCCACAGTTTAACACTCGTACGGGCACCCTCCGCTTGCGTACATCAACCACCCCCTGTCTGTCAAGATTGTAGGCCTACTCTCTGAATAAACGGGTCGACCACTGCCTGGTAATCCTGCCCTCTGAGGCTTATTGCTGCCCGACACCATATCATCATTTCACTCCTCGGGGGTAACACAATAGGGCAGGGGCGGACCTAGACTGTAGTGGGCCCCGGTGCAAGAATTTTTCGGGGGCCCCCCCCCCCTCATAGTGACAACAAAGCAATGTAAACATACAGCCCAGCACAGCCACCAGGCAATATATACAGTCAGTGCTTTTTTTTGTAAAAAAATATTTCCTGGTACGCATTCCCCGAGGCGAGAGCGGGGGTGGGGGGGGGGGTGCTGTCAGGCGCCGGACGAGTTTGGGGAGTGGGGGAGGGGTGCAGCCCTACGTCTCGTCATTCACTTCTGATCACTCCATCCATCCCCATGTTCCCTCCATCCTCCTGCATCCTCCATTCCCCATCCCCCTGGTCTCTCCATCCTCCATTCCCCTGCTCCTTCCATTGATGTACTATTGATGAATGTTTTTTGTAGGAATGGTGGTTCTGATACATTTCTGGAATTTCTGTACTGATGAGGGTTGAGATGCTTAGAACCACCATCTCTAGAAAAACATTCATCAATAGTACATCAATTGTAATGTCAGGGCAAACCCATATACATATTTGTATCTCATGAACCTACAACTTCTAGTATGTCCTTACTAATGGTAAGAACTACTGGGAGTTGTTGTTACCATTCCTCATCAGACCAAACATGAACCTCAGTATTGATGAGAATGTTATTATCACAAATAATCATTTCCACTCAGGTACCTTATAGATGACCTTGTCTCTGATCGGGTCGTCTTTTTCTTTTCTTTATCTTGTCCTGACGCCATGATGACTTTTCACGTCTTTGCAGACTTCCATCTTCTCCACTTTTCTGCAGCACATCCTGACACGGTGCCCTTAAAAATAAGAGTGTCATTATAATTCTGTCTAAATAAAAATATCTGCCCTACACTACGCTCCTGAACAAATAATCACACTGTCCTCTCACACTGTGTCCTCTATATTGTACCTTCTCATCACACTCTCCCTGGTGGAGAGGATGGTGGAGGCTGCCGCATGGAGGCAGAGACACCTGGTACAGCTGCCATTATCACCACACACAGCCCCACTCCTCCTGCACACCCGTCCTCCTCTCCTCTGTCTTCCTGCACCCCCGTCCTCCTCTCCTCTGTCCTCCTGCACCCCCGTCCTCCTCTCCTCTGTCCTCCTGCACACCCGTCCTCCTCTCCTCTGTCCCTCCAGCTGCTCGTCGCTCGTCTTCTCCTCTGTCCCCCTGTTCCTGTCCTCTTCTCCTCTATCCCCTGTTCCTGTCCTTCTGCCCCCCTGTCCTCTTCTCTGTCCCCCTGTTTCTGTCCTTCTGACCCCCTGTCCTCTTCTCCTCTCTCCCCCTGTTCCTGTCCTTCAGCCCTCCTGTCCTCTTCTCCTCTCTCCCCCTGTACCTGTCCTTCAGCCCCCCTGTCCTCTTCTCCTCTGCCCCCCTGTCCTCTTCTCCTTTGCCCCCCTGTCCCCTATCCCCTGCACAGTTTCCCTCACCTCTCTGGGTCCATGGGGGGCCGGCTGGGTGGAGGAGCCGCCAGCACCGCAGCAGCACTTGGAGCCATCACGGGACAGGAAACAGCAGAGCTCCCAGCGGCTTCCTGTCAGCGTGATCGCTCTCAGCGCTGGGGTGCCGGGAGCGGGACACAGTACATGCAGGCGCCGCGGCCGGGCGGCAATGCACTGCCAGCAGCGACACCTTCCCTCCCCCACAAAGACTCCAGTTTTCATATGGAGTCTGGGGGAGGGAAATAAAGAAAAAAACAAAAAACCGCTCGCGCTCACCTGCTGTGTAAATACAGCCCTGCTGCCTCCCCCACACACGTGCCGCCGGGGCGGACCGCCCCCCCCCCGCCACTGCTGCAGCCGCCGGGGAGACACCGCCCACTGCCGACGGCCCTGGTGGCAGCAACGGAGATAGCGGCGGTGCATTTTCCGGTATGCCATACCAGTATGTACCGCCGGTCTTCAGATTTTCCGGTACGGCGTACCGGTATGTACCGCCACAAAAAAAGCACTGTATACAGTCCAGCACAGCCTCCAGGTAATATATACAGCCCAAAAACACCCTCCAGTTAATATATACAGCCCAACATAGCCTGGTATAACATATATAGCCCAAGACAGCCTCAAGGAGGATATATATATACTAGATGTGTGCCTGATGCTATCGCATCGGACGGCGAGGATCGGTGCGGCGGCAGGATGCGGGGGGCGGCTAAGTGGACACACACAGACACACACCTACACACCCCCTTCCGGTCTCACCCGTCTCACCCATCGTTGATGGAAGCTTGAACCGGGAATGAGGTGGTCAGCGCAGGATGGAGGCTCGGTGGTCAGCGCAGGATGGAGGGGGTTAATGGTGGAGGAGCATAGGGTCAGAGGGGGTCTCCATGGTGGGTGTTGGAGCTCCCCCTGTGCCTGGCTGGGCTTCGGGGAGCAGTCCGGTGGCGGTGGCTGGTGCTGGCCATGGCGGCTGCTGGCGGCGGGATGTGCAGCTGGGAGCGGTTCGGTGGCGGTGGCTGGTACTGGGCATGGCGGCTAATGGCGGTGAGATGTGCAGCTGGGAGCGGTCCGGTGGCTGGTGCTAGCCATGGCGGCTGCTGGCGGTGGGATGTGCAGCTGGGAGCGGTCCGGTGGTGGTGGCTGGTGGTGGGCATGGCAGCTACTGGTGGTGGGATGTGCGGCGGTGCCCATATCAAATATGGCGGCAGGCGCACTTCCGTCCCAGCGGTGCATTCTGGGATACGGGTACGGAAGTGCGGGCAACATGCCTGGGGGAGAAGCTCGGCTGCATCACGGAAGAGACCCCCCTTCCATGATGCAGCCGAGCTTCTCCCCCAGGACCCACCTTCTGAAGGGGGGGTCCTGGGGGCCCAGGACCAGGACCCCCCTTCCTTGATGCATCCAAGCTTATCCCCCTAACTGGGGCAGAAGCTCGGCTGCATCAAGGAAGAGGGGCCCTAGGGGAGGTCCTGGGGAGAAGCTTGGCTGCATTAAGGAAGGAGGGGGCCCCTACGAGTCCTAGGGACCCCCCCTTCCTTGATGCATCCAAGTTTATCCCCAAGCTTGGGGAGATTGGCTGCATCAAGGAAGGGGGTCCTGGGGCCCCCAGGACCCCCCCCTTTGGAAGGGGGGTCCAGAGGGAGAAGCTTGGCTGCATCAAGGGGGCCCTGCACCTAGGGGGTCCTAGGGGAGAAGCTTGGCTGCATTAAGGAAGAGGAGGGGGCCTCTAGGAGTCCTAGGGGCCCCCCTTCCTTGATGCAGCTGAGTTTCCCTCCCAGTGCCTTGGGGCTTTGACTGTCAGTGACTGTCCCCCCCCCCCCCCCATCCCATCCCCCCCGCTCTGGGGCTCCTACCTGGCTGGAGCCTTCAGTCACCGCCACCTTCTCACTGTATTCTGGAGAGGGTGTGCTTCTCCTGCCTCCACGGAAGAGGCAGGAAGTGAAGCAGCGCCGACTCTCCCAGCCCCCTCTGCCTCACTGAATGCTGTGCTGCAATACGGGTGGCTGGCGGCGGCGCGATCTAACAGCACATCCCCCCCTCCGGACTGAGTGCCAGGATAAAGCCGCGGGTGGGCGGCGGCGGTGCAATCTAACGGCACCTCCCCCCCCGGGCCGGGACTGAGTGCCAGGATAAAGCCGCGGGTGGGCGGCGGCGGTGCAATCTAACGGCACCTCCCCCCCCGGGCCGGGACTGAGTGCCAGAATAAAGCCGCGGGTGGCCGGCGGCTGAGGATTGACGGCAAGAATAATAAAGCTGTGGGTGGGCGGCGGTGTTGGTCCTCTCATGAATGCCCACCTGTCAGGAAGGGGAACGGCCGCTGGAGCCTTCGGGGGCCCCCTAGGGGTCGGGGCCCTGGTGCAGCTGCACCAGCTGCACCACGGTAGTTCCGCCCCTGCAATAGGGATCGGGTCTGTAACCCGTACACCGCCAATTTCCCCACCGAACAGGTTTACCTGTTGTCTCTGCAGGAGGGATCTGATCTCCTTCTGTAGGACCCTCTTCTGCTCGATGCCGGCAGTTTCAGCAATCTGCTGGAGTAAAAACAGCACTTCACCTAGACAATTTTCAACCACATTAGTGCCTAGTATCATCTGTGGATTTCTCTCATTAGGTTCAGTTTCAACCACAATAAGTCCTTGGCCCTTTAACTCCTCCCTCCCCACTTTTATTGTTACCTCCCTGAACCCTACTGGATTCACTGGTAGTCCATTTACAGCATATATAGTAAGGTTGGGATCTGGACAGGTGAGCTCAGTAACGGCCCAAAATCTCTTATAAAGGATATGTAGTATCGTGGTCACCTGCGATCCAGTGTCCAGTAGTGCAGATGTGGGAATACCATCCAGCGCGATAGACAGGATAGGGCGTCCTCCCACATACCTATCACGCCAGTCAGACGAGCCTGGTCGTCTTATTCCTGGGGGTTGGCCCTCGGCCCCAGGGTTGCTGGTTTAAAGCTGGTTTAAAGTACATGACCTGGCAAAGAGGACCGCCTTGTTGCAGAGGCGGCAGATGGGTTGTCGTGAGGAGTCGTAGCGGTCGTTGGTCCTTCCTCTGTACAATAGGGTCCTCTTCCCTCATATCTACCGGACGTCCTCGGGGCTGTTGGCCAGCTAGATCTTCTCTGATGACTTGGGCTCCGGCTTGAGCCTTTAATATCATGGCCACAGCCTTACTTAGCTGCTGCACCTGGGAACACAGTTCATCGGGGCACCAAGTGTCACAGCCTGTCTATTAGCCTCTGCTGCGGTTGAGGAAGAGGGTGCCACTTTCAGAGGAGAGGTGCTGACTTGCCACGACTGAGGTGCAGGGTCGGCAATCACAGGGGTTTGCAGTGCTTTAATGGCCTGGTCCTTCAGGACTACAAAGTCTGCATCTGGATGTTCTAGGGCCCACAGGCGCAATTGATTACGAACGGTGGATGATTGTAACCCCTGAATAAACTGTTCGGTCAGCATTTTATCCTCCTCCCCCACGCTTGCAGGGTCTACCTGCTTTAGGGCCCACAGCGTCTCCTGGAGGTGTAAGGCATAGTCTCTTATACTGTCCTGCGGCCTTTGTCTGCAGTGTTAAAACCTCATTCTCAGTTCAGCCTCAGTGCGGGTCTTAAAAGCAGTTTTTAGATTATCAAAGATTTTAGCCACTGATTCTTGATCTGCATCTGACCAGGACTCAACCTCAAGCTCTGCTGCACCCGTTAATTGTCCTAGCACAACAGATGCTCTTTGCTTGCCAGTCATTGCATACATGTCCAGTACATTACAGATCTTTTTCTTGAACCCAGCCAGGGTATCTGGTTTCCATCATACTGCGGTAACCTCGCCGCTCCCGGGACATACGGCAGGGAGATTGGCATGATTGGTGTCACAGCTCCAGGTGCTATGGTTCCTCCGCAGGCTGAGGTCCCGGCTGGTGTTTCATTACGGGTAGATTTTGGTTAGGGACTGTTGCATTGACGTGCCCCTGCACATCCATCCTCACTCCCCACAGTTAACTCTAGCCAGTCTCACAATAGAAAAAGCAGTCGGTGGTTCCTGAGGCGGGGAGATGAGCGCTTCGGGTATTTTCAGGATCGGCCATTGCGTTTCATCATCTCTCGGCAGAGCGCGGACGTAGCCTGTCTTTACGCCCTTTCAGCCGTCCGCAGCCTTTCTTCCCATTCTCCGTGTGACGCAGTTATGGCAGCCCAGTTTATCAGTTCAATAAACTCAATACACGGCACACAGTACCCGGTTTTACCAGGCATGGTATCTTGTTTGTGATGCCAAACGCTGACCCACCCCAGGGCTGTGGGGTACCCGGTTCTGGGCGTTGAGTTACTGGGGATGTCACAAGCGGCCTGTGTCCAGTCCCATGGCCCTGGCGGTCGCTGAAAAAGGGGTTAAAATAAAATAAAAAGCGTTTGTGACGCCACCTACGGTTCCCGGTATTTATACCGGCGCTGCTTGCAGACCTCCAGGGTGATGATGAGACAGTAACTTGGTAATGCTCCCCATAGGTGGATCAAGATCCCCGGGGCAGTTGTGGTGAATAGGGATTTACACAGGGAGGCATCTCTCCACACAGCCTTGGCTCTTGTGCTGCAGGGGAACGCGGCTCATCAGGTGGAGACACTGCAGTATTGTTTATGAAGAGAGCAGGATCAAGGGAAAAAATAACAGACACACACACACTGAGGCTTTGTTTCCGTACCTTTTGCTGATAATGTTTCAAGGTTACGTCCAGGGTACAGTCCAAGTGGTGGGGTGGCAGTTTAGGATTTCCACACCCGATGAATTGTGAGGCCTCTTTGTTACTGTGTATGTGTGCTCTCGTCCTGGGCTGTCTGAAAGCTGGCCATGACCTCTCCTGTGTCCCTCACTTGTATAGCAGGCAATGAGAAACTTCTGCTGGGCACTGCTAACTCCTCTGCGGTCCCTGGCTCTGTTGGTTGCTGTGCTACAAGTGTTCATCTGCTGGGCTATCTGGACCCTTGCAAACTCGGGCTCCGGTGTCCGGTTGCTTCTGCTGTTCTTCTGGGGTGAACCGGGATGCTCCTCTGCCCCCTCACTGGCTCGTCTTGCCTCCGACCCTCACTCTTGGGTCCATCATAGTGGCTAGGCTTCCCTCTAGCACGGGCCTAGCGCAGCTCTGTTCACCAGGATGTCTTCACAGTCCTCCCTGCACCAGGTGTTCCTGTAGCTACTGACCCACAGGGGTTCCACATTCAGCATCTCCTGCAGGGCATTGGAGTACTGCATCAATGACTGGCACTCTCTCTTGGGGTGATTAAAGAATAAGGGTCAGAGTTGCGTCACCAACAACAATATTATGACCTTTTCTAGCTTATCCCTCTCTGATTCTGATGGCAACACACCACCTGCCCAGCGTCAACACTAACGCATTTAGCTCTAACTCTGCTCTTAGTTCCAGGGTTTAATTACACATTCTCAAAATATTCCACACCCTCTCTGTGCAGTCCTGCAATGTCATATTCTGTCTGTCATACTTGGGCAGATACTATAAGAGTTACCCCACGTTACATATCATCCAGGAGCCAAAGTGGCAACTGGCGGGCTCACTAATGGCAGTGGCGCTGCTGGCCCAGATGGATTGTTTCCCTCTCAGTTCTTGTCCATGATGAAAGCTATGTTCTGCCAACTACGTCAAAATGTGAGAATCAAAGTGTTTGATTTGGATACAGTGGGCCACAGACAGACACAGAGCCAGTTAAATGTTAGGCACTGAAAATTTACTCAAGGGCAGCACGGATGAGGAATTTATTTAAGACCATTTCCATCCACACTTCACCAGTTCAAATATATATATATATATATATATATATATATATATATATATATATATATATGAACATACACTCAGTCTTGTGGACTGGGATCAGAGTGCTGTGTCAAAGACTTCCTTTTTTATATGGGGGACCTGAGCTCGGGGACTTATGGTTAACCATACAACTCCATGAGAAAAGGAAAAGGATCCACAATAGTATGTCATACTACACACTTTTCCTCTCCCGGTCAAGCACAGTCAAATACATTTATACTCTATATACTCTACACTGCAGGTTGCATTAGTTGTACAGTCTCACATAATCTGCCTGTGATGTAGGCAGGGGTGAACCTAGCCTCTCTGCTGCCTGAGGCGAACTACAGAACGGCGCCCCCCCCCCCCCTCCCGCCTCAAGGATGTCAGCGCCATCACACACACATAGAGGAACCACAGAAGAATCCAGAACAAGGGTCATTAATGGCAATGGCGGCTTGGCACAACCTACAGACACACAATAATGGCGGCAGAGCGGTGCTCCTGTAGCTGACACAGTCCTGCATCCTTATAACACAGGAGGCAGCACTGATTGCAATCTATTATCTCTGGTACATGCCTACAAAACTCTGGGCAGCTCCAATGTGGTGCTGCCTGGCACCGACTAGTCAGACATGTCCACCATGCCCCATCATCCACACGCCACAGGTAACGATCTGCAGTCTAAGCATCAACAAGCCGCCACCACACTAAGGCTACCTTCACATTTGCGTTCCCCTCCGCAGCGTTCTGTGGAGGGGATCCACAATGTGACCGCAGCACCGCAAGCCCCTATCTTTATAATGGGAGCGCACGGTGCTGTGCTTGACTGCGTATGACCGTGCGCACCCATTCACTGCCATATGTGATCTGTGCGCAGGCGAATGCCTGAGCACAAATCACCCAGTCTCGTCCGCACCAGTGGACGAGACTGGGTGATTTGTGCGCAAGCATCCACCTGCGCACAGATCACATATAGCAGTGAATGGGTGCGCACAGTCATACGCAGTCAAGCGCAGCACCGTGCGCTCCCAATATAAAGATAGGGGCTTGCGGCGCTGCGGTCACATTGCAGATCCCCTCCACAGAACGCTGCGGAGGGGAACGCAAATGTGAAGGCACCCTAAACTGGTAAAATTTCCCAACAGACCATGCCTCCTCCCGGAATACTTAGCCAATCACAAGTGCTGCACCTGGGGCTATTCAGAGTTAATAGCAGGTGCCGAACAAGTGGGTTAAGGAAGGGATGTGGGAGCGGAAAGTGGGACAAGCAGTGCACGCGCCATGATAATTTAGAGGCCTGCAGTCACCTAGACTTTCATCTGAAACCTGGACATGCCCTTTAATTATAATATTAAACACCTTAGCCCACTTCTAACAACGTGTAACATACTCCAGCAGTCACTGTACCTGTAAGTGTAAAAAATAAGCATATGGATGATTGGTCACATGACGTCTACTCAGACCACGGGAGGCGGGGGGGCGCCAAGCTGAACTCTTGCCCCGGGCGCCAGAAAACCTAGATACACCTCTGCTCCTGGGTGCACATGCATACAGTGCAGGGTTACTCCTGGGTGCACATGTTTACAGTGCAAGGACACCTCTGGGCAAACGTGTACGGTGCAGGGTCACTCCTGGGCACACATGTCTACAGTGTAGGGTCACTCCTGGGCACACATGTCTACAGTGTAGGGTCACTCCTGGGCACACATGTCTACAGTGTAGGGACACTCATGGGCACACATGTCTACAGTGTAGAGTCACTCCTGGGTGCACATGTCTACAGTGTAGGGTCACTCCTGGGCGCACACGTCTACAGTGTAGGGACACTCCTGGGCGCACACGTGTACAGTGCAGGGTCACTCCTGGGCACACATGTCTACAGTGTAGGGTCACTCCTGGGCGCACATGTCTACAGTGTAGGGACACCATTGGGCGCACATGTCTACAGTGTAGGGACACCATTGGGCGCACACGTGTACAGTGCAGGGTCACTCCTGGGCGCACACGTGTACAGTGCAGGGTCACTCCTGGGCGCACACGTGTACAGTGCAGGGTCACTCCTGGGCGCACACGTGTACAGTGCAGGGTCACTCCTGGGCGCACACGTGTACAGTGCAGGGTCACTCCTGGGCGCACACGTGTACAGTGCAGGGTCACTCCTGGGCGCACACGTGTACAGTGCAGGGTCACTCCTGGGCGCACACGTGTACAGTGCAGGGTCACTCCTGGGCGCACACGTGTACAGTGCAGGGTCACTCCTGGGCGCACACGTGTACAGTGCAGGGTCACTCCTGGGCGCACACGTGTACAGTGCAGGGACACTCCTGGGCGCACACGTGTACAGTGCAGGGACACTCCTGGGCACACACGTGTACAGTGCAGGGACACTCCTGGGCACATATGTGTACAGTACAGGGACACTCCTGGGCACATATGTGTACAGTACAGGGACACTCCTGGGCACATATGTGTACAGTGCAGCTCCTCTCACCCCCTCTCTCCTTCCAGCTCCTCTGTCCTTGCAGCTCCTCTCACCCCCTCTCTCTCCTTTCTCCTTACAGCTCCTCTGACCTCCTCTCTCTCCTGGCACCCCCTCTCACCTCCTCTTTCCTTCCAGCTCCTCTCTTCTCAGACCCCCTAATTGCATCCCTCTCCCCTCCTCTCCTTGCAGCTTCTAATCGCACCCTCTCTCTCCTGCCAGCTCCTCTCTCCTCCGCTTTCCTCTCACCTCCTTCTTCTCGCATCCCCTCTCTCCTTCAGGGATCTCTCTCCTCCGCTCCCCTTGCAGCTCCGGCCTCCTCCAGCATGTGTCCCGCGCTCTGCCCTGCGGGACACTCACTGATGACGTAACCGCCCTCTCCGTGCAGAGCAGAGCTGCAGGGGGGCGGGAGATATGAAAGCAGACAGCGGCCGGCGTGCTGCACTGCTTTAGTATATATCGGGGGCGGCGGCCGCGGCTCCCGTGCCAGTAACTATCTGCAGGGAACCTGCCACCTTGCCGCCCCCTGTATGCCGCCGCCTGAGCAAACACTTCATATTGGCTCATGGTTAATGCGGCCCTGGATGTAGGAGAGTACAATGTACAAGTACATTCATTTTTAGAAAATTCTCCACATATCGAGCAGGCTGTTGCCCTCCTAGCTGTAGATGTTGCCTGCAATGGTACAGCTTGTGGGTTTGAATCCTCAGATGACCAAATCACAACAAAAGAAGATCATTTTTTATTAAAAGGAATTGTCTGGTTGTAAGCAAGTATGCAGTCACCCTAAGTGACTGCAGAGATATAAATCCTCACATTGTGTATGCTGTGAAGACCCCGCCAGTGCCGGTTGTAGGGACGGCAGCTTTGTGAAAGCAAGTATGTTTACATAAATGTGGTCATAAGACAACAAGACTATCTGTCTTGGCTTAATGCAAGTGTACTGAGCAGGACTGGATACAATCAAGTCAAAATATGGGCAGAACTATGCAAGTCACATACTTGCGGTCACATTACAGCCTGCTCCCGGCGCTGGAAAATCCTCAAAGTACACTGTGAGCGTGATGTGACAATTCATATCGCATGCACTGAGTGCTGTGAGGTGCAGACTTCATGATTCTGATAGAGTTATTGCTTTGATGTGTATTTGATGTTTGCATTCCCTTCAATAAAAATCATTGAAACCAACATTGGACAACCCCTCTAAGGCTCGTTTACAGCACCATATAACATGGATTAGTGCTATCCGATGTTTTATCGAATAGCACTAGGACCAATGGTATTCTATGGGGCAGTGTCGGGCGCATGAAAATAATCAGACTGCACTTCAATAACATCCAATTTCCATGGACTTACAGAATAGAGACAGAGAAATTTCATTGTCTATCTTCTCCTGACAGTGTGCTATGATTCACTCATGCAACAGAATCGGATCATACTAAACAGACACTCAAGCTTGGATCAGAGTTTAATCAGAGTATTATTACCACAGTCAATCTAATTCTTTTGCATAAGAGAATCAATGCTCATGTGATCAAGGACACACTGTATGCTGGGCAGAGATGCTTATGTGGCACCCCACTGGTCATTGCCCAACAGTAGGGGTACTGCACCCACAACATAGTGTGCAGTATTCCTGTCATTGGGGAGTGTAACATCAACCTGAGGCTCTTATCCCAGCATCCCTACACCTAGCATAGGGGACCAATTGGCTACCCGTAGTGATGAGCGAGTACTAAAATGCTCGGGTGCTCAAAGCTCGGGCCGAGCATCCCAAGATACTCGTGTACTCGGCCCGAGCACCGAGCCCAATGTTATCCTATGGGAGACCCGAGTATTTTTATGAAATGACTGCCGGCAGCATGTAGAAACCCTAAAAATGTCACAAAAGTCTCAGAAAAGTGCTGAAATGACATGGCAACACCATGGGGAAGACCCCTGGAAGCATTTCTCACTCAAAAGTCACAGCTGTGAACAATGTTTTATGGAGTCACCAGAAAACCTTCCAAAATGACACCAAAATGAATATTCAGGGTGGAAATGTTAAGGGCACATACCCAATAGTGAGATACAGCTGGTGTATGTTACTTTTTGTGATTACATGAAAGATTTTACGTCAAAACATTGTGCGGCACTCCGATGACCCTGAGAAGAGACGTACATGAAGCCCTGTCTTGACATAATGTGGGAGGAAAGGGTAGGGGGTTTGTTCGTGCTCACCAAATTCCAACGGACCGGATGGTGCCAGAAGGAGACGTCCCGTACGTCCAAGAAGATTATATGAAGTAATGGATCCGGCACCGGACACTTCTCCAATATTCAAAATTTATTCAGTAATTCATAAGATCATAAAATCAGCGACCTAGGGAGCGCAGTCCCGCTGGACGCGTTTCGTACACAGTACTTCATCAGCAGCTTAAAACCAAATGAACAACAATTCACATATATACCATGTGAAGCCCCCCCCCCCCAATTACTGATTGATAATTAGTATTCAGCTGGTAGGCTGGAGAAGCCTATATCAACTACTTACAGGAAAAGCCAGACCAAATCTATGACTTCTAACATCATGTAAATACATGAATCGTGACAAAAACACTGTGTGCCACCATACCTACAATAAAATTACATGTTTTTATATATATGTACATGCTTCGTATGTCACACTCAACGAGAAACTGGGTTCAATGAAAATAAGAGCAATCCGTACGGTAGTTTAGTCCCATAGGGACCCTTATTTCTCGGTTCACTATCCAAAGAAATGTATATGTTTTTATATGTACATGGTTCGCATGTCACACTCAACGAGAACCTGAGTTCAATAGAAATAAGAGCAATCCGTACGGTAGTTTAGTCCCATAGGGACCCTTATTTCTAGGTTCACTATCCAAAGAAATGTATATGTTTTTATATGTACATGGTTCGCATGTCACACTCAACGAGAACCTGAGTTCAATAGAAATAAGAGCAATCCGTACGGTAGTTTAGTCCCATAGGGACCCTTATTTCTAGGTTCACTATCCAAAGAAATGTATATGTTTTTATATGTACATGGTTCGCATGTCACACTCAACGAGAACCTGAGTTCAATAGAAATAAGAGCAATCCGTACGGTAGTTTAGTCCCATAGGGACCCTTATTTCTAGGTTCACTATCCAAAGAAATGTATATGTTTTTATATGTACATGGTTCGCATGTCACACTCAACGAGAACCTGAGTTCAATAGAAATAAGAGCAATCCGTACGGTAGTTTAGTCCCATAGGGACCCTTATTTCTAGGTTCACTATCCAAAGAAATGTAAATGTTTTTATATGTACATGGTTCGCATGTCACACTCAACGAGAAACTGAGTTCAATAGAAATAAGAGCAATCCGTACGGTAGTTTAGTCCCATAGGGACCCTTGTCTCTAGGTTCACAATCCAAAAAAATTCTCTGTTTAATACCGCACGACCCCAATCTCCGCCTCTCTTATTGCGGTTAACTCTTTCTATTCCTTGCACCCTAAGGGTAGAAAGGTCACCATTGTGGACATCTCTAAAATGTTTAGAAAGACCTGATAAATTTCTACCCACGGATCTGGTGTTAGGAATTGAACCTGTCATATGTTCCCCCAACCTTTTCTTTAGGGGCCTTGTAGTACACCCCACATAGTTCTTTCTACATGACTCACATGATGCCATGTAGACCACATGGGTTGTGTTGCAATTGATGTACCCGTTGATTCTATGATCCCTGGTACTAGTGTGCCCTTGAATCAATTTGGTTTTCACCATGTACTTACACAGGCCACATCTTATTCCCCCACAAGGATAATTACCTTTAGTATTTAGCCAAGTGGGATGGACGGTGTTCAAGGAAAATAGTGATGGAGACAGAATGTTACCGATGGTCTTAGATTGTTTAGGGACACATCTGTATCCATTTTGCAAAATTTTGTGCAGTACAGGATCCTCATGCAATATGGGGATATATTTGTGAATAATCCCCACAATAGCATTGAAGTCCTGACTGTACGGTGTAGAAAATGTGGGTGTATACATGTTGGAATGTCTTGCCATGACCCTCTGGTGTTGTGATCCACCGGGATGTGAAGGGTTAACATGCATCTGCATCATCACTGGTTCCAAAAGGGACTCTCTTGATCTCATCTCTACCTTCCGTAGGGCGTCATTCACATGGTGTAGTGAATAACCGCGGCTGCGGAGGCGTTTACTAATGTTAACAACCTCGTCCTGGAAAGCATGATTATTTGTGCAGGCCCTTTTTGCCCTTATCAGTTCCCCTGTTGGCAGATTTCTCACTACATGACGTGGGTGACTGCTCGTTGCATGGAGCAAAGTGTTACCCGCAATCGGCTTACGGTACAGAGACGTGGTAATGTCTCCCGTTACGCTATTACCCAGGAGCGTGATGTCTAAATAATGTGCATGAGTCCCTTGTACCTCATAAGTAAATCGCACGTTGAAATCATTGTTGTTAATATAAGCGATAAACCCTCCGAGGTCAGACTCAGGTGGGGGAGGCATCTCGACGTTCCCCCTCCAAATCAATATGACGTCGTCGATGTACCTCCCCCACCAGAGCACGTGATCAAGATAGGGGTTGGTCACAACATGAATGTATCGTCTTTCCCAGGCAATCATATAAAGATTTGCCAAGGAAGGCGAAAAATTGGACCCCATGGGGCAGCCACACATCTGAACATAGTAGTTAGTATCAAAAAGAAAATAGTTGTTTTTTAGTAAGTGTGCGAGACACATAACAATGAACTCACTTTCCACGGCTGAATAAAAGCTGCTGTTTAGCAGGATGTCAGTTAGTACTTGTATAGCCCTGTCATGTGGAATACATGAATATAAGGATATTACATCACATGTAATCCATTGGTAGTCTGTTTGCCAATTCATGTGTCTCACCTCACTCAGTAATTGTTTAGAATCCTGAATGAAACCTAGTGAGCCCTCCAGCAAAGGCTGCAGTTTATGATCCAGCCAGCTGGAAAGTCTTTCGTTAACCCCTCCAATGCCGGCAACAATGGGTCTCATAGGTGGAGGAAAAACTGATTTATGCACCTTTGGTAGGGCATGGAAGATGGGGCATAAAGGTTTATCTGGTAGCAAATATTCCTGGGTTTTCGCTGTTATGACACCCATTGTTTGACCTTCCTTAAGTAATTGTGATAGTTCTTTTTGCACCCTAGTTGTAGGATCAATGGCTACTTGAGTGTACGTTGTATGGTCTGAGAGCAAAGAGAGGATTTCTCTGTGGTATAGGGTATTATCCATAATTACCACTGAGCCACCCTTGTCCGCAGCACGTACAACTATGTAAGGATTACTCTTAAGAGATTGTAGTGAAGCCCTTTCTGTGTCAGTGAGGTTGTCACGTCCAGCCGTACGGGAGAGGAGAAGAGATTTAATCTCTCTCTCCAATACATGTTGGAAGTTATCCATCGCTGGAGCCCTGGAATTAATGGGATAGAAATGCGGATTAGGGATAGGAGCATAGGAGGAGCAGGGTTGATTATGCTCTTGATCTTGAGTGTTAGACAGATGAGTTAAATCGCGTAGGGCAATTTGATCTCTAAGAGGCACCGAAAGAGGGACTATGGGAGGTGCGGGGGGGCCAATATTTAATGGCCCTCTCTCATCCTGCCCTAATCCCTCATTAAAAAAATGCTTTTTTACGGTAAGTGCCCTAACAAATTTATTAACATCACACAAAGTTCTTGTAATATCACCCCTACATGTAGGTGCATAATTCAATCCCTTGCTCAATACTGCCAACTCCATATCTGTGAGGACACATGCAGACAAATTAATAACATTACAATGATTGTCCATACTTAACGTTGTCTCCTCAGATGATATGGATGATTTCTGCCTCTTCCTTTTCCCCCCCCTCCTCGTCCTCCGTTTTTTTGCTGTTGTTGAGGTTGGGGATGAGGAGACGGCTGACCCATCATAGTTGAGGCATGCGGAGTGCTGGTATTGAAAAAAACCGTATCAGAGTCCTTGCTGAGAGGTGTTGAGAAACTCACATGTGCCCCTCTACTGGTGGTTTGGCTATTCCGAAGAATTGATCTAGGACGTCTGGGTGTAGACTTTTTCCAGACATACACAGTCTGACTTTCATAGTCTTTACAATCCCGCATGAATTTTCTCTTTTTAATATCAATGATGGCTTGCTCTACATCCTTGACATTTTGTTGGAGCTGAACTTGGAGAGTATCAAAATCAGGATGTTTGTTGAAGGCGTTGAGTGACACCTCCATTTCTTTAATTGACTCCTCCAACGTGTTTAGTTTAACCCCCTCCTCCTCCATGATGAGTTTCATTAATCTGATGGACGCATCTGTTAAAATGGCTTGCCACTTATTAGTGAAGGTATCACTGTATGTAGTAGTGGCAACCTTTCTCAGCCTTAGCCCTCGTGGTATCATAGAATGTCCAATATATTTTTCTAGTGTAGTATAGTCCCACCACGTCTTGAGGTGCTGTATCATTGACTTTTCAAGACCAGAGAAAAGCGCCCTAATGTCCACACTCGGTCCTGCCAGAGGCTCTTTGGAAAAAAGACTGGCGGCTTTATTCGCACGCAATTCCAGTGCAGTTGCAAAATTGCTGGTCCCGGTCATAATTCTTGATGTGTATAAATCTTTGGTTATGGGAGCACGTCACAGGAGAATAATTGAGGGAGGAAAGGGTAGGGGGTTTGTTCGTGCTCACCAAATTCCAACGGACCGGATGGTGCCAGAAGGAGACGTCCCGTACGTCCAAGAAGATTATATGAAGTAATGGATCCGGCACCGGACACTTCTCCAATATTCAAAATTTATTCAGTAATTCATAAGATCATAAAATCAGCGACCTAGGGAGCGCAGTCCCGCTGGACGCGTTTCGTACACAGTACTTCATCAGCAGCTTAAAACCAAATGAACAACAATTCACATATATACCATGTGAAGCCCCCCCCCCCCAATTACTGATTGATAATTAGTATTCAGCTATTGAACTCAGGTTCTCGTTGAGTGTGACATGCGAACCATGTACATATAAAAACATATACATTTCTTTGGATAGTGAACCGAGAAATAAGGGTCCCTATGGGACTAAACTACCGTACGGATTGCTCTTATTTTCATTGAACCCAGTTTCTCGTTGAGTGTGACATACGAAGCATGTACATATATATAAAAACATGTAATTTTATTGTAGGTATGGTGGCACACAGTGTTTTTGTCACGATTCATGTATTTACATGATGTTAGAAGTCATAGATTTGGTCTGGCTTTTCCTGTAAGTAGTTGATATAGGCTTCTCCAGCCTACCAGCTGAATACTAATTATCAATCAGTAATTGGGGGGGGGGCTTCACATGGTATATATGTGAATTGTTGTTCATTTGGTTTTAAGCTGCTGATGAAGTACTGTGTACGAAACGCGTCCAGCGGGACTGCGCTCCCTAGGTCGCTGATTTTATGATCTTATGAATTACTGAATAAATTTTGAATATTGGAGAAGTGTCCGGTGCCGGATCCATTACTTCATATAATCTTGACATAATGTGCCCATTTTGAGGAAGTGGGTCTATTGTAGTATTTTCCTTTGCCAGGGCAGTCCAAAATTGGGAGGTTCACCAATGCCCCTGGATAGAGACGTGCATGAGGGCCTGTAAACCTGAAGTGCCCATTTTAAGGAAGTGGGTCTTTTGTAGCTTTGCCCTTTGGCAGGGCAGCAAAAAATTGGGAGGCTCCGCATTGTCCCTGGATAGAGACGTGCAGGAGGGCCTGTAAACCTGAAGTGGGTGTATTGTAGTATAGCCCTTTGGCAGGGCAGCCAAAAATTGGGAGGTTCAACAATGACCCATGCTTACAGACATGCATGAGGGCATGTAAACCTGAAGTGGGTGTATTGTAGTATTGCCCTTTGGCAGGGCAGCCAAAAATTGGGGGGCTCCACATTGTCCCTGGATAGAGACGTGCATGAGGGCCTCAAAACATTTTTCCCATTGAAAAGGAGCGGGTCTCCTGTCGTTTTAATGCCCATTCTACAAGAATGGGCGAAAAAATTTACCACTGGGGGTATACCTGAAACAACAGCCTAACTATTGTAACGGTCATCATGGTGGCACATGAGGAGAAGGAGGAGCAGTCCAGCGATTAGCCAAAGTCCAGAAGTGTGTACCCATGGGTGAGTGGAGGTACATGGCAAATTCTCATAACAAAACTTAAATTCAGTTGTCATTTGTTGGTGGTGTGGTGAAGTCTGGCCCAATCCAACCCTTGTTCATCTAGATCAGAGTCAGCCTGTCAGCATTTTCAGTTGACAGGCGGGTGCGTTTATCAGTAATGATTCCACCTGCGGTACTGAAAACACGCTCTGACAAAACGCTAGCGGCAGGGCAGGCCAGGACTTCCAAGGCGTAGAGAGCCAATTCATGCCACGTGTCCAGCTTGGAGACCCAATAATTGTAAGGCACAGAGGAATGTCGCAGTACAGTTGTTCGATCTGCAAGGTACTCCTTCAGCATCTGGTCAAACTTAGCATTTCTTGTGGCACTACCCCGCACCTCAGGGGCTGTGGTACGTGAGGGGCTGAGAAAACTGTCCCACATCGTAAAGACTGTTCCCCTACCTCTGGCGGATTGGACTTGTGCCCCTCTCGGCCGTACGCCTTGGTTGTCCACCGATTCCTGACCTATGCCGCTAGCGTTTTGTGAAGGGAATGCTTTGCCTACTTCCGTGACTATGGCCTTCTGGAAC
Organism: Allobates femoralis; assembly: GCA_033576535.1. Taxonomy (NCBI): domain Eukaryota; kingdom Metazoa; phylum Chordata; class Amphibia; order Anura; family Aromobatidae; genus Allobates; species Allobates femoralis. Next base: position 443,420,108 of record JARQOC010000005.1, on the reverse strand, counting down.
TGCTGCATTTTGGCTGACCTCTCCGCCTCAGGAATGAGAGACATAAAGTTCTCCTTGTAGCGTGGGTCTAAGAGTGTTGCCAACCAGTACTGATTGTCGGCCAAGATGTTCTGAACGCGAGGGTCACGAGCCAGGCAGCTTACCATAAAGTCAGCCATGTGCGCCAGACTCTTAACAGCCATCACTTCAGTATCCTGACCAACACGATGACTGAACATGCTGTCCTCCTCCTCCTCATCTCCCCTGTCCTCTGGCCAGCCACGCTGAAGCGAGGGTATGACTGGTGTGCATGTCATATTCTCAATTTGGCCAGAGAGTTGCTCCATGTCTTCTTCCTCCTCCTCGTCATAGTCCTCCACTGCACGTTGTGATGAGATGACGCTGGGCTGTGTGTTATCACCCACACCCACTCCTGTTTCTCGCTCCAAGTCATCACGCTCCGTCTGCAAAGCATCCTCTTTGTTTTTCAGCAGAGACGGTTTTAGAAGGCAGAGTAGCGGTATGGTGACGCTAATAATGGCGTCATCGTCGCTCACTATCTTGGTGGAGTCCTCAAAGTTTTGGAGGACGGTACATAGGTCGGACATCCATCTCCACTCCTCAGGTGTTATGTGTGGAGTTTGACCCATTTCCCGACGGCTTACGTAATGCAGGTAGTCAACAACTGCCCTCTTCTGCTCACATATCCTGACCAACATGTGCAGAGTTGAATTCCAACGTGTGGGGACATCACACACCAGTCTGTGGGCCGGAAGACGCAAACGGCGCTGAAAGCCGGCAAGGCTGGCTGAAGCAGCAGGTGACTTGCAAAAATGTGCAGACAGGTGGCGAACTTTTACCAGCAGATCAGACAGCTCTGGGTATGACTTTAGAAACTGCTGAACCACCAGGTTGGGCACATGGGCCACGCATGGAACATGCGTCAGCTGGCCTCGCCTCAAAGCTGCCACCAGGTTCCGGCCATTGTCACACACGACCTTTCCTGGCTTTAGGTTCAGAGGTGTGAGCCAGTGATCTGACTGCTGTTTCAGAGCTGTCCACACCTCTTCTGCATTGTGGGGTTTGTCACCTATGCATATTAGCTTCAGCACAGCCTGTTGCCGCTTCGCAGAGGCAGTGCTGCAGTGCTTCCAGCTTGGGACTGGTTTGGAGGGTAAAGTGGATGAGGATGCGCAGGAGGAGGAGGAGGAGGCTGAGGAGCATGACATTCCGGAGCTGTAGAGTGTGGGTGAAACCCTGACAGAGGTAGGGCCTGCAATCCTTGGAGTGGGAAGGACGTGTTCCGTCCCTCGCTCAGATTGGGTCCCAGCTTCCACAATATTAACCCAGTGTGCCGTCAAGGAGATGTAGCGGCCTTGCCCACAAGCACTTGTCCACGTGTCTGTGGTTAGGTGGACTTTGGCTGAAACAGCATTGTTCAGGGCACGTGTGATGCTTTGTAACACGTGGTTATGCAATGCGGGGACGGCACAACTGGAGAAATAGTGGCGGCTGGGGACCGAGTAACGTGGGACAGCAGCCACCATCAGGTTGCGGAATGCTTCCGTCTCCACCAGCCGGAAAGGTAACATTTCTAGCGCAAGCAGTCGCGAAATATGATAATTTAGGATTGGGGCATGTGGGGCGTTGGCAGCGTATTTGCACCTGCGTTCAAAGGTTTGCTGAATGGATAATTGAACGCTGCGCTGGGACAAGGACGTGCTTGATGGTGGTGTTATTTGTGCGTGGGCAACGTCAGGTGCAGGGCCGGAGGCTTGTTCACGGCCAGCATGGACAGGGGATTGGCTCGCACGCACAACACGCGAAGACGTAGCATTGACATCAGCAAGCACCGCTCCTCGACTCTGTTGTACTTCCCACAAAGTCGGGTGCTTGGCTGACATGTGCCTGATCATGCTGGTGGTGGTCAGGCTGCTAGTTTTCGTACCCCTGCTGATGCTGGCATGGCATGTGTTGCAAATGGCCTTTTTAGAGTCATCTGGAGCCAACTTAAAAAACTGCCAGACTCGGGAAGACCTAACATTTGCACAGGCACCTTGTGTCGTGTTGTTGTTTCGGGGAACGGTTGCCTGCCTTCTGCCTGCGGACACGACCCTGCTTTTTACTGCCTGTTGGGATGCTACGCCTCCCTCCCCCTGTGCACTGCTGTCCTCGCTCTGCATATCCTCCTGCCAGGTTGGGTCAGCTACTGGATCATCCACCACGTCGTCTTCCTCTTCCGCACCCTGATCCTCCTCCTGACTTCCTGGCAATTGTGTCTCATCCTCGTCCACCCCTTGTTGAGACACGTTGCCAATGTTCCCTTCGTGAGAACGTGGCTGCTCAAATATTTGGGCATCTGTACATTCCATCTCATCACCCACTTCAACAGGAGCTGGCGAGAGGCCAGATTCTGCGAATAGATACGTGAACAGCTCTTCCGAGTGTCCTAGTATGGGATCAGTAATGTCCTTGGACGTGTACTCGGCCTGGTGGTAGGAAGGAGGATCAGGTTGGGAAATGTGCAGTGCAGTATCACGGCTACTGACACTTGACCGTGTGGAAGACAGGGTGTTTGTGGAGGTGCCAATCTGACTTGAAGCATTATCCGCTATCCAAGTAACAACCTGTTGACACTGGTCTTGGTTCAAGAGCGGTGTACTGCTGCGGGCCCAAGAATTTGGGACAGGACGTGCGAGCGAGTAGATGTGCCACTTTGTTGTTGCGAAATTAGTGCTTGCACACGACCTCGGCCTCTGCCTACACCACCATCACGTCCACTTCCTTGTCCCTTGCCAACGCCCTTGCGCATTTTTCCTGTATACAGCTACAACAGTCTGGTGACTGTTCTGGTCACAGGAAAGCTGGATATTAGAGCCTGCCTGTATAGAGCTAGTCAAGTACAACAGTCTGGTGACTGTTCTGGTCAGGGCCGGCTCCAGGTTTCTGTGGGCCCCGCGCGAAAAAGTCTCAGTGGGCCCCCTTTAGTACATATCGCGGACTATAATTATATATATATATATATATATATATAATATATATATATATATATATATATATATATATATGTCTATAGCCGCACACTTACCGCAAGCCCCATAGACAATGCATGGGGCTTGCTGCAAATGTGAAGCAAGTGCAGCCGCTAGACGGAAAATGCGGCAGATGCGGGGTTTTTTTTACCGCAACTGCCACATTTAAAAAAAATGCCTATGTGAAGGCAGCCTGACAGGAACAGTGACTGCTGAAACCAGCAAGAGCTGTTTCTGACAGTGAGTATATTACACGTTGTTAGGAGCGGGCTAAAATGCGTTTGCATTCCCTTGCGCTTTTTAAAAATACCCTTCAAATGCAAAATGTTGCATTTTTGTGCGTCTGAGGATGCTTGGTATATACACAAGCATCCTCAAGCGCACAAATAATGCAAGCAGCTCAATGGAGCCGCACTGCCATATGGGTGGCACCGCAGCTTAGCGGAGTGTCTGGCCGTCTGGATCTCTCTTTCTCCTCACCTTTCTTCTTGCCGCTTCGGTCTCCTCCGGTCGCTCTGCACATATCAGCACAGTAATGACAACATCGTGCCCCTCCATGCTGAGCTGCAGAATGCAGACAGCGGCAGAAGAGACTCTGGAGAAGAATGCTGCTGGCAAAGGTGGCTGAGACTATAGGAGCGGAATCCGCGGGGGGCTACCACTGGTACACCTACCTCGTACACACGCGGCTCTGCTCCATACACGCCGTACGCACGCGGCTCCGCTCCATACACCTCATACACACGCAGTTCTGCTCCATACACCTCGTACACACGCGGCTCTGCTCCGTACACCTCATACACACGTGGCTTTGCTCCATACACCTCGTACGCACGCGGCTCTGCTCCATGCACCTCGTACGCACGCGGCTCTGCTCCATACACCTCGTACGCACGCGGCTCTGCTCCATACACCTCGTACGCACGCGGCTCTGCTCCATACACCTCGTACGCACGCGGCTCCGCTCCGTACACCTCATACACACGCGGTTCTGCTACGTACACCTCGTACACACGCGATTCTGCTCCATACACCTCATACACACGCAGTTCTGCTCCATACACCTCATACACACGCGGCTCTGCTCCGTACACCTCATACACACGCGGCTTTGCTCCATACACCTCGTACGCCCGCGGCTCTGCTCCATACACCTTTTACGCACTCAGCTCTGCTCCATACACCTCGTACGCACTCAGCTCTGCTCCATACACCTCGTACGCACTCGGCTCTGCTCCATACACCTCGTACGCACTCGGCTCTGCTCCATACACCTCGTACGCACTCGGCTCTGCTCCATACACCTCGTACGCACTCGGCTCTGCTCCATACACCTCGTACACACTCGGCTCTGCTCCATACACCTCGTACACACTCGGCGCTGCTCCATACACCTCGTACGCACTTGGCTCTGCTCCATACACCTCGTACGCACGCGGCTCCGCTCCGTACACCTCGTACACACGCGGTTCTGCTCCGTACACCTCGTACACACGCGATTCTGCTCCATACACCTCATACACACGCAGTTCTGCTCCATACACCTCGTACACACGCGGCTCTGCTCCGTACACCTCGTACACACGCGGCTTTGCTCCATACACCTCGTACGCCCGCGGCTCTGCTCCATACACCTTTTACGCACTCAGCTCTGCTCCATACACCTCGTACGCACTCAGCTCTGCTCCATACACCTCGTACGCACTCGGCTCTGCTCCATACACCTCGTACGCACTCGGCTCTGCTCCATACACCTCGTACGCACTCGGCTCTGCTCCATACACCTCGTACGCACTCGGCTCTGCTCCATACACCTCGTACACACTCGGCTCTGCTCCATACACCTCGTACACACTCGGCTCTGCTCCATACACCTCGTACACACTCGGCGCTGCTCCATACACCTTGTACGCACTCGGCTCTGCTCCATACACCTCGTACGCACTCAGCTCTGCTTCATACACCTCGTACGCACTCAGCTCTGCTCCATACACCTCGTACGCACTCAGCTCTGCTCCATACACATTATACGCACGTGGCTCTGCTCCCTACACCTCGTACGCCCGCGGCTCTGCTCCATACACCTCGTACACACTCGGCTCTGCTCCATACACCATGTACGCACTCAGCTCTGCTCCATACACCTCGTACGCACTCAGCTCTGCTCCATACACCTCGTACGCACGCGGCTCTTCTCCATACACCTCGACGCACATGGCTCTGCTCCATACACCGCTCCATACACCTCGTACGCACGCGGCTCCGCTCTATACACCTAGCACCCACTCGGCTCCGTTCCATACACCTAGTACACACTCGCCTCTGCTACATTCACACTGTAAATCCCTCCTGACCCCACACAAACTTCACCTAATTGAGTCTCATGATGGGCAGCACAGCAGAGTCCTGCATACACTGAGGAGCTGATCATGTGATCCCTGACTCCTCCCCTCCATGTGACATCATCACAGGTCCTGTAAGCACAGAGTGTGCTGCTCTGTCGGCTTCCATGGAGGGGGGAGGAGGGAGAACTCCGATGCTGCAGGAGGCTGAAAATGACCCCCCAGCTGCCCCCTGGATATGGCCCTGGCTGTGGGGGCAGTGTGCTCAGGGGTCCCTGAGGCTAGGGTCACACTTGCATTGTGACCCTATCCTGATGCAAGTATTTTCGGCTGCAGAGCATAGCGTTTAATGCTATGCGCTGGAGCCCATAGAAACCCGATGTTTACCTTGACAACCATTATGGTTGTCAAGGTAAACATCGGGTTTCTATGGGCTCCGTTGCTGGCAGCACATAGCATTAAACGCTCTGCGCTGCAGCAGACAATACTTGCATCAGGCTAGGGTCACAATGCAAGTGTGACCCTAGCCCTCAGGGGCCCGGTGGGCCCCCTCCAAGCAGTCGGGCCCCGGCACTTGCCCGGGTGCGCCGGGTGCTGATGCCGGGCCTGGTTCTGGTCACAGGAAAGCTGGATATTAGAGCCTGCCTGTATAGAGCTAGTCAAGTACTACAGTCTGGTGACTGTTCTGGTCACAGGAAAGCTGGATATTAGAGCCTGCCTGTATAGAGCTAGTCAAGTACTACAGTCTGGTGACTATTCTGGTCACAGGAAAGCTGGATATTAGAGCCTGCCTGTATAGAGCCAGTCAAGTACTACAGTCTGGTGACTATTCTGGTCACAGGAAAGCTGGATATTAGAGCCAGCCTGTAGAGAGCTAGTCAAGTACTACAGTCTGGTGACTGTTCTGGTCACAGGAAAGCTGGATATTAGAGCCTGCCTGTATAGAGCTAGTCAAGTACAACAGTCTGGTGACTGTTCTGGTCACAGGAAAGCTGGATATTAGAGCCTGCCTGTATAGAGCTAGTCAAGTACAACAGTCTGGTGACTTGTTCTGGTCACAGGAAAGCTGGATATTAGACCCTGCCTGTATAGAGCTAGTCAGCTCCAACAGTCTCCTGAGGACTGTTCTGGTCACTGGAAAGCTTGGACTCTGATCTGGATCACCCTGCCTATATCCTCCTAGATTAGTCCTGAGAAGGACTGTTCTGGTCAGCAGCAGTTTGCAGCCCTGCTCTGGATCTACCTATGAGGGCCGCAAATCTGTCCCTAAGCAGCAGCAGACACTCTCCCTACAGTGACTGTCTGGATGGCTGTGTGCAGAGCACAGCGTGGCCGGGTCTTATAAAAGCTCGGTCACGCTGTGCAGGCCAGCCAATCACTGCAATGCCACAACTACCATGGCTGTGGTATTGCAGTGACTGCCAGCCAATCCCTGCATGTGGGCTGGCTCTCTAAAGACCGCCAACATGCAGGGATGAGGACCCAGAGTACAGCACGAGTATCGCGAGATTACTCGATATTCGCCGAGTAGCCCGAGTACAGTGATACTCGTGCGAGTACCGAGTAGTCACAAGCATACTCGCTCATCACTAGCCACCCGTTACCAGGGTAACCGGTCCCAGTGGGAGGAGCGTTAGGGTGGAAGCAGCGGGAACCACTCAGAAAGTTAGTGAGTGAGAGTGAGTCTAGTCAGAGGTACAAGTCCTACAGGGACACCCCAGGGAGGGCGCCCAAAAGGAGTGGCGACCTAGACAGAAGGAGGAGACCCAGTGCCGGACCTTCTACAGTCTGCAGGAATCCTAGGCGACAACGGAGAACCGGCTCCGAGTTGTGGTGCAAGAGTCTATCCCTGAGCCGTCAACACCGGTAGGTCGTGGGTCTATCTAATAGCCCCGCCTCCCCTGTCCAGAACGTGCAGCCCCACCAAGTTCATTAAACAGGGTTGAGCCCCTTAGAAGAGAAGAAGGGTACCTCATAGCACCCGACGGGCCTGGTAGACAAGTGGGCTGTGCAGGGCAGCACACGGAAGTAAGGAGGTGCAAGGAAAGTAACGGGACAGTGAAGCAAGCAGAAGGTACTCTCTGGGAGCCTCAAAGAGACGTTATTCTCCTCAGTGACTACTCGGCCAGCTACCCGCTAATGAACTGTGTAACTGTGAAACTGATCCGTGCACTTTTACACGTAAACACCCGTACAAAGTCCATAAGCCTCCAGTGTCTTATTCCACCAAGCTAACTCACCGAGTTGCTACCCACGGCAACCAGCACAGCAGCTAAACTGCCCCAGGGATCCCGCTCCGCCTGCAGGAAGCCGAACCATCTAGCCGCATTACCATCATCCCCGGCGGTCTGACAGCGGCGCTGGTGAGCATCACCAGAACTGCAGGTGGCTTCACGAGATATTTATTCTTTTTATTCCTTTTCTAATTTACAATTGGCTACAGGTCCAGGCAGGCCACCACTGACATCCCCCCATCTCCACACCCGGGTTCCGAGTTCCCATAGACCCCTGGGTGAATCAATTTCTGGCATCATGAACAGGATCCCGTGCCCGGTGTAACCAGGTACTGTGCGCCTTACGAACTCGGCTCAGAAATAATTTATAACCGTCAATATACACGGCACTAAAGAACTGTTTCCCACCATTTCCAGCGAACCCCAAAATGGTGGCCTAGAAATGTAAGAGACAATGTGCTGGCCAAGGGGCGTGCCTTAGCCCCTTACCATGGGAGGGCCATATCAGAGGCGTGAAACTGTTTGCCTGCCACGCGTGTCATCAGTCAACCAAAGGGGCGGGTCAAAGACAAAGACCCTCGAGATAACTCCCTTAAAGAGCAGGAAGGGTGCGGCCGGAACTCAGACAGACGCGGGTACATTCCAGGTACCGGGAACCATGGCGGCAACCAGACTGCGAGACCTGTTGTGTAAGGTAGGAGAAGAGGCCCGTACTGCAACCGGCGATCCAGGGGCGGTCTCCCTCCTCACTCACGAGAGAGATGCCGCGTTCTGGAGAGCCGCCTTCCAGGAACTGAGAGAGAACATCTGCAAAAAGGTGGAGTGGGCAGTCCGAAGATGGAGCACAGACGTGGCCCTGGAGCTAACCCTTAGGGCTTTAGGAAGGCTAACGCTGGAAGCAGAGGTGACAGATCAGGCCTTGGTCGAGCACCTGGCAACCAGTGGAAACTCGCCTGGTGGACAGTGGCCTGCAGCCATGGTGGAAGTCCGGGTTCAGACGAATGACCCTGAGGGCCTGCCTGGAGACATAGTCAGCACCATCACAGCGGAGCCTATTAACCCAGAAGGAGAAGCTACAGAGCCAGACATCTCCGGAGAGCCCGAGGTGATCGTGGAGGTGCTAGACAACCAACCCAGGATTATCTCAAGGAAGGCAGTCCAGATAACAGCGGCGAGGAGGCTGGCGCCACCAGTCCCCAACCAACATGGTGGAGCAGCATGGAAAACCGGCTCTAGAGAGTGAGCAGTCCAGCTGCCCATGTTGGGGGCCAGAGAGGAAACCTCCGGCCTATTTCCCCACCACCAGACTATGACTATGGACCTAGCCCATCTGACCAGGGGGAACGACAACGCCGCCGAGAGGAGTGGTGGGCTAGGGAAATGGAAAATTGGCAGGTCTGAGCCCAGGCCCGGCTCCAGCCACCGGTACCCCTTGACCATCGGAGAACTGGTACTGTGACCATGTTTAACCTGGAGGATTGCTACGGGTTAATCTGGGAACCGAGCCTTCATAGGGAGGTATTTGTGGGAAGGAGAGATGTGGAGTCCCACCTCCAGATGGGTCACCCGGACCAGGACTTGTATAGAGGTGATTGGGTGACATATGAGCGACACGCGGGACCACGGGGGTGGTATGCTATCCGTGCTTCACGCATCTAAAGACTTTGTGGACACCTGGCTTGTACATAGTTCCATTATGTGAATAACTTGCTTTTGTTTCTCATGTATAGACTTTTGTGAGGACCTAAATCCTTTTCCATTATGTGTGTCTACAGCAGCCCAGCGGTGAGAAAGGACACTATGCTTGGTGACGGACAATTACTGCTGGGTCTGCAAATATGTACCGGCCCCGTTAGGCTGATGTAAAATTTTGCAACGTTTAAGATAATGAGCCTCCCATAAAGGGAAGAAAAAATACCATTTATTGTTTGTGTAAATAGAAATGTTCCCTTTATGTTCCAACAAAATAAAAAGCTCTGTACCGGGTAGGGGTAGAAACACTTGAGGACAAGTGTATTTCACCAAAGGGGAATGTGGCGCCCCACTGGTCAGTGCGCCACAGTAGCTGTACTGCACCCACAACAGAGTGTGCAGTATTCCTGTCATTGGGGAGTGTAACGTCAACCTGAGGCTCTTATCCCCGCATCCCTACACCTAGCATAGGGGACCAATTGGCCACCCGTTACCAGGGTAACCGGTCCCAGTGCGAGGAGCGTTAGGGTAGAAGCAGCGGGAACCACTCAGAAAGTTAGTTAGTGAGTGAGAGTGAGTCTAGTCGGAGGTACAAGTCCTACAGGGACACCCCAGGGAGGGCGCCCAAAAGGAGTGGCGACCTAGACAGAAGGAGGAGACCCAGTCGCCGGACCTTCTACAGTCTGGGGGAATCCTGGGCAACAACAGAGAACCGGCTCCGAGTCGCGGTGCAGGAGTCTATCTCTGAGCCACCAACACAGGTAGGTCATGGGTCTATCTAATAGCCCTGACTCCCCTGTACAGAATGTGCAGCCCCACCAGGATCACTAAACAGGGTTGAGCTCCTTAGAAGAGAAGAAGGGTACCTCATAGCACCCTACGGGCCTGGTAGACAAATGGGCTGTGCAGGGCAGCAGAAGGAAGTAAGGAGGCGCAAGGAAAGTAACAGGACAGTAAAGCAAGCAGAAGGTACTCTCTGGGAGCCTCAAAGAGACGTTATTCTCCTCAGTGACTACCTGGCCAGCTACCTGGTAAAGAACTGTGTAACTGTGAACCTGATCCGTGAACTTTTACAAGTAAACACCCATACAGAGTCCATAAGCCTCCAATGTCTTAATCCACCAAGCTAACTCACCGAGCTGCCACCACGACAACCAGCACAGCAGCTACACTGCCCCAGGGATCCCGCTTTGCCTGCAGGGAACCGAACCATCTAGCTGCATTACCATCATCCCCGGCGGTCTGACAGCAGCGCTGGTGAGCATCACCAGAACTGCAGGTGGCATCACCAGACATTTATTCTTTTTATTCCTTTTTCTTTTCTAATTTACAATTGACTACCAGGGCTATGGGTCCAGGCAGGCCACCAGTGACATCCCCCCAACTCCACGCCGGTTTTCCGAGTTCCCATAGACCCCTGGATGAATCACTTACACTGCCCCCCACCCCACCCCCGAGGAGGAAGAACAGCTATGGAGACATGAAGACGCTGAGAAAAGACATTGCATGGAGTTAGCGTAAGTCCAGACAAATCCCTGGTGCAGGGTCGGTGCTAAACGGGTTGGGGCGGCAGATTGGGCAATTTCCCAGGGAACTCACTCCCCTAGGGTCTATAGAAGGAGCTGCACTGATAAACGCATTAAAACAATTAAAAAATAAATTACAAATACACATATTTGTTATCGCTGCACTTGTAGAAGTGAGATCTCTTAAAATATAAAGTAAATTAAACTGATTGGTGAAAGATGTAACAAGAAAATAATCAAAATGCCAAAACTCAGTTTTTTTGGCCGCTGCAACATTAGAATAAAATGCAATAAGAGGCAATCAAACCATTGCATCTTCTAAGGTATGGCATCAGTACAAATATCAGCTCATGGCACAAAAAAAAAGCTGTATCTTAACACCAGAGGCCGAAAGATAAAAATGTTATGGGTTTCGGAAAATGGCGAAAAAAGCTAAATGTTTTATTTATTTTCATAAGGTAAAAAAATGTTTGTACCGTGTTAGCGAGTAGATAGAAAATGTATATTAGAATCTGAGAGTCCTCAGTGGTTGATACCTTTTAGCCATTGAAAGGTATCAACCACTGAGGACTCTCAGATTCTGATATATATTTTTATTTTTACAAAAAACTATATATGTTTGATATCTTCATACTGACCCGAGTGATTATCTTTCAATGTCAATTTTACCATATAGTTAACATGTTAAAAAATAACATTTGTGGAATCTCCCTTTTTTTGCCATTTCAACACACTTGGAATTTTTCTTTTCGTTTGTCATTTCACTGTGTCGTAGAGTAAATTGCTTTATATAAATTTATAACTTGTCCTGTAAAAAACAAGCCCTCATATGGGAGTGGAAGGATTAAGCTTCTTGTAATAGCTCTTTTTGGCTGTTCATGATGGGTTTATTAAAGGCCGGTTTCACACCACGATTTTTGCCCTGTCAGGCTGTGTCCGGTGCTTTGGAGGAGGCACCGGACACAGCCTGACAGCACCGGACAAATATACCTTCCGGTCCTGTTTGTAGCTGAATACTGCAAAGCGCAGCTGAGGGAGCTGTCCCCTGCTGAAATGGTCCTGAACCACTTCACAGGTAACAGCTCCCTGGTGCTAAAGTTCAGTGTAGCTCACGCTGAACTGCAGCAGCCGGCGTTCAGCTCCCGGATCTGGGTAATCCGGCTCCATAGACTCCCATGTTAGGGAGCGCCAGATTGCCTCAGATCTGGTAGGATCCAATTTGTGCAGATTTTTCGCCCCGGACACAAAAACGTTGCAAGCAATGATTTTGTGTCGGGGAGAAAAATCCGAATTGTCCCGGATTCTCCCGGACAGATGGAAACCGGATGGCAGCTATGTGCCATCTATGCAGCTATGGGGCTCCATCTGGCCCCATTATATCTATAAAATGTAATTAGATTTAAGATGCCTCCTTCATTCCTAAATTTGTAGACTTTTATCAGTCAAGAAGGACTTCTAAGGCATTAAGATCAATATTTCCACTAGTGACCCCAGAACAAGCCAAGAAGTGTTGTCATAGGGATTCTGGAACACCAGGATGAGGCTTAATAATTCAAATGTAACTTTTTTTGTGCAAAAATTGACTTTAAAAGAAGTATATAAAAGTTCATTGCTAAAAATTACATTTAAGTAGATGATCCTATGAAATTGTTTTTCTCCCCGAGTCTCCACTTTATAATACCTATTTTCTTAAACCTATAAAATCATGGACTTCTTTTATGTACATCCTCCAATGTGGTAATACCGTATTTTTCGTATTATAAAATGCACTTTTTTCCCCCCAATTTTGGGGTAAACTGGGGGGGTGTTTTATAACCCAAATCTACTCTTTATGTGCCGTGCTGTAGTGGGGAGGGGGGGCTGTAATGGAGTGGTGTCCGGGGGCTGGTGCAGGCTGCAGGAGGTCACATGCTGCGGCTCATTTGCCTCACTGTAATATTCACTGCAATCGCTGTCCATCACCATGGTACTGAAATAGCACCAATGAGATGGACACGGGAGTGGCGCATATTACATGTGCCCCCCCTTTATGCTATGTGCCCCCTGCTGGCACGTGTCCACTGGCACACACAGCCCCACCGTCCCGGATATGGCCCTCCTAGTCACGGTATATGGCCCCTGCTGGGGTGCACCCTGTAAAATAACAAACACTGTTACTCACCTTCCATTGATCGCTCTGTGCTTCCAGCTGAGCAGTGACTTCCAGTGTCGGCATGAGATCACTGTGGCAGTCATTGCACTGGCTACCCATACATTACAGGATCAAGTTCAAATTGCTTGTTCTCACCCACAAAGCTCTTCACAGTGCAGCACCTCCCTACCCTCATCTCTGTCTATCACCCCACCCGTTCTCTACGTTCTTCAAATGACCTTCGACTAACATCTGCACTAATCCCATCCTCCCACTCCTGGCTCCAAGACTTCTCCTGAGCTGCACCAATCCTCTGGAATGCTCTACCCCAAAAAATCAGGACTATCCACAACTTGCATGGCTTCAGACGATCCTTAAAAACACATCTTTTTAAGGTGGCCTATCATACTCCCTAATAGAAGTCCTTTGCACTGTAGATAGTTAATGGGCTATCTCTCTTGACATTACTCTTCGGCGGGCGTCACACGGTTCAATATCGCTAACGATATCGTTTAAGCGATCTGCTTTTTGATCGCTTAAGCGATATCGTTTGTGCATCGCTGCGTGCGATCAAGCGATTTTACAATGTAAAATCACTTGATCGTGACATCGCAGATATGAGAGCCGGAGCTCATATCAAGCGATCATCGCTTGTTCAATCTGCTTCATCGTGGTGTGTGACACCACGATGAACGATCTCCCAGCGGCACAGCCTATGCTGGGAGATGGTATCTATGGTAAACGTCGGGTTACTAAGCACTGCGTAACCCGATGTGTACCATAGTTACCAGCGATCTCGCTGCTCCACATCGCTGGTGAGTCTGTCTGTGTGACATCTCACCAGCGATGTGAGCGATATCGTTAGCGATCGCGTGTGCACGTGATCGCTAACGATATCGCTCACGATATTGTAGCGTGTGACGGCCGCCTTCTACAAACTCCACTAAACCAAAAGGTCTGCACAGATTGTCTGATGACTATTCATGTAAGCTTATTTCTATCCCCCATTTCCTCAAGATGCTTGGACCATTAGTGCAATAAGCCCGTGTACCTTGTGCAACCCCTATCCCGTTGTAGATTGTAAGCTCTTTTGAGCAGGGTCACCTTCATTTCTTGCTTTATTTATTGTATTTTTTTTACATTGATTCTATGCCTATTGTTTTGTATCCAATTATTGTACTGTATTTGTTCTCTACTGTAATTACTTACTGTATTATATTTTCTGTACTCTAACCACTGCATTGTAAAGCGCTGCAGAATATGTTGGCGCTATATAAGTAAAGATTTATTATTATTATTATTATTATTATTATTACTGTGCTGTGCCGATCATGTGACCTGATGCTGGAAGTAACTGCTCAGCTGGAAGCACAGAGCGATCAATGGAAGGTGAGTAACGGTGTCTGTTATTTTACAGTGATTATAAACAGACGGCTTGTCTCAAACTACACTTGATCTACACCTAGTGACATTGGTCGAATATCATAAGGTGAAAAGGATCCCGAGGGCCTACGGGTGGGTCTCCGACCAACACTTTTTGCCGATAATCAGGAACATTGTGACAGGTACGAAAGTATCCTTAATAAGGGTCGTTCCATGTCAAGTGAACCAATGATTATTACCTCTATATTTTTAATTCCTTTGAGATTTTGTTATTTGATAATAGCATGTCAGACAATGCAAAATGTGAAGAGAAAAATTTTTTAAAAAATTTATTTTTTTTTTAAATGATTTTCAAAGTTCGGAAAAAGTGTGAATTTCGCTGTTGCCTGCCTTTACGTTTCTCCTCATAACTAAGGCTAGGAATAAGATAGAGAGACAAAATAAACACCATTCTACTCAGAACTATACAAGCTTTCACCAGATATGTCACAAGAGGATCTTTGTTAATATTTTACCCATGTGATCGCAAGCGCAAAACTTTAAAACGTATTTCCGAAAAATCGGCGCGCTTTAAATATTTCAAAAACTGCCCATGTGTCTGCTTTGCTCTTAGCCACATCTGTACCAAATTTCAAGTTGGGATCGCAATGGGATCATATTTTAACATATTTTACTATTAATAGCGTCAATGGGTCATTCCATATCAAGTGATCTAAATATGAATATTTTTTTTTACCTGACGTCTTTAGATTATTTTTTTTTTTTTTTCCTTTATGAAGTACTACTTTAGTTAATTACAAATTAAAAGTTTGGAATTTTTTTCTTCATCAGTTAATTTTTTACAGATTTTTAAAGTTTAAAAAAAGGGTGAATTTTGGCCTGGTACGACTTTAAATTTTTTTATCTCGGGCTAGAAATAAGATAGAGAAACAAAATAAACACCATTCTACTCAGAACTGTCCAGGCTTTCACCAGATATGTCACAAGAGTATATTTGTTAATTTTAATTTTTTACCTATGCGAATGCAAACGCAACATTTTGAAACGCATTTCCGAAAAAAACATTTTAATAAAAATTTTCCAAAACTGCCCATGTGTCTTTTATGCTCTTAGCCACATCTGTACCAAATTTCAAGTTGGGATCGTGATGGGATCATATTTTAAAATATTTAACTATGGTTAATCTCATTTTTATAAAATTTTGAAAAAACATATGAAAGACATACATTCAATCTTTTAACAAAATCTTGAGACATATAAAATATACAAAAAGAGAATTCACAAAGTTATTAGTAACTTTAAGATAAGCTGCAAATTTACTTTTGCGCTTATCTCTGGTGCAATATATACTACAATCTAAATATAATTCCAAACACTCAAGTATACAACCTTTCTCAGGGTTTTGAGATGTTCTGATGTCAAGGGGACAAGCAGCCCCAGCAGAATGATTTTTATTACTTGGCCCCTTCTAACAGGTTGACCACGTAAGTGGGTCATTACCCGTTGAGGCCTAGTTGGAATAGTCTAGCGACTGGTGTACCGGAAAGGAAGGCCGAAATATTAATGATCTACTCACAGCTCAGAGTTTTCGATACCTGTCTAATGTTCACTAGAATTCTGAAGGTATAGGCGTAGAAAGGAAATACCTAGACTGAATGTATCAGATGGGAAGAAAAGAGAGATAGAAAAGAAGAGAGAGAGAGAAGAGAAACAAAAACCATTAGAAAAAGTTATACTGGGAAAGAAAAGCCACGTAAGAAAAAAAGAAAAAAAGGAGGGGGGGGGGGACGGGTGAGGTATGGGAAGGAGAAAGGGTACTCATCCCACTGGCTCCCCATCAGCCAGAGGTCGAGCCATATTATCTGTGCTGGAAAAGATACTCCTAAATTCTGCAGAGTCGTGAAAAAGAATCCATTCAACCCAAATCCCTAAGAATTTGTTCCGAGATCCCGACGCATCAGCTGCGAGCTCCTCCATTCGATATATGTCCATCAATTCTTTGAACCAATCAAGTAGAGATGGAGCCTGGCTTGATTTCCAGAACCTCGGGATCACAGCACGAGCAGCCGAGATGCAAAAGCGGAGAATATCCCTCTTCTGTAGCCCAATAGGACCTGGAAAAATGGATAACATTGCCGATTCTGGGCAGCATTCGGCTTGTTTACCTGTTATCCGGGCGTATGCATTGAAAACCTCAGACCAGAACCGCCGGATTTCCCCACAACTCCACCAAATGTGTATCATTGTACCCTTCTCTTCCTCACAGCGCCAGCAGGTATCAGGGGTTCCAGGGAACATGTTCCGGAGTGTCGTCGGGCACAAGTACCATCTAGTGAGCAGCTTATAGCTTCTTTCTTGTGCAGAACAAGCGCTAGCTACCGTAGTGAGTGAGTAAATATAAAGCATTTCTGCCAATTAGCTTCTGAAATGCTACACCCCAATTCCCTCTCCCAAGCACGTTGGAAGTAAAGGGTGCCCTGCTCTCTCATGGACCCTAAGGCCTGGTATAGAAATGATATTTTGCGCCTCGGTGGAGCCTCCAGTTGGAATAACCTCTCCAATACGTTGGGCGTCAATCTTACCCTGCAAGAGTGGTCAGCTGAATATAATTATGCTCTGTATTGGAGAAATTCGAATCACTTAAGAGGTCTCGTAGGTTCTTTGAGTTGTAGCTCTGCCATCGGGGCAAACCACCACTGGACAGAGTCTGTCCTACTCGGGTGTCATCCACAATCCGCCAACATAAAAATCTCTGCCTGTCAAATCTGGGTGGGAAAGATGGGTTGGAAAAAAGGGGAGTCAAAGGGCTAAGTCTGTCGTTTAAGCGGAGGGTTTTCGTCACTAGGTGCCATACCTTCAAGGTGTTTCTGGTCATGTCTGTCAAAGGTACTAGGTCTGTGGAGTCTTTAGGGGAAATCCAAAGCAGGTGTTTCAGCGGAATCCCCAAACCCTCTTGCTCCACCCCTACCCATTTCTTGGAGGACGCATGATAATGCCAATCTAGAGCTCTAACAAGAGAGGAAGCCTCAAAGTACGCTCGTATGTTGGGTAGTCCAACCCCTCCTCTGGTCTCGGGCAAGGATAGGATATTCATCGCAATCTGGACCTGTTGCCCCCCCAGACAAATCTAAGGATCATAGATTGCATTTTGGAGAGGAAACCTCTATCCAATAGAACAGGAACTGTCTGAAAAGTATATAAGAGTCGGGGCAAGACATCCATCTTGACTACGTTTATTCTCCCGAACCAGGATAGCTTTAATTGTCTATAGGAGGTAAATGCCGATTCCGCGTTAGTCAAAAGGGGTTGATAATTTAAATTGAATATTTGTTTAAGATCTTTTGGTATAAGGACTCCCAAGTACTTAATGGCTTCTACTTTCCATTTAAATGGGAACTGTTTAGATAGATGAGAAACCAATTCTCCAGGCAAAGAAATATTGAGTGCCTCGGTTTTGGAGCAATTCACTTTAAAGTTGCTCAATTGTCCGAACCATTTAAACTCCATTAAGACCGAAGGGATGGAGACCAGGGGCTGGGAGATGTAAAGTAGCAGGTCATCTGCAAATAAGGCTAATTTGTGATGACTCTGTCCCAGCTTGACCCCATGGACGCATTCATTGGACCTAAGTGCAAAATATTTAACTATTATAGTGTCAATTCAAAAGTCACCAAGAACACAATCAGTCATTTTTTCACAATTGCCCGTCAATAGTTTGAATTTGATATAAAGAAACATAGTCTTGTAACATCTCAAATGAAAGCTGTTACCGTTCTGAGTAAAATGATGCCTCTCCCACTTCATTATCTTATTTCTAGCCTGAGATAAAAAAATGTAAAGTCATACCAGGCCAAAATTCACCCTTTTTTTAAACTTTAAAAATCTGTAAAAAATTAACTGATGAAGAAAAAAATTCTAAACTTTTAATTTGTAATTAACTAAAGTAGTACTTCATAAAGGAAAAAAAAAAAAAAAATCTAAAGACGTCAGGTAAAAAAAAATATTCATATTTAGATCACTTGATATGGAATGACCCATTGACGCTCTTACTAGTAAAATATGTTAAAATATGATCCCATTGCGATCCCAACTTGAAATTTGGTACAGATGTGGCTAAGAGCACAGCAGACACATGGGCAGTTTTTGAAATATTTAAAGCGCGCCGATTTTTCGGAAATGCGTTTTAAAGTTTTGCGCTTGCGATCACATGGGTAAAATATTAACAAATATCCTCTTGTGACATATCTGATGAAAGCCTGGACAGTTCTGAGTAGATTGGTGTTTATTTTGTTTCTCTATCTTATTTCTAGCCCGAGATATGATAGAAAATGTAAAGCCATACCAGGCCAAAATTCGCACTTTTTTAAAACTTTAAAAATCTGTAAAAAATTAACAGATAAAGAAAAAAATTCAAAACTTTTTTTTTGTAATTAGATAAAGTTGTTCTTCAGATAGAAAATTTTTTTTAAAAATCTGAGGACGTCAGGGAAAAAAAATATTCATTTTTGGATCACTTGACATGGAATGACCCATAAGTGTTCCTCAGATCTGATTACTCTAACAATTGATTTTCTGCAAACCGAACTAGAAACATTAAAAGACACAATAAAGACTTCTGAGGAACAACTGAAGGAGTCATTTTCAGTGTCTGAGTTCAACATTGTCAAGAGCAAGACCAATAAAATAATTTCAGATTTCAGAAAGACTGTTCAGGAGAGGAAGAAGAAGAAATTCCTAAGAGACCAAGAAGATTACTCTCAGGGGAGAGTTTACAGATGGCGCAATCCAGAGCAACCCGGATGGTATTATCCACAACAAGATCCGTTTGGCTCAGGAAGCAGCCTGGAGAGCGAATCTGGACTTTTCTATTCATATCCCCAGTATCCTCGTTTTTTAGGACCTCGACGTCCGTACCGAGGAAGACGCGGCGGGGGAAGAGGTCAAGGGGGAGGTCGCCATCCGATGCAGCTTCGCTCCCAGATAGTGGGACCAACCTGGTGGTAAATATTTCTTCCTACACATTATCGCCTGTTGAGAATGAAGTATTGCAGAAAGGGTTGTCATTTTGTCCTACACCTACGTTCAACAGCCATGAGTTGAAATGTTTTTTTAGGACATTACGTTTGAAAGTATATTTTAAGGATGACGTCAATATCCCTGTTGTTTCTTCTCGTACAAGCAGTCATACACTTTGTTTGAAGGAACTCAATCTTCGCCTTCCTAGCTCCTTCAATCCCTCTAAGATTTATCACCCCATTGAGACTTTTACGTCACTAGTAACTAGAGATGTAAAGGAGATTATGCTTAAAAATGAGAGGGGCCAATTACATAACAGGAAGAATCTTTCAACATTAGAAACAAGAGCAGTGCGGGAATTGAGTGAGAATAAGCAAATAATCATCAAACCAGCGGACAAAGGTGGGGCAATTGTAGTCTTGGATAGGAAGTATTACATAGATGAGATTTTGGGCCAATTAGGAGATCGGAACACATATGAACCTGTCCCCTCAGATCCGTCTCCATGGATTCATAATATTATAGTCAACCATGTATATGAACACCTGAAATATGGTAATATTGATTCTAAATTAGCAGAATACTTGAAACAATCCTAATCCGGTCACACCAGTTCTATATACATTGCCCAAGATTCACAAAAACCTTAACCGGCCGCCGGGTAGACCAATTGTAGCATCTACTGAATCCATGTTAGATAGGATCTTGTCCCCTCATGTTCCAAGTATCCCTTCCTTTATAAAGGACACCTCGCATTTTTTACAGGAGATAAGGGCTATCGGAGTTATTCCCCCTGAAAGCTTACTTGTGACGTTAGATGTTAATAGTCTCTATACGAGCATTAGACATAATGATGGGATTACAGCAGTCAACTGGTTTCTGGACCAGAATACTTCCTTCAATGACACTATGAAGGTCTTTTGTACCGATTCTCTAAGGATTGTGTTAGAGAATAACTATTTTCTTTTTCAGGACCAGTATTATGCTCAGCGTAGGGGGACCACCATGGGATCCAACGTGGCGCCCCCCTACGCTAACATATACATGGCTCATTTTGAGGATAAGTTCATTTGGAAGAATCCATACATTGTCTCCAATGTGATATTATGGAGAAGGTTCATAGACGATATTTTTCTGGTGTGGCCCAGCTCTAGTCATGACCTCAACCTCTTTTTTGAGTCTTTAAATACCTTCAGGAGGAGTTGACGTTTACTATTCATTCAGGTATTACGAGCATCAATTACCTAGATACACTTGTTGAGAAAGAAGATTTGGGAAACATTAGTATTGACTTGTTTACTAAACAGACTGACCGAAACAGTTTACTATATTATAGCAGCTGTCATCCGTCGCACATTAAAAAATCTTTACCCCATTCCCAACACATGAGAGTGGCGAGGATTGTCTCTGATCCTATAAAACAAAATAAGAGGCATGAAGAAATGACCAATACATTTATAGCCAGAGGTTATCCCAAAAAACTTTCCATTGTTAGGGCACCACAGGATACACAGGGACGTAAAGAGGAGCAAAAGAGAATACCATTTGTCAGCATTTATCATCCCTTCCATTCTATGATAAAAGCCGTTATTAGACAACATTGGTCTATCTTAACCAGATCTTATCCTTAGATAGTTGAATTCCAGAGATTTCCATTGTTTTGCAATAAAAGGGCACCTAACTTAAGGGATAAACTGGTACGAGCAGACGTTGGTTCTGTTAAGAAAAAGAGTAGACAATCTTTTCTTAGTACACCAAGACAGTGTAATTTTCCCTGCCTTGGTTGTATGCAATGTTCACACATGGTTAAAGGGAATTCTTTTTCTCACCCACGATCTGACAAGATTTTTTACATTCGTGACTACTTTTCTTGTGATTCGTCTTTTGTGATATACCTGATTAAGTGTCCTTGTGGTCTCGGATATGTTGGGAAGACTACCCAACATATCTGGGACAGAATCAGTAAGCATAAATCTACAATAAGGTGTAAAAAACCTTATTGCCGATACCTCATCATTTTATATCCATGGGTCACACAATTTCCCAGCTAAGATTTTAGATCATCGAGCATATTCCACTGGCACGTAGAGGAGGGGACAGAATTCGCCGTCTCAAGGAAAGGGAATCTTACTGGATATTCCAATTACAAACATTGGAACCATTTGGTCTCAACAGGGAATATGAGGTTTATATTTGAGATCATTAAACTATGTATATGTTGATTCACTCTGATTTACCGTATATTGAATATTTCCCAATATATAGATATTAACATTTTGGAACTAAAGTAATTTTTAAATCTCTGGTTACTGTTATAAATAATATGTTTATATACTCTCTTTTTCAGATATTCTGGGTGTCTTCTGAATCGTTTCCACAACTTCCTATGCACTGCCTTGCTTCTATTAGGGCTCACCGATCTATAATACGTCTTTTCTAACATTATGTGAGTGTTTCTAGTGCGGATGCGTGCCCTGCGTGCCAAGCGGCGGCTTCCTGCGTTCCAAATGGCGGAAACAGGAAGCCGCGTCTTGCGCTATGTGACGCGATCACGTGACCTCCCGCAATTAGCTGGTGTCACGCCCCCCGCACTATATCAGGACGCAGATCTAATGGAGCTGCGCTTCTGACGGCGGCGCAATACTCGCGGGACCTTCAATTCGGATACATTAGTGAGTACACCGCAATAGGGGCTTACCTTGATCACATATGACACTTTTACAGATTCTAGATAGTAACTATGGGTATTTTGTTACAGGTTCCTCCATTACCAGTCCACCTAGCAGGTAATTGGGTCCTTTACCTCAGTAACACATGATCCAGTTCATTTTATTGATTTTTGTCCTCTATATGTTTGTTCCCCAGGGTCTATAACCGTTTCTCATGTAGTAAGGACTGATATAAATATAGATTATGCTATGCCCCAGTGAGGTAATTTTGACCGATTGTAAGTTGCTCATTTTGACTATGACATTAGTTCATTTTGTTATATTTACTATGAGTGTAATTCATGTCATAATATAGAAGCCATTAGATGCTTTTCGGACTATATACCTGATTGGTGACTACACAGATATTTACACAGATATTTCCACGTATTACGACGTATTGAGGTAATTGACTCTAGGGATATGCCCTGGTACCTATTTCCTGGTGCTTTGATTATATATTTTCTTATAGATCATATATTTTCTTATATTTCATTTATTAAATCAGTAGTGTAGACGTATACGTTTCTTTTCACTCGATATAGGAGCCTTTCTTTTCTTTTCTTTTTCAACTGACTATGAGGTCACTTGCTTGTTCACCCTAAGAATATGATCTTTACATGCTTCCTTATTCCTGCACCCTGATTGTTCGCCTCTATCATTAATTCTTGTAGCTTTATAATACCATGTATACTTTGTATTATTGAACATAATGTCGTTTTTGATTATCTTGATTGTAATGGTTGTTTTCTTTTCTTTGTATGCAGATACTAGCATGATATACGTATGTTCCTGTTTTTTCATATATATTACGTTATAACAGGTATATATCTTCAAATTTTGATATATCCTGGAGTGTACACATAATTGATACATTATGCCATTGGTGTGCTTACAATGCTTAATTTCGTGGTTATCAGTGTGCATGAACACGATACCATATTGTTTAATACATGTATGGTTTTGTATGTATGTTTATTGGTATAATGAATGATCACTTATTTTTTGTTCTGTTATAAATTTAGATAAAATCCTTGTCTGAAGAAGGCACATTATGTGAGTGCCGAAACGTAACTGTAATGCACAACTAAAATCTGACAACGATTGATATGATATCTGACTACCGTATCTCAATAAAACATACTATAAAGCATATCCAAGTTTCTTTTTCTGACCGTGTGCGAGGGTTACGTGAATTCTCTGTTATTTTACAGTGTGCACCCCAGCAGGGGCCATATAGCGTGACAGGGGATGGGGGGCATATCTGGGATGGTGGGGCTGTGTGTGCTAGCGGACATGTGCCAGGGGGACATATAGCATGACGGGGGAGGCCATATCCAGAACAGTGGAGCTGTGTGCCAGCAGACATGTGCCAGCAGAGGGGGACATGTGCCATCACAGGGGGACATGTGCCAGGACAGGGGGACATGTGCCATCACAGGGGGACATGTGCCAGGACAGGGGGACATATGCCATCACAGGGGGACATGTGCCAGGACAGGGGGACATGTGCCATCACAGGGGGACATGTGCCAGGACAGGGGGACATATGCCATCACAGGGGGACATGTGCCAGGACAGGGGGACATGTGCCATCACAGGGGGACATGTGCCATCACAGGGGAACATGTGCCAGGACAGGGGGACATGTGCCAGCACAGGGGGACACGTGCCATCACACGGGGACATGTGCCAGGACAGGGGGACATGTGCCATCACAGGAGGGCCATATGTAAGGTAAGGGGGCCATATCCAAGATGGTTCTATATCCCAGGATGGGGTACTGTGTACCAGGGTGGGGGACATATATACCAGTAGGGGGGACATATATACTAGGATGAGGGCTATATGTACCAGAATGGAGGCTATATATACCAGGATATATATACTGATTGTAAGACAGACACTGGCATTATAAGATTGACATTAAAAATTATTTTTTGTCTCTTTTCCTTCACCAAATTTTGGGGGTGCGTCTTATAATCAGGTGTGTCTTATAAAGCGAAAAAATACGGTACATGATACAATGTACAAGGTGCACTGCAGGGATATATGACTCACCGTGGCCGGGACTCCGGTTTAGACAGGCGATGCTTCCTTCCTCCTTGTCACGGGTGGGCCGCGCCTGCCGGAAGTGGGGCCCGGTGTAGTGCAGATCAAAAGGGTTGAAGACGTCTTGGTGGAACAGATTAAAGGGGTTTTAATTTATTCGTGACGCCACCTATGAGTAGTTTCGGTAATCGTTACCGACGCTGCGGAACCTCCGGGGGATGGACAGCAGCAAGATGGAATGCTCCCCACAGGCTGAGCGGTGATCCCCGGAGGCTGGAGCTGCTTAAGATGTTGTGCGGCAGCTGCGGTTACCTTGCAGTACGGACGGACAGTTCATAAGGAAGCACGGACACAGAAAGTCTCTGCAACGGGTCTTTACTGTAACCAGCAGGCAGTACATGGTATACAGTTCACGGGTAGTGGACCGGGTGGACTCAGCAGTGATGGTGTCCCTTAGAAATCCGCAGTGTTCCTCCATTCTAACTAAGTGGTTGCCAGTGTCGCCCAGGAATACCAGGTCGGGTACGGGGAGGCTGCTTCAATGCCCTATCCAAGATGTACGTTATGGATGTTTTGGGGAGCCTTGGATCCCTCAGTGGGTACACCGCTGGTTAGACGACTGGAAGTTGGCTGGTGGTGGGGTGCTCCTGTGAAGCTGCTCCTCCACGCTTCTGGTTCGCATAGCAGAGGTGAACTGCTGCCAGCTTCGGTACCAGTGAACCGGCTGTGAGTTGTGGGCACGGGAGTCTTTTGGAAACCCGTGGTTACGATGCCCAATCCCGGTTGTTGAGGCCTCAGATGCTGACACCCGACCGGTGACGGCCCGGGGGCTGCACGGGGTGCGGAGCCCCCGCTCCTCTCCAAGTTCTAGACTGCTCAGGTCAAGTTCTAGATCCTTTCTGCTAACGACTAAGGGTCTGTTCTCCTACACACTTCCCTAGCACTCCGCCCACCAGGACCTAGGATTGGCCCTCTGTTCTAGGTGATGCATGCAGGGTTGGATTTCTAAGTTAACCAGATCACTGCTGTGTCAGAGAATATTGCGGCTGCATTTATGGCTGCAATACCCTCTTGTGACGCACTCGTTGCGGGGCGCCACATATATATTGGGGAAACAAAACAAAAGCTACAAACAAGGATGAATCTACATAGACATACCATAAACAATGAGCTGGACATGCCTGTAGGAATACATTTCTCTTGACCTGGACACAGCATGGCAGACTTAAAAGTTCTAATATTGAAAGGTAATTTTAAAAATGACAAAGAAAGAAAAATCTGGAAATTCAAACTCATATGAGTGGTCCAATCTTTAAAAATGGGATTTAATTTGACACTTGGATTCTTGATTCATCACATGAACACAGTTCACACCTCCAGAAGATCTTCAGATCCTTAAAAACACTTCCACCTCATCTGTATTTGTAACAAAATCCTTAATTTAATTTCCTTGGCCTTTCTCTAGCAAGCATTACCTTGTGTCCTGGTGTGATATCTATTGAAATGTTGCTATCTTGTCTCGGTATTTCATTTGTAATATGCCTGATGAAGGGGCCATTTGAGCTCTGAATGCTTGCAAATATATTTTTTCTGGTTAGCCAATAGAGGAATCACTCCCAGAATTCTTTTGTCATTTTTTTAGGACATAAGTATTTACATCGATTTCTCTGGCTCACCTGGTACCACAATATTATTTTGTATTTTACATCTCTGGTGGTAATAATACGTTCTGGCCACTAGATGTCACTGCTGAACAATATGAATTTACAAAAGGCTTTTTGAAGTTTCATTGAGAACATATGGATTCAGTGACCCCGAGTCATCAAGGTCGGTGATCTTCATGACGGTCTTGATTTTTCAAAAGCATTTTACTCCAAAATTTTGGTGTAAAAGCTTTGATGAATCATCAAAAGGTTTGTAATCTTTATCTATTATACAATTGCCGTAACTGACTTCCGTCGGAGAGGCGCAACTTCCGGTGGCTTGGTTAGCGAGTCCAGGGTGTGTCTCCTGGACTCTGTCCGTGGCCGCGTAGCGGCCACGGCGACTCCCGAAGCAATGCCCGCAAAGCGGGCATTGCGAGTCGTTGCAGTCTCGCGAAGCAATGCCCGCAAAGCGGGCATTGCGAGTCGTTGGCACCGCTAACAAAGCCACAGAAGCGCATACGACTGTAGTGTACATCGCTATAGTATACTACAGTCCCATGCCCATACGCCTGTCCGCCCCTAAGCGCTGGCGCTTAAGGGCCGACACGCGTATGCCCATGGGACTGTAGTATACCATCGCGCTGTACACTACAGCGCCATGCTCTCAACCACCCCCTAATGCTCTAAACCACCCCCTAAGTGCGCCACACCTAAGCCCCTACCCTCTAAGCCCCGCCGCACCTAAGCCCCTACTCCCTAAGCCCCGCTGCACCTAAGCCCCTACCCTCTAACCCTAAGCCCCTACCCTCTAAGCCCCGCCGCACCTAAGCCCCTACCTACCCCCTAAGCCCTAATGCTCTAAACCACCCCCTAAGTGCGCCGCACCTAAGCCCCTACCCTCTAAGCCCCGCCGCACCTAAGCCCCTACCCCCTAAGCCCCGCTGCACCTAAGCCCCTACCCTCTAACCCTAAGCCCCTACCCTCTAAGCCCCGCCGCACCTAAGCCCCTACCTACCCCCTAAGCCCCGCTGCACCTAAGCCCCTACCTTCTAACCCCCGCCGCACCTAAGCCCCTACCCCCTAAGCCCCGACGCACATATGCCCCGCCGCACCTAAGCCCCTACCTACCCCCTAAGCCCCGCTGCACCTAAGCCCCTACCCTCTAAGCCCCGCCGCACCTAAGCCCCTACCCTCTAAGCCCCGCCGCACCTAACCCCCTACCTACCCCCTAAGCCCCGCTGCACCTAAGCCCCTACCCTCTAACCCCCGCCGCACCTAAGCCCCTACCCCCTAAGCCCCGCCGCACATATGCCCCGCCGCACCTAAGCACCTACCTACCCCCTAAGCCCCTACCCCCTAAGCCCCGCCGCACCTAAGCCCCGCGCCCCTACCTACCCCCTAAGCCCCGCTGCACCTAAGCCCCTACCCTCTAAGGCCCACCGCACCTAAGCCCCTACCCTCTAAGCCCCGCCGCACCTAAGCCCCTACCTACCCCTAAGCCTCGCTGCACCTAAGCCCCTACCCTCTAAGCCCCGCCGCACCTAAACCCCTACCCCCTAAGCCCCGCCGCACATATGCCCCGCCGCACCTAAGCCCCTACCTACCCCCTAAGCCCCGCTGCACCTAAGCCCCTACCCTCTAAGCCCCGCCGCACCTAAGCCCCTACCCTCTAAGCCCCGCCGCACCTAAGCCCCTACCCTCTAACCCCCACCGCACCTAAGCCCCTACCCCCTAAGCCCCGCCGCACCTAAGCCCCGCCGCACCTAAGCCCCTACCTACCCCTAAGCCCCGCTGCACCTAAGCCTCTACCCTCTAAGCCCTGCTGCACCTAAGCCCCTACCCTCTAAGCCCCGCCGCACCTAAGCCCCTACCTACCCCTAAGCCCCGCTGCACCTAAGCCCCTACCCTCTAACCCCCGCCGCACCTAAGCTCCTACCCTATAAGCCACGCCGCATCTAAGCCCCTACCCCTAAGTCTAAGTCCGCCACACCTAAGCCCCCACACCCTAAGCCCCGCCGCACCTAAGCCCCTACACGCTAAGCCCCGCCGCACCTAAGCCCCTACCCCCTAAGCCCCGCCGCACCTAAGCCCCTATCCCCTAAGCTCCCGCCGCTAACACCTAAGGCCCTACACCCAAAGCCCCCGCCGTCCCCTAACCTAACGCCCCCCTCGATCACTTACATGCCTTCTTAGTCATCTGATCGTCCGTCCGATCCACAAGTCCTCCGTCCGGCCAGGCGTCCTCTTCCTCCGGCCCCGCCGGTCTTCTCTCTTCTTTCCGCCATCTCTGGCTCTTCGTCCGGCCCCCGGGGTCTTCTGTCTTCTTTCCGCCAACTTCCAGCTCCGACGTCCTCTTCACTTCTCATTCAGATAGAATGGACGAAAAATCCGCCATTCTATCTCTATGAGATGTGAGCTGCTCTTCTGATTGGTCGCTGTCTACTGCCCTCAGCCAATCAGAAGAGCACCTCATTTCCCATTGACATACATTAGCGGTGTGTCGGCGATTTTATGGCCGCCCACCTGGTTCTATTTGTCGGCCCTAAAATCGCAGACACACCGCTAATGCATGTCTATCGGCAGTCAGCCCGATTTCTGATTGGTCGCTCTCTGCTCACGCCGACCAATCAGAATTCGACCTCACTGCCCATAGACATACATTAGCGGTGTGTCCGCGATTTTGGGACCGACAAATAGAACCAGGAGCCCGGCCGTTAATTCGCCGACACACCGCTAATGTATGCCAACAAATAAATTTAATAATAAAAAAAATAATTAAAAAATAATTAAAAAATAATAAAAAAATAAAATAAAAAATAATAAACAATTAAATAAAAAATAATAATAATAAAAAAAAAAAAATGCTAATAATATCACCCCTTTCAGCGGACCTGAAGGAGAACTGTGTCTCAGCCTCAAGCTCACTTAAAATAACTAATAAATTTAATAATAAAAAAAATTAATTAAATAATATTTAAAAAATAATTAAAAAATAATTAAAAAATCATAAAAAAAATAAATAAAAAATAATAATAAAAAAAAAAAAAAAGCCTAATAATATGAGCCATTTCAGCGGACCTGAAGGAGAACTCTCTCTCAGCCTCAGGCTCACTTAAAATAACTAATAAATTTAAAAATAAAAAAAATAATTAAATAATATTTAAAAATAATAAAAAAATAATTAAAAAATAATAATAATAAAAAAAAAAAAAAAAATTATACATAATAACATAAAAAAAAAGAATAAAAAAAAATGCTAATAATAATGATATTACTGCTAATAATAATGCTATTAATGCTAATAATTATGCTATTAATGCTAATAATAATGCTATTAATGCTCATAATTATGCTAATATTTATGTTATTAATGCTAATAATTATGCTATTAATGCTAATTATTATGGTATTAATGGTAATAATAATGCTATTAATGCAAATAATATTGCTATTAATTCTATTATTAATGCTATTAATGCTAATAATTATGCTATTAATGCTAATAATTATCCTATTAATGGTAATATTAATGCTATTAATGCAAATTATATTGCTATTAATGCTATTATTAATGCTATTAATGCTAATAATTATGCTATTAATGCTAATAATTATGCTATTAATGGTAATAATAATGCTATTAATGCAAATAATATTGCTATTAATGCTATTATTAATGCTATTAATGCTAATAATTATGCTATTAATGCTAATATTTATGCTATTAATGCTAATAATTATGGTATTAATGGTAATAATAATGCTATTAATGCAAATAATATTGCTATTAATTTATATTATTAATGCTATTAATGCTAATAATTATGCTATTAATGCTAATAATTATGCTATTAATGGTAATAATAATGCTATTAATGCAAATATTATTGCTATTAATTCTATTATTAATGCTATTAATGCTAATATAATGCTATTAATGCTAATAATTATGCTATTAATGGTAATATTAATGCTATTAATGCTAATATTTATGCTATTAATGCTAATAATTATGGTATTAATGGTAATAATAATGCTATTAATGCAAATAATATTGCTATTAATGCTATTATTAATGCTATTAATGCTAATAATTATGCTATTAATGCTAATAATAATGTTATTAATGCAAATAATATTGCTATTAATGCTATTATTAATGCTATTAATGCTAATAATTATGCTATTAATGCTAATATTATTATCTAATTAATGCTAATAATTATGCTATTAATGGTAATAATAATGCTATTAATGCAATAATATTGCTATTAATGCTATTATTAATGCTATTAATGCTAATAATTATGCTATTAATGCTAATAATTATGCTATTAATGGTAATAATAATGCTATTAATGCAAATAATATTGCTATTAATGCTATTATTAATGCTATTAATGCTAATAATTATGCTAATTAATGCTAATATTTATGCTATCAATGCAAATAATATTGCTATTAATGCTATTATTAATGCTATTAATGCTAATAATAATGCTATTAATGCTAATAATTATGCTATTAATTATTATATGTATTAATGCTAATAATTATGCTATTAATGCTAATAATTATGTATTAATGTAATAATAAATGCTATTAATGCAATATAATATTGCTATTAATTCTATTATTAATGCTATTAATGCTAATAATTATGCTATTAATGCTAATAATTAATGCTATTAATGGTAATAATAATGCTAATAATGCAAAATAATATTGCTATTATATTATTATATGCTATTAATGCTAATAATTATGCTATTAATGCTAATAATTATCTATTAATGGTAATATTAATGCTAATTAATGCAAATTATATTGCTATTAATGCTATTATTAATGCTATTAATGCTAATAATTATGCTATTAATGCTAATAATTAATGTATTAATGGTAATAATAATGCTATTAATGCAAATATATTGCTATTAATGCTATTATTAATGCTATTAATGCTAATAATTATGCTATTAATGCTAATATTTATGCTATTAATGCTAATAATTATGGTATTAATGGTAATAATAATGCTATTAATGCAAATAATATTGCTATTAATTCTATTATTAATGCTATTAATGCTAATAATTATGCTATTAATGCTAATAATTAATGCTATTAATGGTAATAATAATGCTATTAATGCAATAATTATTGCTATTAATTCTAATTATTAATGCTATTAATGCTAATAATTAATGCTATTAATGCTAATAATTATGCTATTAATGGTAATATTAATGCTATTAATGCAAATATTATTGCTATTAATGCTATTATTAATGCTATTAATGCTAATAATTAATGCTATTAATGCTAATAATTATGCTATTAATGGTAATATTAATGCTATTAATGCAAATATATTGCTATTAATGCTATATTATTTCAAATGCTATTAATGCTAATATTATGCTATTAATGCTAATAATTAATGCTATTAATGTAATAATAATGCTATTAATGCAATATATGCTATTAATGCTATATTAATGCTATTAATGCTAATAATTATGCTATTAATGCTAATAATTATTATGTAATAATGCTATAATCAAATATATGCTATTAATTGCTATTATTAATGCTATTAATGCTAATAATATTGCTATTAATGCTAATAATTATGCTATTAATGCTAATAATTATGCTATTAATGCAATAATATTCTATTAAATGCTATATAATGCTATTAATGCAAATAATGTTGCTATTAATGCTATTATTAATGCTATTAATGCATAATAATATATGCTATTAATGCTAATAATATATGCTATTTAATGGCTAATAATAATAATGCTATTAATGTTAATATGCTATTAATGCAAATAATATTGCTATTAATGCTAATATATTATAATGCTATTAATGTCTAATAATTATGCTATTAATGCTAATAATTATGCTAATTAAATGGTAATAATAATGCTATTTAATGCAAATAATATTGCTATTAATGCTAATATTAATGCTATTAATGCTATAATAATTATGCTATTAATGCTAATATTAATGCTAATTATGCTAATAATAATCATATTAACACTATTAATAATGCTATTAAGGCTAATAATCATGCTATTTATGCTATTCAAAATGCTATTAATGCTAATAATATTGCTATTAATGCTCTATTTATGCTAATATGTAAACTGCTATTAATGTAATTATATTATGCTATTAAATGCTATTATTTATTGCTATTAATGCTATTAATAATGCTATTACATGCTATTAATATAATGTTATTCATGCTATTAATAATCTATTAAATGCTATTAATGCTAATATTAATGCTATTAATTGTATTATTAATTGCTATTAATGCTATTAATAATGCTATTAATGCTAATAATAATGCTATTACATGCTAATAATAATGCTATTAATGCATAATAATTTATGCTATTAATGCTACTATTTAATGCTAATAATGCTAATAATAATCATATTAACGCTATAAAAAATGCTATTAAGGCTAATAATCATGCTATTTATGCTATTCAAAATGCTAATAATGCTAAAAATATTGCTATTAATGCTCTTTATGCTAATAGTAATGCTATTAATGCGATTAGTTATGCTATTAATTCTATTGTTTATGCTATTAATGCTATTAATAATGCTATTAATGCTATTAATGCTATTAATAATGTTATTCATGCTATTAATAATACTATTAATGCTATTAATGCTAATATTAATGCTATTAATTGTATTATTAATGCTATTAATGCTAATAATAATGCTATTAATGCTATTATGCTATTAATGCTAATATTAATGCTAATAATGCTAATAATAATCATATTAACGCTATTAATAATGCTATTAAGGCTAATAATCATGCTATTTATGCTATTCAAAATTCTATTAATGCTAATAATATTGCTATTAATGCTCTTTATGCTAATACTCATGCTATTAATGCGATTATTTATGCCATTAATTCTATTATTTAGGCTATTAATGCTATTAATAATGGTATTAATGTTATTAATAATGCTATTAATGCTATTCTTGCTAATATTAATGCTATTAATTCTAATAATCATGCTATTAATCCTATTAATAATGCTATTAATGCTATTTTTAATTCTATTAATGCTATTAATAATTTTATTAATGCTAATAATGCTATTACTCCTCATAATAATGCTATTAACGCTATTATTAATGCTATTTATGGTAATAATGCTATTAATACTAATAACAATACTATTAATAGTACTATTATTGCTGTTAATAATGCTATTAATGCTAATAATAATGCTGTTAATGCTAATAATTATGCTATTAATGGTAATAATAATGCTATTAATGCAAATAATATTGCCACGTTCTAGAATCCCGATGCATTTGCATCGGGCTCACAGCTAGTTTCCAATAATTTTGCTTTTCTGTAGGACTTCATTTTATATGAATTAAGCTATTGTGCTTATTTTAATACTATTTTTGTATGTAGCCCTGTAATTATATCAATGGTACTTAGAGTGGAGTAGTGGTGCATGCATTTTTACACGATTAGCATTGCCTCATAATATGTAGATTATCAGCAATGGCGGATCTACATTGGGGCGATTGGGGCCCCCCGGCCCAAGACTTCTTGGGGGGGCCCAGGGGACCGGCCGCCTGTTCGCCCTCTTAATTCTTAACTACCGGCCGCATAGCAGACGTAGCGGTCGCTTTGGGGCCTGGCGCTTGTGGGGGTCCCGGACCCAGCGCCGCTACGCAGCTATCCGGTCAGTTGCGCCTGCGATTAGTACTTATCCGCCTGCCGCTGCCGGCTGCCGCTGTCGCCGCTCTGTACCGGCTCCGGCTTCATCCGGCTTCTTCCTGTTTGTGACCGGCGGGCGCAGGCAATGACGTCATTGCCTGTGCGCCGGAGGAGGAAACAGGAAGAAGCCGGATGAAGCCGGAGGAGTGCGATGGCGGCGGGACAGCAACAGCGGCAGGGATAAGTAAGTATAATGATGCAGCATGGATGTATTCCTTCCTTTACAGGTGTGCAGCAGCAAGGGGGGGGCCCTGTATACCACCACTGGGGCTGCTGTATATACCACCACTGGGGCCGCTGTATATACCACTGGGGAGGCTGCTGTAATACTGCTGGGGCCTGTATATACCACTGGGGAGGCTGCTGTATACCACTGGGGCTGCTGTATATACTGCTGGGGCCTGTATATACCACTGGGGAGGCTGCTGTAATACTGCTGGGGCCTGTATATACCACTGGGCAGGCTGCTGTAATAAAAAATGATGATGTGCACTGTTTTTCTGAGAAGAGCTACAAAATTTTTGCAGAAAATATTTTTGGCGGGCGGGGGTGGGCCAGGTTTTATGAACTGCCCCGGGCCCATGATCCACTTAATCCACCACTGATTATCAGCATATTATAGATTATATACCATGTGGGTGCAAAGAGGGAGGTCACCCCAACACAAGCCCCTAAGGCTATGTGCACATGATCCGGAGGCACTACATGTTGTACACAGTGCCTCCGGGCCTGAGGGAACCCATGAGTACATGCAGTGAGACCCCAGCCGCCCTGTACTCATGATCTCAGTTGGGTGCAGGGCAGCTTCTACCTGCGTGCAGCCGATGGGGACTGCTTCCAACTCTGCAGCATGAAATTAACATGCTGCAGAGATGCGGAAGTCCAGAAATACGCACCACAGCTGAAATAACGCTGTGGTCGGGAGAAGCATAGTGAGGATGGGATTCCTAGAAATCCCTTCCACGATGCTGCTATTGTACAATGCAGCATTTGGATGCTGTGTCCAAAACGCTGTGTTCACTGATTGTGAGTATGCACCCTTACTTGTAGGAGTCTACCTGGATCGACCTCCACTCTTAAACATATCTTTGTATGCAGCACAACAATGTAGCTAAAATGTGCGATAGAGCAGGGAGATTTGTTCTCCCTGCACTATAGGTCCATGTTCTGTAGGCTATAGGTTTCTTCAGAGCACCGAGGTGATGCTCTGGACAAGTCCCAGGTGAATCAATGTGATGTAATCGCTCCATGACTGCAATGTCCTTTATGTGCTCAATCAGGTATAACATCACTTCCTTGGTCCATTCGCGTCTTGCTGTTCACTCAGTGACGTAACTTCAGGCCCATGGGCCCCGGTGCGAAAGCTCCAATGGGGCCTCAAATTATTGCAAATCTTTAATAGTATTAATTGTGGTGCCCCTATGGGAAGGCGCCACAGGTAGGTACTACAGCCCAAACAGAAGGTGTAGTGCCTCTGTAGCCATGGATAACGGGGTTTCATGCAGAGTCTGTCCTAAGCACCCATACACTAGCCCACCTTAGCATAGGGACCGTATATTCAGTAGGTCCAGGGTGTGGAGCCTAGAGTAGAGAGGGAGACTTGAGTGACAGTTAAGTTAGTTCTAGTCAGACAGTGCCGGGAAGGCAGCCAGAGAGGACGTGTCTGACAGCGTTCATGACAGGAGGGCACCTCCTTGGAGAGGAGTGACCCAGAAGTGGAGGGGAGGGGAAAATTCAGGTTGGAGCCGGCTGGGGAGTCCGGGGTCGACACCAGCATACCGGAGCCGAGGCAGTCAGAGGTCTAGCCCTGACTGTGAACCGACAGGCTGTGGGACCGACAGAGGGGAGCCATAGCGCCACAGACTGTACCTCTTCCTCAGTTCCAAAAAGGTCCAGGACACGTTAGTTAAAGGACCGAATTCTGGTGTTCTGGTGGAGGGAGGATTAGCTCGTTGTCGTTCCCATCTGTACCAGTAAGGAACCGACTGTACCTAACAGTAGCAGACCAGGGGACTAGCGAAGGAACTCTTCAGAGTGGTGAATGAGAGTAGAGAGGAACACAGACCCCGAAAATTGTAAGAGGGTAACACCGACAGACTCTGCTAAGTTACCTCAAACCTGTGGCAACGTCCCCGGTAAACCAGACTGTACTGTGTACCTGTTTTTCATCTGGACACAGTAAAGAACTTCTTGAGCTGATCTGGTGCCTGTACTCATTTGCTCTGCTGCCCGGAGGGTACGTACAGCATCAAAAGGTGAGGACTACTACCCCCCTCATCTACCCCAGCTGCCCTGAGGTAAAGCTCCATCTGTGGGGAGCTGTACTACTCTGAGCTGCACCTCCATCACCTCAGCGGCCAGCCACAGCGCTAGTATCCACGTTACCAGGTAAATCAGGTGGCGTCACGTTACCGTTTCCCCATCCATCATCATCATCCCCCACCATCGCCGCCATTGAGGGTCCAGAGCACGGAAACCGGGAACCGACCAGCCATGATCCCCCATCGAAGTAACCATCAGTCCCGGTATCCGAGTACCCCCCCTATCCTGTCGACCAACTCAATTCTGACGTCACAAACAGGAACCCGTGCCCGGTGGAACTGGGTACTGTGTGTCTAGAATTGGACTTTATTCACTGTTTGTGCACTGTAAAATCGGGCCGCCATTACTGCGCCTCAGAAATTCAACTGCGTCACTGAGCGGGTGTGAAGATAAGCCCCGCCCCTCCGCTCTGCCGAGGTTTGACAAATGTAGTGGCGGGCTCCAAAAAGGCCCGAAAGACTGTCCCACTAAATTTCTCTTAAAGGCGGGCCTAACTATGTAGAAGACTATGTGCTGGCCCAGGGGCATGCCTCGGCCCCTAACCGAAGTAGGGCCATGCAAGAGGCGCCAAAATGTCTCTCCGCCCCCCTGATGCCCCACAGGGTGAAGTGACAGCTGCTGCCCCCAATGCCAAACAGCCCGCCCCCATCTTCATGTCACCCCACTCCCGATGCGATAGCATCGGCCCGTTTTACCCACACTGCCCTTGCCTACCCCCCTACTCACCCACACTGCTTCCACTTACCCACACTGCCCCTGCTTACCCCCCCAATCACCCACACTGCCCCCACTTACCCACACTGCCCCTGCTTACCCCCCCAATCACCCACACTGACCCCACTCACCCACCCTATCCCTGCATAGCCCCCCACACTCACCCACACTGCCCCTGCTCACCCCTCTTACCCCCCCACATGCCCTCACTCCCAACACTGCCCCTGCTTACCCCCCCACTCACCCACACTGCCCCTGCTTACCCCTCTCACCTCAACTACCCCCACTCACCCACACTGCCCCGCTCATGCCCCCACTCACCCCATACTCTCCCTGCTCAGCCCCCACTCACCCCACACTGCCGCTGTTTACCCCTTTCACCTCCCCACTCACCCCACACTGCCCCTCCTCACCCCTCCTACCCCCGCACATGCCCTCACTCCCCACACTGCCCCTGCTGATGCCCCACAGGGTGAAGTGACAGCCCGCCCCCATCTTGTCATCCCACTCCCGATGCAATAGCATCGGCCCTTTTTACCCACACTGCCCCTGCTTACCCCCCCAATCACCCACACTGCCCCCACTTACCCACACTGCTCCTGCTTACCCCCTACTCACCCACACTGCCCCACTTACCCACACTGCCCCTGCTTACCCCCCCAATCACCCACACTGCCCCTGATTACCCCCAATCACCCACACTGCCCCCACTTACCCCCACTGCCCCTGCTTACCCCCTACTCACCCACACTGCCCCTGCTTACCCCCAATCACCCACACTGTCCCCACTTACCCCCACTGCCCCTGCTTACCCCCCCAATCACCCACCATGTCCCCACTTACCCACACTGCCCCTGTTTACCTCCTACTTACCCACACTGCCCCACTTACCCACACTGCCCCTGCTTACCCGCCCAATCACCCACACTGCCTCCACACTGCCCCTGCTTACCTCCTACTCACCCACACTGCCCCCACTTACCCACACTGCCCCTGCTTACCCGCCCAATCACCCACACTGCCACCACTTACCCACACTGCCCCTGCTTACCCCCTACTCACCCACACTGCCCCCACTTACCCACACTGCCCCTGCTTACCCCCCAATCACCCACACTGCCACCACTTACCCACACTGCCCCTGCTTACACCCTACTCACCCACACTACCCACACTGCCCCTGCTTACCCCCAATCACCCACACTGCCCCCACTTATCCACACTGCCCCTGCTTACCCCCTACTCACCCACACTGCCCCCACTTACCCACACTGCCCCTGCTTACCCCCTACTCACCCACACTGCCCCCACTTACCCACACTGCCCCTGCTTACCCCCCAATCACCCACACTGCCTCCACACTGCCCCTGCTTACCTCCTACTCACCCACACTGCCCCCACTTACCCACACTGCCCCTGCTTGCCCGCCCAATCACCCACACTGCCACCACTTACCCACACTGCCCCTGCTTACCCCCTACTCACCCACACTGCCCCCACTTACCCACACTGCCCCTGCTTACCCCCCAATCACCCACACTGCCACCACTTACCACACTGCCCCTGCTTACACCCTACTCACCCACACTACCCACACTGCCCCTACTTACCCCCCAATCACCCACACTGCCCCCACTTATCCACACTGCCCCTGCTTACCCCCTACTCACCCACACTGCCCCCATTTACCCACACTGCCCCTGCTTACCCCTACTCACCCACACTGCCCCCACTTACCCACACTGCCCCTGCTTACCCCCCAATCACCCACACTGCCCCCACTTACCCACACTGCCCCTCTTACCCCCTACACCCACACTGCCTCCATACTGTCCCTGCTTACCCCCTACTCACCCACATTGCCCCCACTTACCCACACTGCCCCTGCTTACCCCCTACTCACCCACACTGCCCCCACTTACCCACACTGCCCCTGCTTACCCCCCTACTCACCCACACTGCCCCCACTTACCCACACTGCCCCTGCTTACCCCCTACTCACCCACACTGCCCCCACTTACCCACACTGCCCCTGCTTACCCCCTACTCACTTACACTGCTCCCACTTACCCACACTGCCCCTGCATAGCCCCCCCCTCACCCACACTGCCCCTGATCACTCCTCTTACCCCCATGCCCTCACTCACTCCCCACATTGCCCCTGCTTAACCCCTACTCACCCACACGGACCCCACTCGCCCACACGGACCCTGCATAGCCCACCTCACTCATCCACACTGCCCTGCTTACCCCCCTACTCACCCACGCTGTCCCCACTCACCCACACTGCCCTTGCATAGCCCACCCAACTCACCCACAATGCCCCTCTTTACCCCCCTACTCACCCACACTGCCCCCACTCACCCACACTGCCCCTGCCTGAGCAAATAGGGGTTATATGGAACAACCCATGAATTGTCAATGGACGTTGAATTATGTTGATATGCTGTCCCAATGTTTCTTCAGTAACTTGGACAGCTGTCCTCTTCTTTGATGGTGTTTTCTTGTATCTCCTTTGGAAAACCTTTGGTACCCTTACCATTATCCATACAGTCAGTTAGGATTGTAAATCACGTTTTTAATAATAATTCATAGAGGAAGATACAGCCAGGAACCACACAACCTACTCCCAACAATAGTCTTACTTATCAACAACACATCACTCCTACAGTTACAAGGGACACACATTCTCCTGGGTTGCATGCTACAGATACAGCAAGCAGAAAGCAATCCATCACAAGAGAAGAAAAGCAGCGCTCACCGGGGTTGAAATGGAATCTTCTTTATTGCATGGTGCAGATTACATACTGTGCAGGGAGGGGGAGCTTGGAGCATTGGAAAACAGTGAACCATTTTGCACCTGTGTGGCGCTTCTATGGGACCCGTAGAAGCACTACACGGGCGCAAAACGGTACACCGTTGTCCGATGCTTCAAGCCCCCCTCCCTGCACTGTATATAATCTGCACCTTGCAATAAAGAAGATTCCATTTCAACTCCGGAGAGTACCGCCGTGAATTTTTCTCTATAGCATAGCATTGAGATCGTTGCTCATTATCTCTGTCAAACACAACGATGTAGCGCTCCCAGCGGGAGCACAACGACGCAGGAATGACCCAGAGCAGTGTGTAACAATCAACGATCTCACAGCAGGGGCCAGATCGTTGGTGCGTGTGAAACAGAACTACATCGCTGTTGCGTCACGAATTTCGTGACGCAACAGCGATCCCAATAGCGATCTCGTTAGCGTTATCTTTTTGTGTGACAGGGCCTTAATACTTCCATTTTGAAGAGCTTTGCTCTCCTCTTGTTGTCAACATCACATCACAGAATTCAATAGCCAGCAGCGAATGGATTTATTGCTTGCAATTGATGAGCGATAATGTTCATTAATGTAAGATGACATTTTTCATATTCTTTTAAGTTG
This sequence comes from Allobates femoralis, assembly GCA_033576535.1. Lineage (NCBI taxonomy): Eukaryota > Metazoa > Chordata > Amphibia > Anura > Aromobatidae > Allobates > Allobates femoralis. Next base: position 443,380,117 of record JARQOC010000005.1, on the reverse strand, counting down.
GTCTTTGTTCATTTGCATAAGAATAGGTTCCAGCTCACCCGACTGCTCTTTAATCATCCACATGCTACGGGTCGGAAAATGGTGACAAAAGCACAATTCTTTTTATTCTTACAAACTGCTTACATTTTTTTCACTACTTAGATAAAAGTATAAGTATACATGTTTGTCAAGTACAAACTTCTATTGACAGGTCAGTTTTTGCCACATAGGTGTTGTTTTTACCATGTTAACTAAAAAACGATTGTGACATTTTTTTGCAATTTTATCACATTTGGAATTTTGTCCCATTCTCCAGTACACTATATGGTAAAATGATTGATGTCAAACAAAAGTGCAACTCATCCGCAGAAAAACAAGACCTCATATGTCTATATTAACAGAAAAATAAAAAAGTTATGGCTCTTGGAAGAAGGTGAGGATAAAACGAAAAATCGCTCAGGGGTGAAGGAGTTAAATCATAGTCTGTCTAAACATTTCTATCTACTTACAATAAAAGATTACTTGATTAAAATTGAAAATGATAGAACAAATCCCCAAATTTGATCCATACCGTATTAAGAAATTGGTATGCAGAAACTCTTTTTCTATTTTGAAGCTTGATAATTTGTCCACGGAGGGGTTAAATGAAATAGCAACGAAAACATGATCATAGTAGGTCTTATGTGTGACTATTGTATTGAAAAAAAAGGATTTTAAAAAATTAACAAGAAAAGAGGGAAAAGGAAAAATAAATGTATGGTGCTTTTCTAAAAATTAGTTTTCTTCACCTAGAGATTGTGTATATAATTTCTATTTTTTTATTTGTATTAACGATAAATCATTCATATGTTGCTGTATTGTGTGTCCGGGGTTTGATGTTCACCAGTGAGTGGGACATGTCATTTCCTTGAATCGCGGCTTCCTTTAGAAGTTGTTTTGTACGCTTCTTTGTATGATTACCTGAGGAAGAAATCTGATCGATTTAGAAACGCATTGCTGTATTTTAACAAATGTTCGCTGTTTTTCTATAGCTTCTCATCCTTATCTACATTATGACAGCGCCCACCACAACACTTTTCTTATTTTCTTGCCTTGCAATCATTTAATCTTTATGGAATTGAACTGGCTGCATGGCCTTGTCTGGTCCCTTTAAATAATTTTCACTTGATGAGCACACAGGTGATTGGCAACAAGTTTACAAGGCAAGAAAACCATCAAACAAGCGTTTGGGGGATTATTGTGGGCAGACAGATGGACGGATGGGAGACAGCTGGGTTTCTCAAGAGACACAGTGCTGATTTGGTGGCTCGGTTTTAGGGTTATGGCCTGGAGTCGGGTACTACAAGAGGTTCACAGGGCTGTAAGTCTCAATAGAGCCCCAAATATTTTAGTTTTGCATGTGGGGGATATAAAAACCCCACAATTTTAATAGGGAACAGATTAAGTTGAACAAGGTGGTATCCAAATTTGTGGTTTGAAACTGGGGTGTAGCAGAGGAATTTTGTTTGGCAGACCGAGTGCATTTAAATGTGTTGGGATCAGACTTATGGACCCTGAGGTTACAGGATTGAATAGAAAGGGCCACAGCATTGCTGGATGGTGGGGTCTCGAGCACTTGAGGTGGTCAAGGTAGGAATGCATGAAAAAATAAGTGTTAGTAGTTTATATTTCTCAATTAACAAAATGGAAGGTTAATTAGCAAAATGATCTAAATAAGAAAGTATCAGTTTTTCATTAGTTTATTGTCCTGCAAGTTGAGAAGTGCCTCACCCCTTCTCACTGAGCTTGGACACATAAATTTCTGCTTCTACCTTGTGTGCCCATAATGAATCTGGCCCTGCTGCATCCTGCATCTATGAGGTATGTTCACACTAGATCAGGTTTTAAATACGTTAGTCTAGGGACCGTTCTGATAGGGGTCAGCGTGGAGTGGTAGAGCGGCTTCCGTACCTTTTTTTTTTACAAAAAAACGTACTAACTAAGAACCCTGCTGTTGACACATTTTTGCACTTGCTTTTTACTTACATAGCAGAGATATATTTTTGCACGTTTTTTATACTGTCTTTTTTGTGATATAGATTGTTGGTGGTGTGAACATGGCTTACAGCCCTGTTCACATTGTGATCCAGCTCAGTATCAGTTTTTGTCTTGGTAGATTTGTAGTCGTCTGATACTCCTTCCATTTCAATATGATCACTTGCACAGTGCTCCTTGAGATGTTTAAAACTTGGGAAATCTTTTGGTATCCAAATCCAGCTTCAAACTTCACCACAACAGTATCACAGACCTGCCTGGTGTGTTCCTTGGTCTTTATGATGCTCTCTGCACTTGAAACAGAACCCTGAGACTACCACAGAGCAGGTGCATTTATACAGAGACTTGATTACACACAGGTGGATTCTATTTATCATTACCAGTCATTTAGGACAACGTTGGATCATTGAGAGATCCTTACTGAACTTCTTGAAGTGAGTTTGCTCCACTGCAAGTAAAGGGGCCGAATAATATTGCACGCCCCACTTTTCAGTTTTTTATTTGTTAAAAAAGTTTAAAATATCCAATAAATTTCGTTCCACTTCACGATTGTGTCCCACTTGTTGTTGATTCTTCAAACTTAAAGATATAAATTCTAATTTTTTAGTGAAGCCTGAAATGTGGCCAAAGGTTGAAAAGTTCAAGGGGGCCGAATACTTTCACAAGTAAAACAAAAAGGAAAAGGGGCGCAAATGTGTAGGATCCCCTTATTAAAAACATCTAAGTGGCATGGGTAGGTGGCCACTCACCTTAACCTTCCTAGCGGTATTCCCGAGTGTAACTCGGGGTTAATTTTCACTAATAGAAGCGGTAACCCCGAGTCACACTCGGGAATACTCGCGGCTGCTGCTGCTGCTCAGTGTGAGGCTGCAGGGGGGGGGGGGGAAGTGCTGTCAGACCCCTGCCATCTGTGGCCAGCACCCGCGGCCCTGCTCCAGCCGCGGGTGCCATCTGTGCCCTGCACCCGCGGTCACTGCAGCCGCGGGTGCCATCTGTGGCCAGCACCCGCGGCCCCTGCTCCAGCCGCGGGTGCCATCTGTGGCCAGCACCCGCGGCCCCTGCTCCAGCCGCGGGTGCCATCTGTGCCCTGCACCCGCGGTCACTGCAGCCGCGGGTGCCATCTGTGGCCAGCACCCGCGGCCCCTGCTCCAGCCGCGGGTGCCCTCTGTGGCCAGCACCCGCAGCCCCTGCTCCAGCCGCGGGTGCCCTCTGTGGCCAGCACCCGCGGCCCCTGCTCCAGCCGCGGGTGCCATCTGTGCCCTGCACCCGCGGCCCCTGCTCCAGCCGCGGGTGCCATCTGTGGCCAGCACCCGCGGCCCCTGCTCCAGCCGCGGGTGCCCTCTGTGGCCAGCACCCGCGGCCCCTGCTCCAGCCGCGGGTGCCCTCTGTGGCCAGCACCCGCGGCCCCTGCTCCAGCCGCGGGTGCCATCTGTGGCCAGCACCCGCGGTCACTGCAGCCGCGGGTGCCATCTGTGGCCAGCACCCGCGGCCCCTGCTCCAGCCGCGGGTGCCATCTGTGCCCTGCACCCGCGGTCACTGCAGCCGCGGGTGCCATCTGTGGCCAGCACCCGCGGCCCCTGCTCCAGCCGCGGGTGCCATCTGTGGCCAGCACCCGCGGCCCCTGCTCCAGCCGCGGGTGCCATCTGTGCCCTGCACCCGTGGTCACTGCAGCCGCGGGTGCCATCTGTGGCCAGCACCCGCGGCCCCTGCTCCAGCCGCGGGTGCCATCTGTGCCCTGCACCCGCGGTCACTGCAGCCGCGGGTGCCATCTGTGGCCAGCACCCGCGGCCCCTGCTCCAGCCGCGGGTGCCATCTGTGGCCAGCACCCGCGGCCCCTGCTCCAGCCGTGGGTGCCATCTGTGCCCTGCACCCGCGGTCACTGCAGCTGCGGGTGCCATCTGTGGCCAGCACCCGCGGCCCCTGCTCCAGCCGCGGGTGCCATCTGTGCCCTGCACCCGCGGTCACTGCAGCCGCGGGTGCCATCTGTGGCCAGCACCCGCGGCCCCTGCTCCAGCCGCGGGTGCCATCTGTGCCCTGCACCCGCAGTCACTGCAGCCGCGGGTGCCATCTGTGGCCAGCACCCGCGGCCCCTGCTCCAGCCGCGGGTGCCCTCTGTGGCCAGCACCCGCAGCCCCTGCTCCAGCCGCGGGTGCCCTCTGTGGCCAGCACCCGCGGCCCCTGCTCCAGCCGCGGGTGCCATCTGTGCCCTGCACCCACGGTCACTGCAGCCGCGGGTGCCATCTGTGGCCAGCACCCGCGGCCCCTGCTCCAGCCGCGGGTGCCATCTGTGCCCTGCACCCGCGGTCACTGCAGCTGCGGGTGCCATCTGTGGCCAGCACCCGCGGCCCCTGCTCCAGCCGCGGGTGCCATCTGTGCCCTGCACCCGCGGTCACTGCAGCCGCGGGTGCCATCTGTGGCCAGCACCCGCGGCCCCTGCTCCCTGTGCTGTGCCGGCGGGGGAGCACCGCCGCCCGCCCCTGCTCCCCGTGCTGTGTCGGCGGGGAGCACCGCTGCCTGCCCCTGCTCCTGCTGCTGAGGACCTGAGGACCGGGGTGCTGTCAGAGCTGGGGGGAGGGGGCTGGGGCATCGGGTCTTACCTGCCAGTTGCCGCCGGCGCCGTGTGAGTGATATGGCACCCTTCTCCAGAGCTAGGGTTAGGCCTAGGCTTAGGGCTAGGGTTAGGGCTAGGGTTAGGGCTAGGGTTAGGGCTATTGTTATGGTGCTGTCACACAGCCCGATCTGGCCAGCGATGTCGGAAGCGATGCGCGGGTGCCCGCTCGCTTCCGACATCGCTGGCCAGCTGTCACACAGCATCGCTGCGGCCGGCGACACCGCAGCGATGCGGGCGGTGACATCGGCCGCTGGGCTGGGCTCAGCCCAGCGAGCGATCCGCAGCAACGCTGCGGCATAGGCTGGATCGCCGCCAACATCGCTCTGGCGATGTCACACGGCGCGATCCAGCCTTACCGCAGGTCGCCGGTTGACAGGTTTACGGTTCCTCCCGTAAACCTGTCAACCTGCGACCGCTCGTTTACACAGCGCGACGTCGCTAGCGACATCGCTGATACGTCACTTTTTCGGCGATGTCGCTAGCGACGTCGCCAGGTGTGACAGCATCATTAGGGTAAGGGGGCGATATTGCTGCCCATTCATGTGGAGACGTGGGGGCGTGGCCTATTGCCGGCGTCATCGCCCCTACGTCGCCACATGTAAAGGGGCGATGTTGCCGGTCCCGGCCGGTCGCCTGGTTTCACAGCAGTGCTGTGAAACCTGGCGACCATCATGGGGCGATGTGCACACCGGTAACCGGGCGGCAGTAACCTGTCAGGCGATGGGAGCCATAGGCTCCATTGTCCTGCATCGCCGCCGGGGTTGTCGCCCTAGAGGTTGCCGACACGGGGCTGGAGGAGTCGCCCCGTCTAAACGGGGGACGGCGCTGGTGGCGGGGGCGGCGAGAGCATGCACGCCCCCGCCATTCACCGCTGACATCTCCAGCCCCGTCGCCCCATGTGACAGGGCCGTTAGGGCTAGGGTGTTAGTGTAGAGCCTGGGCTGCAGACGAGAAGAGGGGCGGGAACACCCAAGGAAAGCTGGATGCTTCCCTCAGTTACCCTCCCCTCCTCTGTCACAGGGACATCCAGCGATGTCCCCGCTGCGATCGCCGGTGAGAGCTCCTTCGGATGCCTCATATGACTTCCTGGTTCCGTTTCTGTGAGCTGCAGCGGCTCATTGGAGGCGGAACTGGGTGGGAAAAAAAAAAAGTATAACATTTCGGCCAATAAAAGAAATTTGTTATGAAAAAAAATGGTACCGCATTTAGGCTGCTTTCACATCAGCGGTTTTTGTAAATCGCGGCAGATGCGGTGAAAAAACGAATCTGACGCGATTACCGCATTACCGCGACACATGCGGCACAGTTGCCGCAAGCCCATGGAATGTCAATGGGGGCTTGCCGCAGATGCGGCAAGTGCGGTATCGGCACTTGCAGCAGGTGCGGCTGCAAAAAAAACGCGGCTGACCGCGTTTTTTTTTCGCGGCCGCACCTGCCACAAGTGCTGAAACCGCACTTGCCGCACCTGCCCCACCCTTACCGCAAGCCCCATAGACATTGCATGGGGCTTGCCGCAACTGTGTCGCGGTTATGCGGTAAGCGCGGCAGATTGGTTATTTTCACCGCATCTGCCGCAATTTACAAAAAAACGCTAGTGTGAAAGTACCCTTAGTACAAAAATCCTGACATAATCATACCGCCAGGTATAAGATTATTGATTATTGAATAAAATTTTATTATTTATTTAATTATAATTCATGATTTTATGTTTCAAACTTTATCACATCTGAGAGGTCTACTAGAGTCTTCTTTGATCAGGTAATTACTAAGAATTGCAGCCCTACTGTACATAACACAAAATTTCCATTAAAAAAAAATGTAACGCTTTTAGCATAAAATTCCAGAATTAGTCGTAACGCCAGGGAGGTTAAACTGGGTTGTGCAGGATTTGCACAACCCAGTTTATCAGCCTCCGCCGCCGGCGGTATGTGCACTGCCTCTCCGCTCTCCTCTCTCCTGTTCAAGGCAGATCGTTTGTGCTGTTCCTGAGCTGCTCCAGCCGCCAGTCCCTCAAAAAGGGAGTAGTTTTCATGCAAAAAATAGTAATGGCGGTCTGATTAGGAGCGCTCTAAGGAACAAGCAGACATGTAAGATGTTTTTCATAAATGGCAAACCTTTTATTAACTTCTTAGCTCCCCTCACAGCTCCACTACGCGTTTCAATTGCATACAAACAGTCTTCATCAGGAGGTGTAAGGGGGTACACTGGACATTGGCATTATATAGATAGCAGTTACTCATGATTGGTCTTTTGTTAAACAATGCTTTGCTTCCAATTGGCTGGTTCACAATTTGTTGGATAAAGGAAGGGTTAATTGAATAATTGTGAACCAGCCAATTGGAAGCAAAGCATTGTTTAACAAAAGACCAATCATGAGTAACTGCTATCTATATAATGCCAATGTCCAGTGTACCCCCTTACACCACCTGATGAAGACTGTTTGTATGTAATTGAAACGCGTAGTGGAGCTGTGAGGGGAGCTAAGAAGTTAATAAAAGGTTTGCCATTTATGAAAAACATCTTACATGTCTGCTTGTTCCTTAGAGCGCTCCTAATCAGACCGCCATTACTATTTTTTGCATGAAAACTACTCCCTTTTTGAGGGACTGGCAGTTGGAGCAGCTCAGGAACAGCACAAACGATCTGCCTTGAACAGGAGAGAGGAGAGCGGAGAGGCAGTGCACATACCGCCGGCGGCGGAGGCTGATAAACTGGGTTGTGCAGGACTTGCACAACCCGATAAGGTGAGTGGCCACCTACCCACGCCACTTAGACGTTTTTAATAAGGGGATCCTACACATTTGCGCCCCTTTTCCTTTTTGTTTTACATGTTATGATCACACCCTTGTGATGGGGTTACCCCCAATGGGAGCTGCATGAAGGATCACCCACAAAAGCCACACTAATCATCAAGGAGGGATCTATTAACTTTGGAGAAGGATTGCTGTATGAACTGTATGGACTTTTTAATGGACATTTGATAATGTTTTACTGAGGACACAATATTATAGCTGATTATTTTACTACTAAGGGTAAGTTCACACTTACCCGGCGTGTTTGTCGGCGGCAGCTGGCGGGACCCGCCAGGAAGCTCCGGCGCCGTCCACCGGCTTCCTGGCGGGTATGTGCGGGCGGTATCCGGCGGCTGCCCAGCGGGTTCTCGGCGGCGATTCTGCAGCGGCTGGAAGCAGCACATGATTCTGCTTGCAGCCGCTGCAGAACTGCCGGTTTTTAGAACATGGTCATTCTTTGCTAACCCGCTGGGAAACCTGCGGGTTAGCAACGGATGACGCTGGGTAACCGCCGGTGTGTGCACAGCCTTGGGCTGTTTACATTAGTTTTAATGTTAATCCAAACGCCGGTTTGGATTAACATAAATTAACATAAAACTAATGTAAACAAAACGGCGGTTTACACAGGTAAACCGCCGAAAACCCGGCCAGTGTGCACTTACCCTAATACTATAGCTGATTATTTTATCATTAAACAGGACACATGAGGAGTGTCCAGTGATATAAAGAAGGGTAAATTAGGTCTAAGAGCATAGAAAGAAAAGTTCATTTAAAACTAAAAGCACCTTACAAATATATTGGGGGATCATTGAAATAGTAGTATGGAGTTTTTTATGCTAAATCGGAATTCACATAGAGATCTATTAATTTCAGATGTACTGGGAATCACATACACACAAACAGATGATAATGAGAATAGAGGTTCCAAACTGAATGATGCAGATAAAAAACACCTGATGGATTTGTTTTTAGAGTACGAGAATAAGAGTAAAACTGAGATTGTTAACCATATAGATACTCTAATACTTGAAAGATATATTAAAGAGGGTCTGATCCCGAAAGGGTTAAAACTATCACAAAAATCCTCCTTCCCACAGGATGAGACATTTACTAAGGAGTGGGATGATTATTCTACACAGTGTTCAATAGGCATGATGCACCTGTTAATTAGGAAAAGAAACTCTATGGCAGACAAAGCCTTGGAGGAAGCAAATCACCTTAGGCTGGCTTCACACTGCAGTTTTTCACTGATCAGTCTCCATCAGTGTTTGGGTGCCAAAACCAGGAGTGTCTCCAAAACTCAGAACAGGTGTCAATCTTTCAACTATATTTTTTCTCTGCAAGTTCCTCTCCTGGTTCCTCTCCGGGTTTTGGCACCCAAACACTGATGGACACTGATCAGTGAAAAACTGCAGTGTGAAGCCAGCCTTAGGGGTAACCTTGATCAATATTCATTTACAACTGAAAATAAGGAATTAGATCTCAATTTAAAACTAAAACTGAATAAATTTGAGGAGGACATTGTAAAGAAAAAAGCCATGAAGCTTTTAAGAGATAGGAAGGCTAAAATGACTGTAAATAATGAAGAAGATATGGACACGTCCAGTCCAAATCCCCAAACACCAAAGGGAAAAATAACAGGAGGGCCTGATGATGATATAATAGAGAAAAATCTAAATTAGAAACAATAAGGATCCCAGATTCAAATAACTCAGTAAATAATCTGTAGACAGCACAACAAAAAATCTTTTGATGAGGAACATAAAAAGAAACTATTGATTGCTAAAGAAAATAAAGATAACAATGGAACAAACAAAAATAAAAATGGAATAATAGCGGCTCCGAATCTGATGGTGGGTTTACAACACAATTTATCTGTTCAATCTCTGAACCAATCTCTGGTTGCAGTGAAATCATGGATAATTGTCATGTTGTACACAACCACAAAATGGAGCAATTTATCATGATTTCACTGCAACAGAGATTGGTTCAGATATTGAACAGATAAATTGGTGTGTGTAAACCCACCATCAGACCCAGGAGGGAAGGAACCAACAGGGGAGTTTGGATAATATGAAGCACGATTCACTATTTTCACAATCACAAGAGAGGTTTCTAAATCACCACACTATGACTTCTACACAGAAGGAGGAATCGACTAATATAAGTAATATCACTTTATTCACAATACATGAAGTCACGGAAATACAAGATCATATAACAGAAGAGGTACAGGAGAATACACTAATAAGGGGACAGAACACTAATATAGAGACAGTCACTGATTATACTCAGAATTAAATTATATCACATTCACTGAACAGAATGGTGAAAGGGAAAAAGAGATCCAGATTAACACTGAAAAAGCACGCTCAGGGGATATTCATGAAATGAAAAATGTAGAAAATATTCAATACCAACAAAAGGAACCCATCATAAATCGAGTGAATACAGGGCCCAATATAGATCTGGGAGAACCAATTGCGATTAATATCAATAATGAGGAAGATACCAATAATAAAAGCACAGGTAAAGATGTATCACAAGAAATAGATAGACCTGATGTAAATAATGCTAATGACAAAAATATTCCACACTGCCCAACAAATAAAGAAAGGAAAAATATGGATACGGTCTTAGAACTCGTATCAGAGGTTTTTGGAAATATAAATACAGGTATAATAAATATTAATCTATCCAGGATGAATAAAGAAGGAGAAACTATACAAAAATGTGGAACATCAAAAATAGTAAATAATGGTAGGAATCTCAAAGATGGTAAAATCACTCAGTTTTTTCCATTGGCTCAGGGTCGCCAACCAAAAAGAAAAAGGGGAGGAGAGGATGTAGGGGGAGTGGCGGACCCAATAGAAGAATCTGTATTAGAACAAAACGCTCTGCAGAAAAAGTCAAAAGCAAGCTAGATGAGAACAAAGGGATAGGTATCTTCAATTTATCAAAGTACACCCTAAATAAAAATGAGACATCATTACTCGAGAAAGGCCTGTCATTTAGCCCTACCTCAAATTTAGACAACTTTTCTCTTTTTTTAGACTTTAATGAATTTTTTAGGAAGCTAACCGTACAAAGGCATTTTATCATCGAAGAAAAAATAAAGGCAGGCACCTCTAAATTATCGTTACCCATAAAAGAAAAGGAATTGGATGATAATACAAATAATGATATGATACATGTGGATGTGAAGGGCCGGAGTAAGTTCTATCCCTAACACCGTAAGGGGTCACAAATAGAGGCATTCCAACAACTTGTCTTAAAAGAAGTACGAAACATCACAAACCCCAAACTAAAGGACAATATGAGTAGGGATGAAAGAAAAGCGATCACCTCCCTCCGTAGGAATGAAGAATTAGTTATTAAAAATGCTGATAAGGGAGGGGGGGTTGTACTTATGGATAAGAACTGGTACCTTGAAGAAGGAAATAGGATTTTGAGTGATGAGGAATATTACGAGAGACTAGAAATGGACCCTTCCATAAAAATCTTTCTGAAATATAATGAATTGATAAAAGCGGCTTCAGAAAGGGGGATTCTAGATAAGAAAGAGAAAACATTTCTAGATATTCCAAAATATAAGGTCCCCACTTTTGTTTCCTTCCTAAAATTCATAAGGACCCAGTGAACCCCCCCCGGCCGTCCCATCATATCCGGAGTAGAGTCTATCACGTGTAATTTATCGCACTATGTCGATCTATTTTTACAAAAATATGTAGGTAAATTGGAATCATATCTGAAAGACTCCTCGCAAATAATAAAAGAAGTGAGAGCATTACCCCCACTTCCTGGTTGTCTTCTACTCCTGTTGGATGTAGCTGCATTATACAGCAACATACCACACAGTAGGGGTCTAGAAGTGATCGAGAATATTCTAAAGAGTGATCAAGAACTACCAGATGAACAAAAATAGATCATAGTAACAGCAATACGTTTTATATTGGACAATAATGTATTTACCGTTAATGGCTTGGTGTATCGACAGAAGAGGGGCTGTGCAATGGGGACTAGATTCGCACCAAGTTACGCAAATTTGTATATGGGTGCATATGAATCGGTCTCCATTTCACAGCCCAGATGGGCGAAAGAGAAAATTGTCTATTACAAACGCTATATAGACGATTTGATCATTATTTGGAGGGGTACGAGGAAGAGGTGCAAACCTTTGTGACAGAATTAAATAACAATTGGGGACTAAAGTTCACTATGTCTATGTCCAGTTCAGCCCTCCAGTATTTGGACCTGTGGGTTCGCTTTGATCATCTGGGGAGGGTGTACACGTCCACGTTCTTCAAGAAGGTAGACGTCAACAGCTACTTGGAGTTCGAGAGTGGGCACCTCCCTAGGTGGTTATCTAGCGTTCCCTATGGCCAATACTGGAGGGTGAGTAAAAACTGTACAAATGATAGTAACTTTAGGACAGAATCAAAAATTCTACAGAAAAGGTTCAGAGAGAAGGGCTATCCGAAACGGTTATTGCAAGATGCATATAAAAGAACAAAAGATCTTACGCAAGAATCATGCATAGAGAAAATGTCAAACAATGAAAGGAAAAAGGATGAAGAGGAAATTGTAAACAAGACTAAATGGAGCTTGGTAACCACTTATTGCCAACCTAGAAAATTAATTCTAGATTTGATAAATAAGTATTGGTTTGTGTTGAAGAGTGACCCGATTCTCGGTGATCACCTACCCAAAAGACCCAATGTTATATATAGGAGAAACAAAAATCTGAGGAAAATGGTGGCCCCTAGCGTGGTGGGATGTAAACCAAAAAATAAGCTAGGAGGGGGAGAAAATAACACGAATGTGGGATGTTATGCATGCGAGACCCCTAAGTGTCTTTGCTGTGGAGTCATCAGTGATGGAGAGAAAACTTTCACATCCTCAACCACTAAACAAAGTTTTCCCATAAAACACAAGGTCTCATGCCAATCCACATATATCATCTATTTAATCGAGTGTCCATGTGGGACCCAATACATTGGGAGAACAATTCAAACCATGCATGCAAGGCTCAATAAGCACCGGTCCAACATCAAAAACGGGTATCAGCTACATAGTCTATCAAAGCACTACACAATCTGCCATCAAAAAGATGCTATGAAAATGAAACTTACAGTGATAGATCATGTGAAAGATAATGTGAATGATTGTCTGGGTACTCTCCATTAAGATAGAGAGTTTCTGGATTTTTAAAATGGGAACGCTGAGCCCGGAAGGCCATAACCTGACCCTTGAGAATGTAGTGAAACATTAAGAATAATATGAGAAATAAATATCATGCAGCTATATTATAGGTAATTTTATTCAGGAATTGTAAAAATTCTTTTTAATGTTAATTTTATATTTTTTATTGTGAAATGTGAACATACATATTGTACAGCCATATACTTGCACAATTTTTTACTGTTATCTTTATTTTGTTTTTATATGCTATTTTTATCCTATTTGTGTGTTGAAAAATGAGTGTAACATAGAAACTAACTATTTGTTGCATATATAATTTGGAGAAACCTTTGTTGGGATAGATTAATGGGACGTGTGCCCTCTATAGGTAAACAGGAGATTGTTTTTTTTAAAGAAAAAAAAAAAAGCTGTAAACACAGAGCAGCCTTATATCTGGTGTGCGGCTCTGCAGGTGGAGGTGAACAGGAGATTGTTCTTTGTTGGATAAAGGAAGGGTTAATTGAATAATTGTGAACCAGCCAGTTGGAAGCAAAGCATTGTTTAACAAAAGACCAATCATGAGTAACTGCTATCTATATAATGCCAATGTCCAGTGTACCCCCTAACAACACCTGATGAAGACCTGATGCAGTTGAAACGCGTAGTGGAGCTGTGAGGGGAGCTAAGAAGTTAATAAAAGGTTTGCCATTTATGAAAAACATCTTACATGTCTGCTTGTTCCTTAGAGCGCTCCTAATCAGACCGCCATTACTATTTTTTGCATGAATACTTTCACAAGGCACTGTACGTTTCCCCTCATTTTCCTTATGGGTTGTATGGGAAATATAGGCTAGCTTGAGAGGTTATATAGATATAATTTATAATATAATAAGGAAAGGAACCATTATATCAGAGCATTATGAGCTGCAACCGCCGAAGCAGAGAGTCCTTTTCTTGGTTCTTACTGGCTAGTCCTGTGTTTGAGACTCCTAACCAAGGCTCCACAGACTATTTGCATATTCATAATTCCCAGGGGACAATGAGCCTAGGAATTCACTGTGTTGAGCGCTTTAGCCAGCTGCCCGCAGTGTTTTCTTGGACTGGTCTCACTGAGATCAGTGAATGCTTTGTGATGTTGGTCTACTAGGCCTTGCTCCCACCTAGCCAGAATCCTACTCCACACTGATGAGGGGCAACACCCGAAACAGCTGTCTGTGGATGGATACCTGGCCTTGGTATTCCCTTGTCATATCTCTAAACTTGTAAAAGAGCTGGATATTGACTAAAAGGGCCACTTAATATGATGGTTATGGTGTTCTCCGCAAGGAGCCACCCCTTGGCTGGGTCCTTCCCTGGAGGGATATCTGGCTAGTCCTGTGTTTCAGACTCCTAACCGAGGCTCCACATACTCTATTTGCATATTCACTTTTCTTGGTTCTGGTCGGTGGAACGCACGCTGCACAGAGAACACTGGAAGTGCACTCCGGTGACCCTGCGTATGCATGGTAGCTCCAATTGCTGTACTTCAGGAAGGGATATCTGTGACACTGGTCCCTCGTGAGCGCTGTGAAAGCCAAATAGCGGGGCCCATTACTTAAATGTAGCTTTAAAGGGAATACTGAAAATTAACCAAAAAGGAGGAGCAATATATGATATATGAGAATGTATGACCCATAAGAAGAACTTAAACAGTGATTGTGTTACATAAGACTAATTGTACTAAAATTATATATTTGTGACTTTGACTTAATTACAAATATATTTATACATGTAATAAAAGTGTGATCGGGAAAACTAAGTGTATACCCAAATTTGAAACACAATCTAAAAGATAATCTAATATAGAAAGCTGAGTATGTGTGTGTGGCCCCACTCTCTTCATAGCCCCACCCCCTTCATAATGCTGCCTCCTTTATAGCCCTGCCCTCCAAAAAAATGCCGTCCCAAATCTGCACTCCCTTCAAACCTGCTCCCCCCAAATCCGCACCTTCACCAACCCATACATGCCCTCCACAAAAATGCCCCCAAACCACCCCACACCTGCCCCCCACAACCCCCACTCTCCCAAACAATGCCCCCAAAAGAACTTCCCCCCCAAAAAAACCCTGCATCCCTGCCACCTCCCCAAAAAAATGCCTTTCAAACCTGCACCCCCAAAAAAATACCCCCGCATAAAAATACCCCTTCCAAGCCAAACCTGCACTCCTGCCCCTGAAAAAAGCCAGCTGCAGGGAGCGATGGAGAGAGTGTGTACGACATCTCTGGGAAAGTCAGTGCTTTCCACGCATTGAAAGTGAAGAAAGCACTGACTATTAACACAGGATCGCAGCCAGCGGCAGTGGACCCACTCACTACATCTAGTCATAAGCGCTGCTCGCCCGCTGGTGAGTGAAAGTGCATATTGACATGAGCAAATGAGCAGCCCCACATGACCATGGGCCACAGCTGCAGCCTGTTCCAGCCCCCGGACACTGCTCCAGAGCGAAACCCCTGCCCCGCCTCTCCTACTGCACAGTTACTAGTTTGCATTATAAGACGCACCCCCAACTTTCCCCCAAAATTTGGGGGAACAAGAGTGCATCTTATATTGCGAAAAATATGGTATTTCAGGATATTCTTTGCTCATCTTTGGTTATAGACATTATTAAACTTTTATTTTTGCTTATCAGCTTTCGTGTTTATTTAATGCTGTGGTCCAAGATTACTCCCCGTCTTTCGATACGGCTCAGAGATGGCAAAAAAGTTGCACAACCCTGCTGTAGATGATGGCAGGTTCAAGTCCTCTATGAATTGCAAAACCAAAATAATGAATCAAATTTAAAATTAACGTGTATGTAAAGAGAATGAAAACTGGAATGACAGAATTGCATTGTTTTTTTGACATCACAATCATAAAAATGCAATAAAAAGTGATCAATTGACATGTACCCCAAACTGAAATCAATAAAAAAAAAAAGCCAGCTCAGCCCAAATAAAAAAAAAATAAAAACACACAGCTCCATGGGGGAAAAAATAAAAATACTATAGGTGTCAAAAATGGCATCACAAACCAATTTTTGTTCAACAAAAAAAAAGAAAAAAAAAAAAAAAAAAAAACAATAATAATGCACATCTATATATACACACTATATCAGGGATTCTCCAACTCCAGGCCTCGAGGGTTGCAATCATGTCATGTTTTCAGGGTTTCCTTACTATTGGAATCATCACCTTCGCAGGTGATTCAAATCACCTGTGCAATACTAAGAAAATCCTGAAAACCTGAGCTGTTTGCAACCCTCGAGGCCTGGAGTTGGAGATCCCTACACTATATTATATATCCAATATATACAGCTGAGTTTGTGTTTGTGTAACCCCACCCTCTTTAGAGCTCCTCCCTTTTATTAGCCCCACCCCTCCACATAGCCCCAACTTCATAGCTCTGCCTCCTTTATAGGACCACCTTCTAACTATGCCTCCCCAAACCAGCCCTCTCTTCAAACTTGCACCCTCCCCCACAAACCTGCCCCCCAAATCTGCACCCCCTTACAAACCCACACCCACCATCCCAAATCTGTTCCCCCAAATTCTGCACACCCACAATCCCCACTCCCCCAACCTACCCCCCAAAAAAATGCCTGACCGTGAAGTAGATGAAAAGATCCGCAAATCTAGACATTGTGCCGCAATCCAAAGAAATGCAGGTAACAAATTAGAAACAAAGTAATTGAGATTATCAATTTGGAAAAGGTTATAAAGTCAATTCTAAAGCTTTGGTAGTCCAGTGAACCACAGTGAGACATTTTCCACAAATGGCGAAAAACATGGAATAGTGGTGACTTTCCCAGGAGTGGCTGGCCGACCAAAATTACCCCAAGAGCGCAGCAACGACTCATCCAAGAGACCACACAAGACCCCACAACAACATCCAAAATCTGCATGCCTCACTTGCCTCAATTCAGGTCAGTGTTCATGACTGCACCATAAGAAAGGGACTCAGCAAAAATGGCCTCTTGGCAGAGGTCCAAGACAAAAAATACTGCTGAGCAAAAAGATTAAGGCTCGTCTCAGTTTTACCAGAAAACATCTTGATGATCCCCAAGACTTTTAGGAGAATACTCTGTCCACTGAAAATACAAAAGGTAACTTTTTGAAAAGTGTATGTCCAATTACATCTGGCGAAGAAATAACACTTCATTTCAGAAAAGGAACATCACACAACTTTAAAATATCATAGAGGGAGGCTGTTTTCTGTTTCAGGATCTGGAAGACTTGTTGTGGTTAAATAGAACCAAGACTTCTTCCATCTACCAAAAAATCCTGAAGGAGATGTGTCGGCCATGTGTTCATGACCTCAAGTTCAAGTGAACTTTGTTATGCAGCAGGACAATGATCTAAAACGCACCAGCAAGTCCACCTCTGAATGGTTTAAGAAAAACTAAATTAAGAAATTGGAGTGGCCTAGTCAAAGTTTTGACCTTAATCCGATTGAGAATCTGTGCATTGACCTTAAAAAGGCAGTTCATGCTCGCAAACACTCCAATGTAGCTGAATTACAATTCTGCACAGCTGAGTGGGCCAAAAATCCTCTAGAGCATTGTAAAAGACTCATTGCCAGTTATCGCAAATGCCGGTTTACAATTATTGCTGTTAAGGGTGGCCCAACCAGTTATTAGGTTAAGTAGGCAATCACTTTCACACAGGGCCCTGTAGGTTTTAATTTCTTTTTCCCTTAATAATAGAGGCCTTCATTTATAAACTGCATTTTGTGTATACTTGTGTTTTTTTTAGTCTAATATTTAAATTTGATATCTAAAACATTGAAGTGTGACAATCATGCAAAACACTAAGCATTCAGAAATCAGTGTGTGTGTAATATATAATTACACACACACACACACACACACACACACACACACACACACACCAGGTGAATTAAGTATTGATCACAACAGCAATTTTCTAAGTAAAAACATTTCTGAAGGGGAGATTGACATGAATTTCTCACCAAATGTTGGTAACAACTCATCTAATCCACATAGGCAGAGAAATTAAGCCATAGCAGTCCATACGTTTAGTGATGAGTAATAATGAGGAATAACGCAAAAACAAAGTACTGAACACATGAAGAAACTGAGGTGCAAAAAGCCATGGAAGCTCATATACCACCTGAAATCTATCAGTAATCAGAAAAAAACAATCATGTGACTTAGGCAAAAATAATTTCAGCTGATTTAACTGATGGCCTATAAAAAAGGTGTCTCATTAGCAAGGTGCCACACAAGAAACATCTTATGACGGGTAAAACCAATGAGATGTCTTAAGACCTTTGCAACCTTAACGTTGCAAAACATATAGCATTGGTTACAGAATTTCTTAACTACTGAAGGCTCCAATGAGCACCATTGGGAACATAATCTGGAAGTGGAAAGAATAAATTTCACCATAAATCAGAAATAACCAGGCACTTTGGCAAGATTTCAGACAGAGGAGTAAAAAGAATTATCAAAAGAGTTGTTCAAGTGCTAAGAAACATCTGTGGGAGCTACAGAAAGACCTGAAATCGTCAGGTAAAAATGTTTCAAAGAAAACAATAAGTAATGCACCCAACCTCCATGACCTGTTCACATGTGCAGCATGCAATATTCCATTGCTGAACAAAAAGAATGTTCAAGTGTTTTTAAAGTTTGCACAAGATTTAGTCAAACCTGCAAGATGAGACCAACATTAAAAACTTTTTGAATGCCAAAAGACACTGCATATTACCCCAAAACATCATGACAACAGTGTGAAGATTGGAAGTGGTAACATCTTGGTATGAAGCTGTTTTTTAGGACACAGCACTTGTAAACTTGATATAAGTTAAAGGAATGATGACTGGACAAATCTACCGAAAAATGTTTGATAAAAATTTGCTGCCATCTACAAAAATGATGATGAAGATGAATGATAGACAGTAGTGTTGGGTGAATTTGAACCGTAAAATTCAGGTTCTGTACCGGACACCTAGCGTCTGTGCACATATCCCGAACACGGGTTCCCCTGGGAAATCCGTGTTAGAGTTCGGGGGCTGTAAAATAAAGCACATGATTAAAAAACAGTCATTATACTTACCGGTACCGCAGCATGTGTCCTCCCATCCAGCTGTCATGGCCGCTACTAGTTCTGGGCCGCTCGTTATCTTCCATCGATATTCACTTCACTGGCTTCAACTACCAGACGTCCTGGGCCCTGGGCATCTGCGATTGGCAGTTCGAGTAATCTTCAATCAGCCCATACATTCTAGTATGATAGAATGTATGGGCTGCATTCAGCTCCACACACAGCACTTGGCTGTGCTGTCATTCTGTGATCTCTCTCTTTGCTAGCAGTCAGTGTTTGTTTGCTGGCAAAGATGTAGCAGAGGTGAAGTAAGAAGACCTGGACTATGTCAGAGATCGTTTTTTTTTTTTTTTCAATTAACCCCTTAACAACCAAGCCTCATGTTGTAATTCTGACCAGTGTCACTTTATGAGATCTCTCTGGAACACTTCAACAGATCACAATGATTTTGAGATTGTTTTTTCATGACATATTGGACTTCATGTTCGTGGTAAATTTAGGATGATATTTTCTAAATTTCTTTGACCAAATAGAGTATTTACATACAGTGACAGATCAAAGCCATGACAGATATAGCGTGATTGGTCATTAAGGTGTTAAACATGGAGTCCCTAAATGTGTTTTACTTCTAATAAAAAAAACTTTTTCTCTGTGTTGTGTCTTTTTTAACCATTTATTTAAAATCTTTAACGTCCGGGTCTAACTTGGCCTGACATTAAAGGTACCGTCGCACAGGGCGATGTTGACTGCAATATCGCTGAAAAGTCTCGGGCTCAGTGATGTTGCAGCAACATCGCAAATGCATTGTGCCGTGTAACAGCACGATGCAACTGCAATAAATCGCTGGATCGTAGTTGAAGGTTTACCAATATTTTAGTTAACCTGGCGATGTTGCTCCAGCGATCTGGCAACATCGCTTTGTGTGACCCGGCGATAACCATGTTGCAAGTGATTTTGCCTATTCGTAACATTGATGCTTATCGCTGCTGGGTTTTGCACAACCCAGCGAGCGATAACTGCTGCAACATCATGGCAGCATCACTTAAAACATCCCGCTGTGTGACATCTAAGTCAGCGATGTCGGAAGCGAGCGCGCACCCGCGGAAACGCTTCCGACATCGCTGCAACATTGTACCAGGTGATGGAACCTTAAGAATCTCAGGGCTTAATAATAGCTGGCAATACAAAGCTGGTGTTAACCCCTTATTACCCAGTGTGGGGGCTGGCCCACTAGGGCCGCTGGAAGAGCTGGGTAAAGCACCCGGAAATGGTGCTACGATAAATGCCCATTTTCATGGGCAGCTGCAGGCTGAGGATTTCAGAGATGGGGGCCCAGAACACTTGGACCTTACCACGCTGAGAATCCCAGCCTCCAGCTGCCTGGTTTTACCTGACTGATGACCAAAATATAATGTAAAAATAAATAATTTAAAAAATTACGTGGTGGTATTATTGATGCTCAGCGCAGATAAAGCAGACAGCCACGGGCTGCCACCCCCAGCTGCCTGACTTTACTTTGGCTAGCAATCAAAATACAGGGAAGCCCAATATTTTTTTAATCATCATAAAATAAATAATTTAAAAAAAATGCGTGGGCTCCCACCATATTTTAACTGCCAGCCAGGTAAAACCAGACAGCTGGGAGCTAGGATCTCAGCATGGTAAAGCCCAAGTGTTCTGAGCCCCCCACGCTGAAAACCACACTACCCCTGAAAGTTGCACATTTATCGTAGCACCATTTCCAGGCGCTTTACTTGGACCTTCCAGCGGCTCTGGCGGGGGGTGGGCCCACTGGGTAATAAGGGGTTAATACCAGCTTTGTATTCTCAGCTAGTACTAAACCTGAAATTCATGGCGTCATGCCAAATTAGACATGGCCACCATGAATTTCTCATAAACATAAAAAAAAAAGAAAACTTTAATTTAAACAAAACAAAACACAGATTTATAGACTCAATCTTATAAAAAAAAACTTTAGTCTGACGTAGTCCACAGGCAGAGCAATGTCTGCTCTGCTATCTCTCTGAACAGACAGGTCTATTCAGAGCTGCAAGCAGGTGGAGACCGACCGTGACCGTCAGATTTCAACCCTGACATCACCACGAACACAGCCGAAAACTGCCGAGTTCTCAGCAGTGTAGTGAATATCCCCGGAAGTTAAAGAGTGGTCCCGGAAGTGGAAGTGGCCAGGACAGCAGAACGCTTGCCAAGTATGTTGATGATATTTATTAACTATATGCATTATGTTACAGCCTCCCTTCCCCCTGCCCCACCCCATAACTATAAAGTCCAAACTTAGGATTCGGACGCAAGTTCGAGTTATGTCCAGCCCTGAACTCAGACTTTACAAAACGTTCCGTGCGAGTCTCCGAGCATCGTGGGGTTCGCCCATCACTAGTGGACAGTTCAGGAAGACAATGATTCCAAACACACAACTAATTCCACTTGAGGAAGACGCTTGGAGAGCGTAGAAACGCGTTGTGGCCTAAAGGACCCTGCCTTTTTATTGTACAAATAAAGCCGAGAGGTAACTATTCATAATGGCCTTGGTGCCGGTTGATTCCCCAGCGCTCACACAAATACCTATTACTCTTTTTGAAATACATTCGTTCCTCCGCTATGCGGAGTGAGGTATGGAGCAGCTCCGGGCAATAGGACCTTGGATGACGTCCTGAACACGCCCACGGATCCACCACGTGACGACTCACATGTGAGGTGCTGGGATTAAGGACCCAGCAAAATCCTCATCATCCACAGCCGCTTATTAGCCGAGGACACAGGGAGATAAACATCAATGCACTAACTCTTGTTGTGCAGACAGCACAACAAGCACAGGTGAGGTTCCCATTTAAATAACCTACCCCCAATGACAATTACAGAGTGGCGCAACAATATTACCTTCTTTGTCAAACACACAACTAAGGAAATTCAATTAGTTTCAGAGAAAGGAAATAACAGCTTCTAAAATGACCTAGACAATCACCTGTCCTGAATCCATTAGAAAATATATGGAAGGAACTAAAGTTCAGAGTTGATAGAAAAAGCCAATAATGCCTTCAGGATGTGAAGTGTGTGTTGTGTGTGAAAAAAATGTGTGAAAAAATTAACCAAAAATCACACCTGAGCAGTGCACTAGGTTTCTCCATACAGGAGGCGTCTTTAAGACGTCATCATTAACAAAAGCTTTTGTATTAAGTATTAAATAAATTTCCTGAAGCACATTCAGCACTTTTTCTCTATGCCATGTCTCATTATTACACATCACTAAAATTATAGACATCTATGGTTTGATTTATTTGCCTGTGAGGATTGGATGGGTTGTTACAGACATCTAGTGAGAAATTCATGACCATAGCATCTTTAGAAATATATTTGCTTAGAAAATTGGTGACATGTTCAATACTTAGTGCAGAGACAGAAACAGAGACTTTCTTTGCATGCAATGTTGTTGATGTTTTTGCCTTGATGCATAGAGCTGACTGTATACATTTTCTAAGTATTGTTTGAGTGTCAAATTAACTTGATATTGGTGGCTTTTTAATAGTCAAAACCAACTACCAGAAATATTTCTATTTATTTTACTTTAACTACGGTAAATGTTTTCTTTACATTTTGCCTCCTCAATTTCTTAACCAAGTGGAGCAGTCTTTACCATGCCTGTTAATAAAAATGAAATGCATAATATGCAATGAGTGCATTCACATAAAGCAATAAGTGGCAGCAGACCATTTTTCCCAGTTATTTTATTACAGCTTTTTGTGGCACAATATATTTTTGAACCAAGTAATTTTTCACATTAGGTATTAAAGTACAAAATGTAAAACACACATCCATCTTACAAACACTCTCTAGGCTTGGGGAATAGGTATTGCAAATATTTATGTCCTCAAATTCCATCCTCTGTATATTAATAACTACACTGTAAATCTAAAACACTAAATATTATGGAGCTGAAATGATTTTATAGTGCGGCTTCCTCAAAGTCAGCTTTGTGCAATATGAAGGATTTGACAGTTCGTGAGCAAGAAAATGTATTAATTCCTTGTCCTCCATGACTGAAAACTGAAATAGGTGCTCATGCCGTAACACACCGTGGCCATGAATGCAAAAAACTAAAGAGACCAGAACAAAAAAATAGAATTAATTTGGTTGTTAAATAAAACATGCATATAAGTTAACATACAGATATTTAATAAAAGCCCTGCATGATTGCAGTTAAAAATGGGGACCCAAAATTTTGATTCCAGTCACTTTTTTTCTCAAGTACCGTATATACTCGTGTATAAGCGAGTTTTTCAGCCCAAAAATTGGGCTGAAAAGTCTCCCCCTCGGCTTATACAAGGGTCAATACGGTGGTGGGGGCTGTGTCCGGGGCTGGGGAGGCTGGAGGAGGCGAGGGGAGGCTGCTGTATGAGCACCACATCACGTGGGGCCGCTCATTATATATGCACTGCTTCCCCTGTCAATCAGCGCCAGGGGGAAGCAGTGCATATCTGGCCCCCAAATGCTGGCACTCGCCCCCCCTCTGTGTAATGGCCCCCCGCTGCTTATTTTACCATCCCCGGTCTTCTGCACAGCGCCGGTCCTCGGTGCTCCGTCCTCCATGCTCCATGCTCCGTCCGGCTGCATCCGGGATCCCCGGCCGTCGCAGGCATAAGACGGCCGGGAGATCCCGGATGCAGCGAGGATGGGAGCATGGAGGACGGAGCACAGAACACTGGCGCTGTGCAAAAGACCAGGGATGGTAAGTTAAGCATCAGGGGGGGCCTTAAAAGGAGGGGGGGCGAGTGCCAGCATTTGGGGGCTGCTATATACCCCTGGGGCTGCTATATATCCCTGGGGCTGCTATATACCGCACACACCACTGGGGCTGCTCTATACCCTTGGGGCTGCTATATACCCCTGGGGCTGCTATATACCACACCACTGGGGCTGCTATATACCCCTGGGGCTGCTATATACCCCTGGGGCTGCTATATACCACACCACAGGGGCTGCTATATACCATTGGGGCTGCTGTATATACCACTGGGGAGGCTGCTGTAATACTGCTGGGGTCTGTATATACCACTGGGGAGGCTGCTGTATACCACTGGGGCTGCTGTATATACTGCTGGGGCCTGTATACTACTGGGGCTGCTGTATATACTGCTGGGGCCTGTATACCACTGGGGCTGCTGTATATACTGGTGGGGTCTGTATATACCACTGGGGAGGCTGCTGTATACCACTGGGGCTGCTGTGTATACTGCTGTGGCCTGTATATGCCACTGGGGAGGCTGCTGTATACTACCACTGGGGAGGCTGCTGTATACTACCACTGGGGGGGCCTGTATACCGCACTGCTGGGGGATGTATACCTGTGCTGGGGTCCACCCTCGGTTTATAAACGAGTCAATAGGTTTACCCAGGTTTTGGGGGCAAAAGTAGGGGGGTCGGCTTATACACGGATCGGCTTACGAGTATGTACGGTATTTCATATTTGAATTTAGTTCAATCTACTTTGCAGAATTTTTCCATAGTACAGAATTAGTGGTCCTAAATTTTGCTTCAATTGACAATTAAAAGGTCATGGACCTTTAAATACTAATGCACCTGGAGGTCAGCAACATATTTAAAGTTCTCCTGCCCCATTAGGAGACTACAGGCCACTTTATGAAAGCATTGAAGGTGTTGTCCACTACTTGGACAACCCATTCTCATTCTGCATGTTCGCCCCCATAAAAATAAAATAGCCTATACTCACCTTTGGTGCCGGAGTGGTTCTAGTGATGTCAGCAATCACGTTCCTGGGGCCTATGTGACATTGGTTGTGGGGCTCGTATATCAAAAAAAATTACCGCCGGCTTACTTCTCCCTGCCTTCGGACACAAAAGTGCTTTGGCTGCCATTCACTTCCTGTTAATTGCTCCCGTGTCCGTAGACAGGTAGAAAAAAAGCCAGTGGCGATTATTCGCAGGGCGTACGTTTCAAATCATGCCATGTGGGCCCCGGGAATGCAGCTTCTGACATAGTTAGAACCGTGCTGACACCAGAGGAGAGTATATGCCTTTTTATTTTTATGGGGCTACACTTGCGGAATGAGAATGGGTTGTTCAAGTAGAGGAAAACCCCTTTAAGTTTACAGAATTCTCTAAACTGGTAGAACAGCAGTTGTCAGTAACATGTTTGGAGGGAATTCAGTAGTATGTCAGATTCCCCACAGGTAATCTGGCCCCTCTCACTTCCACATCAGATGGTAAGAAGGGCAAAGGGAAGTCACATCTACAGACATTGTACACTTACCTCCAGCAGTGCCGTGGTTATTTTACTAATAGGACCCTTTCCCATAAGTTTATGGAGATAAATTTGGCACTCCAAAATGGTGAAATAATCTGATACATATTAGAAAGGAAAAGCAATTCAGAGTAGTATTAAACGTTTTGGTCTCAAACTAGACCTTTGCTTGTACAAAGATTGCAGGGATAAGGCTGTATGTAGCTCAGCATATAGGTGCTTTTACAGTGTCCACCGCTAGAGAATAAAGGAAACCACCTTTCCATTATTTTTTGAGCTCTATACAGCCTTTCTTTTATACTATGACCTTCATACAGGCTTACTCCCTGCAATCAGTGTACTGACGAAGGTCTAGTTTGAGACTGAAACATTTACTACTACTCAGAATTGCTTTTCCTTTCAAATCAGATTATTTCACCTTTCTGGAGGGCCAAATGTATCTACATCTACAGATATATGCCGCCTTGTGTGCATGCAGCATGAATGATGAACCTATCTTATTCAAAAGTGTATAGTATCTGCCGCTCATGCAGTAGATCCAGTAGATATATGTGATGTCACTGACCCCGCTCACCACCCAACATTGAAATGAGTGGGGCCACATGTTTACTGTTTAATCAACTTCCTCCTTTGATTAAACAAGGCAGGACTAGATTAATAAAATATATTAAAACTATTTAAAGGGGTTTTCTAACATCCTTATGTGGGTCACATTGCAAAATTGCAAAGTGCTTATAAAAATGTACCACTCATTAAAAATGCTCTTCATTCTCAAGAAAAAAAAAACGGTATTATGTTGGATGTGGCCATTTCCTAGGCAAGAAAAGCACAATTACAAACTCTTTGCTTTAGGGCTTTCAAAGACTATTCTGAAGTTGGCCAGATCCTACCAAAGTGGAATAGTGCTATAGATTGGCACAATGGTACAATCATTTTGCTAGACTGTACCATCAATCATCAGGAGCACAAGTAAAAGCTAGGAGGCTGGGGAGTAGTGCGTTCCTGAAGATTAAAAATGAAGAAATCCCTTTAAGTGTACCAGTTTGCAGATATTTACACCAGATAATGGGTGTCATTGGATTGGTACATGCCCCTGCTGTCTGATGTTCAGAAAGATTGATGATACTGGAAGCCAACTAATGGAAAATTATGCCTAGTGCACTATAAATCTTCACAAGTTTCTATCTTACATGGCCACCTAATCCAAAATAAATATATTCAGGTATGATTTTTTCATATTTAAATATTATTTAATTTGGTGACATTACTCACTGCTGATGCTGTCCAACTATTGTAGTTATGCTGCCGGTGAACTTCTTTGGTGATTGATGTTGCATCCACTATTGCCGCAATAAGGTATAAAACAAATGCACTTCCATTAAAGCACAAACTCTGAAAAAATAAATAGATAAGAGCTGTGATTATACACATTTATACAAAATTCTCCTCCTTGTAGAGGAGTCACAATCTAAAAAAGGAAAAAATTTATCTCAAAATAAGAACTAAAACAGAAAGAATCTGGCATACAAACAGGTGCTTTCATATTTTTTTGCTTTCTCTACATTTTTGCTGGTGTATCATAAGAAGAAAGGGATAGGTTTTGCCAGGCAATCAGGGTGGATAAAGCAGTTGTGGGGAATGATGGCAGCAAATAATGGTGTCAAGTTTCAGGTCAGTCAAAAAATAAACAAGCAGAATGGAGTGTCTACAGTGGCAGTCGTTCTGATTAATTTCCAGAAGGGAAATGAAAGCTGGCAGCTGTGAGATGCCACTCTCAGCTGCCTAATTTTACCTACACTGGCAAAAAAAAATGTGTGGGCTCTGCTCTATTTTTAATTTTCATCCAAGGTAAAAATAGGCAGCCGAGGGCAGGTATTGTCAGTGTGGGGAGGGCCCATTGTTTTAGGCATCCCCATGCTAAAGAATAGCAGCCTTCAGCTGCCCCTGAAAATGGCACATTCATTGTAGCACCACTTCCAGGCTCTTTACCAGGCACTTCAAGTGGTCCTGAGGCGGAGGGGGATTAGGGTGCACGCTGGGTAATAAGGGGTTAATACCAGCTTTATATTTTCAGCTGGTATTAAGCACTGAGATTCTTAATGTCAGGCCAAGTTAGACCCAGCCATTAAGAATCTCTAATGAAAGGTTAAAAAAAACACAACACAGAGAAAAAGAAGTTTATTGTGAATAAACACAGAGACAGTTAGTGACTGCATTTTTATTACCTCCTTTCCACCCTCGTACCCCTCCACGATCCTTGTCTTTTCTCCCTGGACACATGCAGCTCTGTTACATCAGAGACAGGGGAGGAAGAAAACGTCTGTCTACTCCCTGTGGTGTCTGATCACTGAATCAGAGTGCTGAGACCTGTAGCATAGTAAGCAGTGATGTCACAGAGGACACCCTTGCCATAGTAACCAGGGAGCGGTTACTATGGCCACGGTGTCTTCGGGTCACCTCAGTTACTCCTGGCTTACCCTGCAGCTCCTGAATGGGTATCTACATTAGTTAAAAGTTGGATAAATCAGGAGAACATAAGGAAGGGGCAATAGAATTTCAGCCACACAATCTTTTTTTTCTTCTTTTTTTATTTGATTGGACCAGTTCTTAAGTATTACCAAGAGGTAATTGTATTCTCCTTTCACATTGCTTAACTAAACTACTTACCGTATATACTCGTGTATAAGCCGACCCGTGTATAAGCCGACCCCCCTACTTTTGCCCCCAAAACCTGGGAAAACCTATTGACTCGTGTATAAGTCGAGGGTGGACCCCAGCACAGGTATACAGGCAGGCCCCAGAGGTATATAATGCAGCAGCCCCAGAGGTATATAATGCAGCAGCCCCAGAGGTATATAATGCAGCAGCCCCAGAGGTATATAATGCAGCAGCCCCCGAGGTATATAATGCAGCAGCCCCCAGAGGTATATAATGCAGCAGCCCCCAGAGGTATATAATGCAGCAGCCCCCAGAGGTATATAATGCAGCAGCCCCCAGAGGTATATAATGCAGCAGCCCCCAGAGGTATATAATGCAGCAGCCCCCAGAGGTATATAATGCAGCAGCCCCCAGAGGTATATAATGCAGCAGCCCCCAGAGGTATATACAGGCAGGCCCCAGAGGTATATACAGGCAGGCCCCCAGTGGCACTCGCCCCCCCCATATTGTGCAGAGCCCCCCCTCCCGATGCATTATCTTACCATCCAGCCGCGTCTTCATCACCGCCGGTCCTCCCGTCCATCCTCGCGCGCTGCGTTCCTGGTCTCATGTGACCCGGTCGCAGTCAGATGACGTCATCGCGCGGGTCACGTGAGAGCCGAACACAGCGCCCGAGGATGGACGGGAGGACGGTGATGAAGACGCGGCTGGATGGTAACATAATGCATCAGGAGGGGGGGGCTCTGCACAATGTGAGGGGGGGCGAGTGCCACTGGGGGCCTGCTGTATACCCCACTGGGGGCCTGTAAACATCTGGGGGCTGTATGCATGGCTCCCCCTGCCGCTGTGATGGGCGGGGGGAGCCGTGCATATCTAATGAGCGGCCCCATGTGACGGGCCGCTCTGTCAGGAGCCTCCCCCGCCTCTTCCAGCCTCCCCAGCACCCGGACACAGCCCCCACACAGCACATACTGTATAGACCCATGTATAAGCCGAGGGGGGGACTTTTCAGCCCAATTTTTGGGCTGAAAAACTCGGCTTATACACGAGTATATACGGTAAGCGTTTACTCGCCAAGATTTATTTTACTCACTTCTATAGCACCATATTTCACAATACTTTACACTGTCATCATCATCTTTATAGACATCATCAGTCAATATTGGAGCTCACAAAAATTACCACTCAATAAGTATTTCCTCCCGTTATTGTTGTTTTCCAATACATTGCAAATATGGGGAGAGCATACAAACTTTTTGCAAAAGTCCACGGTGGCATTCAGACTATAAACCCCTAGTCTGCAAGCCTAAAGGCCACTTCACACGCTCCGATATCTGAAACGATATCGTCGAAACGTCACGCTTTTGAGATCGTTCTTATGATCTCGTTTGTGCATCGTTGCGTGTAAATGCAGGATGTCTGAACGAGAAATCGTTGGATCGGAAATCTCAAATTTGAGAGCAGGACCTCAAATCTATCGTTCGTCATCCAATTAAGGATCTGTGAAGCAGCAACATTGTTTAGTGTGACACCTTTTTGAACGATGTCGTTCATATTTCTCCTATTCCTGAAGCTTTGTAAAATCGTTCAAACGATCTTTTCCAAATAGCTGGAGCGTTGCCAAATTTAAGATTGTTAATGATATCCTTGCGCGTGACAAAGCACTAACGATGTCGGAAGGATCGTGGTCATGTGACATAGGCAACGATCTCGTTCACAGATAATGTAGCGTGTGAAGTGGCATGAAAGGCCCAGTTACACACATAATTGTGCAGAGATTGTCCGCAGATCTCTGGTTGCAGTGAAATCATGGACACATTTACAGGCCAACCATGAAGCCATTGTTTTATATATATATATATATATATATATATATTATATATATATATATATATATATATATATATATATATATATATATATATATATATATATATATATATATATACACACATACACACACACACATTATATATATATATATATATATATATATATATATATATATATATATATATATATATATATATATATATATTTATTTAATAGAACCGTTATGCAAGGAAAAAAAGCTCAGAGTTCATAGAAGGAGCCCTTGAAATATTCAGGATTTGATGAATGTGCCAAAATCAGACCTGAGTAATCCATGTGACTTGTACCGCCATAAAAGAAGTGTCATGAAGTTGTCATCACCAACAAAGGCTTTTGTATTAAGTATTAAATGTCACGCTTCCGTGGGTTGGCACCCTCGAGTGGACCCACTGGGCCGTGGTACCGAACTCCACTGGGTGAGTTGGACCTAGTTGAACCATCCCTGTATAGGGATACAGGGATTGTCAGGGGCAAGCCCAGGGGGTCTAAATACCATGGCTGATAGTACCAGGATGGGGGGGCGGCTCGTAGGGTTAGCCTATGCTACGGCACTGCTAAGGATTCCGGGTGTAACGGTACAAGGTACGGTACAAGGCGAGCAGGAATGGTGCTACCGGGGAAGAGCACAGCTAGGGTTCCAGGTAACAGGGTACAAGGAAGGCCTGACCAACAGTCAGCAAGGCAGAAGCAAACTAACTTAATAATCAGGCACCTCCCATCAGTGGAGGTGGCCTAATATCCGAGAGGAAGATCAGCTATTGGTCAAGGGGAGTGTCAGCTCAGACCGTGCCGGCCCCTAGAGTCACAGGGGAGGAGTGCACCTAGTGCACCGCTGATTGGTCACATGAATACGACCATTGTAATGTGCTCATGTGTGAGCCCGGTGGTCAGCTGACAGGAAGGGAACCCGGCGACGGCTCCGAGACACAGTACGCCTGGACGCCGGATGCCTGGTCGGCAGAGGAGCAGAAGATGCCGACCCGGAAGAGGTGAGCTGGGGAGCGGTGCCAGGGGACCTAACAATAAATATATTTCAATAAGCATGTTCAATACTTTTCCCCTATGTCATTTCTCATTATTACACATCACTAAGTTTATAAACATCTATGGCTTGGTTTATTTGCCTATGTATATTGAATGGGTACCAACATCTGGTGAGAAAATCACACTGACACTTCACACGCATCTCTGCAATGTAGCTCTATTATGAGGGGTGTAACAAGCGTAGTCGCAGAGGTTGCGACCTTGACCAGGCCTGTGCTGGTGGGGGCCTGCGCCTACCTCTGAGGACCCACATTCAGCTAAATTGTACAGTAGTAAAGAGGCCTGTCAGATGACTGCTCTGCAATACACAAAACCAGCCTTTCAGAGGCCGGCAGCTGACATCTGCATGCCAATTATAGTCATTGTATTGCAATGGTGTCATGTATCGCCATAGCCGGCATGCATATGTCAGCTGATGGCCTCTGCACCAAATACAGAAGAGGGCGCTGTGCAACACGGGAGAGGAGAAATGAGAGAAAAAATTTTCTATGTGCTAGAGATCAGCAGCAGAACAGGAAACATGTAAACTAGGAACAGACCCATGATGGGGGGCATGAATACCTGGATGGGTCCCACAATGAGGGATATATAGTCATGGTCGAAAGTGTACATCTTGTTACCGCAGAGGTTCCCTCTTCAAGGACAGGAAACCAACTGATACTGGGAGAGATACCGCCTTTTTATCCTGTAGGTTTCATGTTCTTGAAGGGCAGATTCCTCTCTTTTGTGTTGCTGTGATGAGTAATTGGAAAAGAAAAATCCACAATAAATTTGATTTGGAAAGGTTGTTTAAGCCATTAACACGAAACTTCAAGGCTATACAGACGATTGTATATGGCTTTAAATTTAATAATTACAATATTTTCTTTATGGTTCCAAAAATAAGCTCAACTACATGGGCACTCAATCAAATTTTATGGGTCTTCTGCACAACATTTTACTTAGGTCGGCTTCACACCACGGTGAAATCCGATCCGAGGCTGTCAGGGGTGAACCTGACAGCCTCGGACCAGATCTGGCCACAGAACAGGAGGGCCAATTATGCCCTCCAGTCCGGTGTGCAGCCGGATTGCTCATTTGCAGCCGCAGCTACTGATAATTCAAGATTGCGGATAGCAGGGAGCTAGCCACGGGCAGTCCTGAACTGTCAGCAGCAGACAGCTTCAGCACCTGGCGTCTGGCTCCCGGGTGCGGCTCCGGTGCGATCCGGCGCCATAGACCCCCATGTCAGGGGGCGCCGGATCGCACCGGACCGGGAGCATCCAGGAGGATCAGCTTTTTTACCCCGGTGTGTCTGGGAGAAAAATCCGAATCCTCCTGGATGCTCCCGGACAGATGGAAGCCGGATGGCAGATAATATGCTATGGAGCCGGATGGCAGCTATCGGGCCGAAATCCGGTCCGGGGCTGTCAGGGGTGAACTTGATTTCACCGTGGTGTGAAGCCGGCCTTAGTAGCAATAATTTAGATATAATTAGCTGGGTGACTGCTCCAGTTTTCCTGATGTAGGTCTACCATTCATGTATTAAACCTACTAGTATTTTCCCTTTAAGCAGATAGAAAAATACAAGTATATTGTATGTAAATCTTAACTAAAGAAGAGGACGTTTATTAAATTTACATTTCCTTAAAATTAACAACCCGCTTCCTAGCTTCCATTGAAAAGCATATTTTCTGTGTGGGTAGGAAGAGCTTAGAGTGTGAATTATTAAAAATAATGCATCAAATGAGTCATGGCCTGAAGCTCCACAGCTAAATCTTTCACATTAGAGAGGAGAATTGAGTGCTGGATGAATTAGAAAATCCCACTCAACAATCTTCTCTCCACGTCTCTAATTGTTGTGGTCTTATAAGACACGGTAGAAAACTCAATACATGTACGCATTCACATCTTCAAAGTGTGGGACGAGATGATGTTTTCAGTGATATATATATTTTTTTAATAGGTTATATTTTTTATCACTTTTTATTCCCTTTTCTTTCTGTCAGTATAACAAAAACTAGCATTTTTTTCGTTGTTTAAATGGTGTTTACTGTTTAGGCTATGTTCGTTTTATACCTTACGTCATTCTACATACAGCGATATCAAACATGTACTTTGTTACATTATTTTTACTTTAAAAATGCTGTTTTTTGTAAAAACTTTGTTTTTTGACAATTTAGCATTACATTATTTTATTTCACAATTTTTTTCATATTGTTTCCCAATTGAACACATATAGTAATAATTGCTCCCACCAATTACCGTATATACTCGTGTATAAGCCGTCCCGTGTATAAGCCGACCCCCCTACTTTTGCCCCCAAAAACTGGGAAAACTTATTGACTCGCGTATAAGCCGAGGGTGGACTCCAGCACAGGTAAACAACCCCCAGCAGTAAGGTATACAGGCCCCCCCAGTGGTATACAGCAGGCCCCAGCAGTATGGTATACAGCAGGCCCCAGCAGTGGGGTATACAGCAGGCCCCAGCAGTGGGGTATACAGCAGGCCCCAGCAGTGGGGTATACAGCAGGCCCCAGCAGTGGGGTATACAGCAGGCCCCCAGGGGTATACAGCAGGCCTCCAGGGGAATACAGCAGGCCCCAGTGGCACTCGCCCCCCCATCATGTGAAGAGCCCCCCACACTTTGCAGAGCCCCCCGCTGCATTATCTTACCATCCAGGGTCTTCTTCACCGCGGGACCTCCAGTCCATCCTCGCGCGGTGTTCCCGGTCTCATGTGACCCGGCGGTCGCAGTGGAATGACGTCATCGTGCCGGGTCACGTGAGACCTGAACACAGCGCGCGATAATGACTGCAGGACCTGCGGTGCAGAAGACCTTGGATGGTAAGATAATGCAGCAGGGGGCTCTGCAAAGTGTGGGGGGCTCTTCACATGATGGGGGGGCTAGTGCCACTGGGGGGCTGCCTGTATACACTGGGGGGGCTGTATGCACGGCTCCCCCTGCCGCTGTGATGGGTGGGGGGAGCCGTGCATATCTAATGAGCGGCCCCACGTGACGGGCCGCTCAGTCAGCAGCCTCCCCCCGCCTCCTCCAGCCTCCCCACCATAGGATTACCGTACTGATCCGTGTATAAGCCGAGGGGGTGACTTTTCAGCCCAATTTTTGGGCTGAAAAACTCGGCTTATACACGAGTATATACGGTAATTATGTATGTTCCTCATTCTGGTCTCCAACCTGTAATAATGGCCTGTCTTGACAGCAAGCATTTAACAACATCCCTCATCCTGACCCCCATTTTTTAATAAAAAGTACCCAGTACTGTAATAATGCTCTGCATCCATATGCTTTTCCCATTCACATTAAAAAAAGAGCAAAAGAAAAAATAAGGATTCCTCTCAATGGTCCATGCTTTCATGACACAGCATCCTCTTTCATTGTTGGGACAGCGCATATTGTAGTAATATTATGCATCACATCACAACAGGCATTTCAACATCTGCTGCTGGCCTCTGATAAGCCGGTACCTTTTATAGCTATTGTGGTGCAGGGAGTCTGGCTCTCTGCACCTCAAAACATTTTGAGAGACCGTACCCTGGTGACCACAGGATGCAACCTTGGGGGTCCTGTGTGGTCTGCTTTTATTTCAGACACAAGCTTTACAAGGTATATTAACAATGTGGTGGGATACAACTCATCCTTGTCCTTCTCACCTACCCCTGATGTCCCGCCACTAGCACATCCTCGCATAAACTTCTCACATCTAAAATTCACAGACTCGCCGACTCTATTCTACCACTGTCCGCCATATGTTCACTCCATGACCAGGCAGTGCCGCCACTTTCTACAATGCCACCCTCACATTAGCCATTGACTTGGTTGCCCCTCTCATGCATGGCAAAGTGTGATGAATCAATAAACAACCTGTCACGCGCTTAGTTTGCGCTGACATCGCTGGATGCTGCTGCATGTGTTGTTTTCCTTTAAAGGCTGCATGAGGGATTGGTGTGAAGGTCCTGACTCCTGTGTTGTGCTCCAGAGATGCATTCACTATTATGTTCAGCTGCTGGTTGAGTGGTTGAAGTGTGACTCTCCTGGAATCCCCTCCCCCTGGCTTTAAATAGCTTTCCCTCTCCTCTGTCAAATGCCAATTTATAGAGTTAGTTGGCTCTTGGTCATTGAGCTAGAGAAGTCTAACTGCTGTGCTGAAGCCTCTCCTGTAGTTCTATTGCCGTGGGAGAAGCTGTGATCCCTGACCCGTGGGTGGAGGTAGGGGCCCTCAGCCTAGGGCTAATCAAGAGTTTAGGGTACAGGGCACTGTCCAAAATTACTAATGACTTACTTACTGCCAAAGCTAACATACACTTCTTTATACTCTCCTTCTAGATCTGTCCTCTGCCTTTGACACAGTTGACCACTTCTTTCTACTGCAGATACTCTCTTCTCTTGGCATCAAGGACCTTGCCCTTTCCTGGATCTCCTCATACCTTTCTGACTGCACATTTAGTGTTTTCCACTCCCACACTAACTCCTCATCCTGCCCTCTCTCTTTTGGAGTCCAGCAAGGCTCTTTCCTAGAACCACTACTCCATTTATACGCTTGGCCTAGGTTAATTCAAAGTCCCTTGGCTTCCTGTATTACCTATATGCTGATGACTCTCAGATCTAACTCTTTGGCCAAGACATAATGGTCCTGCTGTCCAGAATCCCGAGTGTCTATCAGCCATATCCTCCTCCTCCTCTCACTTCCTAAAACTCAACGTGGACAAATCAGAACTCACTATCTTCCCTCCATCTCACGCATCTTCTCTACCTGATCTATATATCCCAGTTAATGGCATCACGCTCTCACCTGCAACTGAAATCTGCTGCCTCGGAATAACCCTTAAGTCTGCCTGTCCTTCAAACCACACATCCAAACTGTCGCCACCTCCCGTCGCCTCCAGTTAAAAAATAATTCCAGAATCCGTCCCTTTCTCAGCCCTCAATCTACTAAAATGATTGTACATGCCTTCATCTTCCGTCTTGATTACTGCAACGTACTCCTCTGTGGCCTCCCTGCTAACACTCTTGCCTCTCTTCAATTTGTCCTCAACTCTGCTGCTTGACTAATCCACCCTTCTCGCTACTCCCGTTTCTCCCTTCTGCAAATCTCTTCACTGGCTCCCAATTTCCCAACAAATCTAGTTCAAACTACTAACACTGATGTACAAATTTGTCCATAACCTGTCCCCTCCTTATATTTTGAACTAATCTTCCACTATCTTCCCTCACGTAATCTCCATTCCTCCTAAAACCTC
This sequence comes from Allobates femoralis, assembly GCA_033576535.1. NCBI lineage: Eukaryota > Metazoa > Chordata > Amphibia > Anura > Aromobatidae > Allobates > Allobates femoralis. Next base: position 443,344,348 of record JARQOC010000005.1, on the reverse strand, counting down.
CTCATCTCCTCCACACTCATTCGTTCCTCACCAAATCGCCTCCAAGACTTATCGGAACATCCTTTGGAATTCAGTACCCCAACACAGCAGATTATCCACCACCCTCGGATCCTTCAGATAGAACTCGAAAACCCATCTATTCAGAAAAGCTTACGTGACCTTACTGCTACTGGAGCTGGCTCTCCACTACCGGATTGGCCGCCTCACCACCACCACTACACCCACACAACCGCCTTAACCCCTAACCTACTGTCTCCTCCTCCTCATTCTATAGAATATAAGCCCATGAGGGCAGGGTTCTCTCCCCTTTCTATCAGTCTGTCATTGTTAATTTGTTCACTGTAACCTACATTTATTTTTTATATGAACCGCCTTTCATGTACAGCACCATGGAATTAATGATGCTATATTAAATAAATAATATAACTATGCCATCAAAATAATCTCCACAAAAGATAAACTGGGGAAAAAGCTTTACAGATTTGGCACATGATAGGTCATAATATACACACCACTCTTCCTAATACCATCTCATAAATGAACACCAGTTGAAACCACAAAAAGATGCCTACCTTTATAAATTTCAACCATTTGAAGTTGCCTGGACTTTAATACACCTGTCATACATGTGGCAGAACAAGATTAAAGGGACACTGTCAGGTAATTTTTCAGTATGATACTAATATTACCCTTGAATAGTGCCTGGACAGACCTTTTAAAAAAAGACAAAATTATTATTCTACCCTTTGTAGTTTCCATGTTATCAGCATTGTCAGACCCTTCAGGGAGCTCCTGGATTAGTCCTCTCCATTATAAGCAAATAGGAATAGTCTGGCTGCTGTATAAACGGTCATGTAATTATGCACTCCCTCTCAGCAGCTCTCTCCTCCCTCCTCCCTTTGCTCCAAGTGCAGAGTGGCTTCAGTTTCCATAGGAGCTTCAACCTTCTGTTCTGTTGAGGACACTGAGGGAGAGAGCTATTGCAGATCTGCAGTTTGTGTTGTATTTGACCTCTTGTGATGGTGCAAACACAAAGAGGAGAATACAGTTCCCCACTGATGTCCTGTGCAGTGATGCGGTGTGACATGTCACATGCATGTTCATCCTATGGGGAGGAGACAGCAGAGAACAGAACAATTGCATTATTCACTGTGAGTGACAGATGGAATGAATCTCTTTGTTTGACGTTTACAGGAGACAGAAGAGAAATAGAAATATAAAACATACAGGAATAGAAAGAGCTTAGACAAAGGAATTAGAAAATGAGATCAGTTAGATATGGATTTTGACCTGACAGATTTCCTTTAAGCTGGCACACATCTAGCGTAATTGTTCTGATGAATTTTTTTATTTGATTGCCTCCATTACTGGTAATTTTTTTTAATTTGAAATTTTAATTTGAAATATTTTTGTGTTTCAAGCCAAATTTGTGCCAAATTCTTAAGTCTTTTCATAAGACGCACCGAGATTTTAAAGGAGGAAAATAGGGGCAAAAAATATTAAGTAAAAAATGTGGTTATAATTAACTGTTGCAGGGTGTTGTCTGCTGTTGACACTATTATTGGGGTAATGTCACCATTCTTTACCCCGCCCAAGTAATATATCCGTATTTTTTGGACTATAAGACGCACATTTGTTCCCCCAAACTGTGTGGGAAAGTGGGAGGTGCGTCTTATAGCCGAATGTACGGAGAGTGGGTGCAGGAGGATGATGGAAGCAGCTCTGTAATGTGTTCGGGGCTGGAGCGGGCTGGCTCGGGCAGGCTGCGGGCTGCAGGACCCAGTGGGAGGTCTCCTGCTCCCGCTCATTTAATATGTAGTGCGCTGTCCATCACCATGATGCTGAAACAGCACCGCAGTGATGGACTGGGGGAGCAGCGCATATTAAACTGTCTGTGATGTGATGACACATGCCCCCCTGTGCTAGATATGTCCCCCTCCATGCTGCTACCAATAATAAAATAACAACCACATTACTTACCTTTTCCAGCAATGTCCTGGCTCCCTCCATGCAGCTGTGCTTCTCCACTTCCTGCTTCTTTTCTGTACAGCTGGTCATGTGATTGGCTCAGCAGTGACATCATCTCTGTACGCCCGATCACATTATCGGTGTTACAGAGAAGAAGCAGGAAGTGGAGGAGCGCAGCTGCATGGAGGGAGCCAGGACATCACTGGAGAAGGTGAGTAATGTGGTTGTTATTTTATTATTGGCAGCAGCATGGGGGCATATCTAACACGGGGGGGGGGGGCAGTGCCAGCTCTGGGGGACATGTTACAGGCCTGGGGTGCATGTGCCAGCCCAGGGGATGTGTGACAGCCCTGGTACATCTTGCCCTGGGGGGCAGTCTACGTTCTCCAGCCCAAGCGTAAATGAGGACTGGGGGATGTGCTAGCAGAGCGAGCCAGGTGAGTGGTGGGGAAGAGGGAGGGGAGTTTGTTACAGACAGAGCAAGCCAGGTGAAGAGCAGGGGGGGTGCTAGCAGAGCAAGCCAGGTGAAGAGTGGGGGGGTCTGCTTCACTCACTGGTCTCCGCCTCGCTGTCAGCCGCGGCCCGCCGCCTGCTTTCTTGGTCCCGCTGTAATTGCCGCCGCACGGCCGCTATCGTTACAGTGGACGGCTAATTGGGACAATACCACTGGCCTTGGGGGCAGATGCCTCCCTGCCACCAGGGCCAGTCTGCTCCTGGCCCTGGGGGACGTGTGACAGCCCTGAGGGGCATGTGCCAACCCTGGGAGATGTGTGACAGCTCTGGGTGGCATGTGCCACCCCTGGTGGACTTGTGCCAGCACTGTGCAGCATGTGACAGCCCTGGGGGACGTGTGACAGCTCTAGGGGATATGTGCCAGCTCTGGGCGATGTGGGACAGCCCTGGGGGACTTGTTCCAGCCCTGGGGGGCATGTGCCAGCCCTGGAGGACGTGGGCCAGCCCTGGGGGACGTGGGCCAGCCCTGGGGGACGTGGGCCAGCCCTGGGGGACATGTGCCAGCCCTGAGGGGCATGTGCCAACCCTGGGGGACTTGGGCCAGCACTGTGGAGCTGTGCCAGCCCTGGGAGATGTGTGCAGCCCTGGGGGATTGTGCCAGCCCTGGGGGACATGTGCCAGCCCTGGGGGACGGTGTGGCCAGCCCTGGGGGACGTGTGCCAACCCTGGGGGAACCGTGTGGCCACCCTGGGGGACGTGTGCCAGCCTGGGAGACATGTGCCAGCCATGGGGGATGTGTGCCAGCCATGGGGGACGTGTGCCAGCCACTGAGAATAATGGGGGAGTATTGCCAGCCATGGGGACGATGTACTCAGATGAGGGGGAGCTTATGGAGAGGACAATTACCCTATATATACCTTGATTTTTAAGACGACACTGACATTATAAGACAGACCCTATTTAACATTAAAACATTTTTTTCTCTTTTCCTTCACCAAATTTGGGGGGGTGTCTTATAATCTGGTGCATCTTATAAAGCAAAAAATACAGGTATGTCCCCATCCTGGTATATAGCCCCCATCCTGGTATATTGCTCCTGCCATCCTGGAATATTGCACCCCCCCATCCTGGGATATTGCACCGCCCATCACTGTATTTGCCCCCATCCTGGGATATTGCACCACCCATCACTGTATATGCCCCCTCCTGAATATTCCGGCCCCCCACCACTGGATATGGCCCCCATGCTGCTGCACACACTAAAATAATAAACACTGTAACATACCTGTCCACCGTCCCCTCCATCTCTTCCTCTACAGCCACATCAATCTCTTCCTGTTTGTTCATCCCCAAGACATCCTGTCATGTGATCGGCACTGCACAGTGATGTCATCGCTGCGCATCCCGATCACATGATCGGATGTCCCAAGAACGCACAGACAGAAAGAGATCGATGCGACTGCAGAGGGAGATATATGGAGGGGATGGCGAACAGGTATGTTTCACAGTTTATTATTTTAGTGTGGGCGGCAGTATGGAGGGCCATATCCAGTGATGAGGGCTGCAATATCCCAGGAGGGGGACATATTCAGTAGTGGGGGTGCAAAATCCCATGATCGGGGGTTCAATACATGTAATATGCACTGCCTCCTGCTCATCGCTGGCTCTAGCCCTGAGAGGTGGACAGCAGGATGCAGTCAGTATTAAAGTAAACTAATGAGCGAGGCCATGTGATCATGGGCTGTTTCTGCAACCTACCTCCTCCAGCAGCTCCAGAGCCGCCCTCGTCTCCAGTTCAGCACCACAGCCCCGTATATTTGGACCATAAAAGACACCCCCCCATGATCTGGTGGAAAAAAAGTGAGTCTTATGGTCCACAAAGTACGGTAACGCTTTTTTTAAAGTTTATATTTTATGTCTACTTTTGTTTTTATTTTTGCCATTGTGGATAAAATGACAACTTTTTAAACAGCTCTCTAGACACACTTGAAGTCATTATCATGTTGGGTCGAGTGTCTGGCTCTATTATGAGCCTTTTTAACACAGCGTCTGCTGTATTCTCTTTCGTAGAACCTATTTTTCAGTTCAATGGATCGCTGCTCAAAGTCAGAGTCAGAAGAGCAGATCCTGCGTAGCTGCAGGAACTGCCCAATTGGAATAGATCTTATCATATGTGGAGGGTGAGAGGAGGAGGCGTACATATTCAGAAAGCCCACGGCCACGAATATGCTACAAATATGTTGCTGCACGCCTCCTCCTCTCACCCTCCACATATGATAAGATCTATTCCAATTGGGCAGTTCCTTCAGCTACGCAGGATCTGCTCTTCTGACTGACTTTGAGCAGTGATCCATTGAACTGAAAAATAGGTTCTACGAAAGAGGATACAGCAGACACTGTGTTAAAAAGGCTTATAATAGAGCAGACATGAATTATTATACACCCAACAAACCAACAAGGCATCAGACCGGGTTAGGTTTATAACCAACTATCACACCCAATTCCCTCATATGAGGGAATGTCTGGAAAAAGCGTGGCCTATATTACTTGTTGATCCAATTCTTTCTAAAATCCTAATGCCTAGGCCAGAGATCACATTAAGAAGAAGTAAAAATCTCTGGCATCTTCTTGTCCTATATCAAGAGGATCATAATCGTCCATTTCTTGAAGATGCTGTAGCTCGGGTCGGGTGTTGTCCTTGTGGACAATGTATAGCATGTCCTAATATCGATCGAAGTGACACGTATGCTGACTCCTCTGGCTGTAGAACCTTTAAGATGATCAAATTTATCACCAGCACTACAACAGCAGTGATTTATTATGCTGTATGCCAATGTCTTAAGATATATGTTGGACTGACCACTCAGCAGCTCAAAGTCAGATTCAGAGAGCATGTAAATGGTATTAACATAGCTAGAACTGCAGTGGAGGGTGATGCACTTTAGACCTTGCCAAGACACTTTAAGAGCCACCACCTATGTGATGGTAGTCTCTTAAGAGTGCGTGGTATCGATCGACTGGAATCTAATATCAGGAGTGGCAAAATAAGCCAAAGACTTGCGAATCTGGAGACCAAATGGATCTGGTCTCTTGATACGGTCAGTCCCAAGGTTCTAAATGAAAGCTTAAAATTCTCATCTTTCTTGTAGTTGCTGATCATATATAATGATTTTAACATATGTTTTTATTCTCTTTTCTGCTTTTAGTGCACTATTCTAACGGTATTACAGATAAACGGTTATTGCATGCATATGGTGTATTACATGGCTACACACCTGTTGGAGCTGTTGGAAAGGAAAAATGCATAGTATTATATTGGTTTAAGATTGTAAATAATATGTATGTCTATAATCATGCTTACAAATATTCAATATATCTGGTGAATGCGAGTATAATGTTTCAACTTCACATATACGAATGTTGCTCAATGTGAGCTTATGGGCTATAGAATTACTAGATAGACACTAGATAATATATATGTGTTTATTTATGGGCCACCCTTGTTTAATGCTGGCCAGCTATTTCCTTTGTTGCCCTTAATTCCACCAGCCAAACACTTTGTCATCATGCTATCTTGTGTCTGGCAGGTATGCATGTGCCGCCGGGTGAGGTGCGTTCTCATTGCCCAGCGACGTCTTTATCGGCTGCGTTGTTCCAGTCATATGACTGGTCACGCGGTCGATGACATCGCAGGTGACGCAGCTGAAGCCTCCATGGCAACAGATGTGTCATATAGACGACGGTATACATGATTGGTCAGTCGCCTACTTAAATCGCCCTCTGCAGCACAAACACCGCCCCCTGATAAAGAAGCCTCGAAACAATCGTAGGGGTGTGACGCTCCCACAGGATCCTCATTACTAGGAGCACCATTATACTGATCAGCCCGGGTGTCATCTCATAAGTGGTATGTGTAACCCCCTCTTTTCACTTTGATAGATCGCTGAACCATTGACCTTCCATCTCTGAAGTAACTATACGACCTCTACTCTTAGGTTAGCTGCAGATTGTCCCATTGGAGATATACCATTAATTTGGGTGTGTGTCTGTACATTCCAGTGAAATAGAATCTACTTGTTAAATACATGCTTATTACATGCCATCTGCAGTTTACTTAAAATCTCCAAGTGTGTTGTGGGCCTAATTGACAATATGTGAGAGATTTGGATCATGATAGATAAGGTCTCGGTGAATTGCTGATCACCATACAGGGATGGACACAACTTATTATTTATATTTTGTGGATGACTAATGCTATTCTGGTCTGTAAATTTTAAATATTATTTATGGTGTATCTACCCACAAAATGATGTGGGTATGTAAACATGTGACCTGTAGGTTGTCTCTATGTTGTTTTACGCTGTACTGCACTTCTTAAACTCCCTTTTGGATCACCTAAATAAAAACTACTTTTAATTGCATACATGGACGTTTGACCGTTTTTTTTTTTTTGTCTTTGGGTATCACAAAACAGTAGTAGATTACAACACTGAATAATCAAGACTGGTCATTTTATTGCCAGTCTTCATAAGGAAGTGTGCAGAAGCCAGATGCTCCCGATTCATGAAAAAGATTCTTCTAATGAGTGGCGAGCAATCTACGAGCCACACCAGAAATCTTACTCCAAGAGCAACGTTTTGAAGCTCATTCTGGCAAAATTGCTTGACAAATTGAAGTCCCATATGTACTTGTGCATGTAAAGATGAACACATCTTTTTACATGTAACTAAATTTGTCAGTGCTTTATGGCTTGGCTGCAAGTTCAGTCTGAATGCCATTTGTCGCAGATTCAGATGAAACCCATTGTAGAGTCATAGATATATGGCATAAACATAATATGAACAGGACCCCACTAAGTTTCTCAGAGATATATTTAAAAATTTGAAATGCTCAGAGCAGAAAGTGACAAATAAGTAGAGCCTTATATTGTCTGACATAGTATATAATAATAATAAATTTAATACAGCAAACATTAAAGAAATGTACTTACTACTATTGTCCATGGAATTTTGTGGATTTTGGTATGTGCTCCTGTAGCATATATAATAAAAAGAAACACAGTCAGGACCCAGTAAAATACAGCTACAAACATCACCCAGCCAAAGGCAGGAAAATGGAAATATTCAGAGCTTGCTATTAAAGCCCAGACCAATAATCCAAACACCTAAAAAGAGAAGCAGAAAGTAAAATGGATTAGATAATTGTCTTCGTTTAAATTAAATATTTATGTTCATTGCTTAGTATTATATATACACAAGTCTAAGTCAAGCCTTAAAAACAATAACTTGGTGTGGATTTCCAAAGTAATATCACTTATATCCAAGTGTCAGAAAAGAACTTTAAGATTGAGTCAGACATTAAAAGGTGACTGTACACATGAGATCATGGGCGTACCCAGTGTGGGGCGGGGGCTACTTCCCTCCCTAGAAGCAGGGGCACACCTAGTTTTATCAGATACCGGCTGGTGCTTGCATTGGCCCTAACAACCTACGGTACTATCTCCCGCGGTGCTGCTTCATACTGGGGGAAGGAAGGTTCATCAATGATTATAGGTGTGCGGTGGCTTTTACCCTCCGGGTTCAACAACGTGGGGAGGGGGCGTGTCCTGCAGAAGAAGAAACATGGCCAATGAACGCTGTCACATCAGCCTGATGGAAAAGCTGATTGGCCAGTGCTCTTCTCCTCCTGCATGGCGCATCATTGAATAGAACAAGTAAGAGACAACATATAGGAACAGAGGAGCAGTCACCTGTGCTGGGAGAAAAAAAAAGAGGAGAATCCGCTCCAATCCACCAGGTGACAGATCTGCTGCTGGGCAATCCTGGCAGAGAGAGTGGAGGAGGCGCTGGGACCTGTGCCTCTGTGTGTGGCATGTGTGTCGTGTGTGAGTGTGGCATGTGTGTTGGCAGTGTGTCTGTGTGTGGCATGTGTGTTGTGTGTGGCATGTGTGGTGTGGCATGTATCTGTGTGTGTGGCATGCATCTGTGTGTGTGTGGCATGCATCGTGTGTGTGGCATGTGTTGTGTGTGTGGTCATGGTGTGTGGCATGTGTGTGTGTGGCATGTGTGTGTGTGTGGCATGTTGTGGCTGTGTGTGTGGCATGTGTGTGTGTGTGTGGCATGTGTCTGTGGCTTGTGTCTGTGGCATTTGTGTGTGGCTTTGTGTGTTCTCTCTGTGTGTGGCTTGTGTCTCTCTGTGTGTGGCTTGTGTCTCTGTGTGTGTGTGTGTCTTGTGTCTCTTGTGTGTGGCTTGTGTTCTCTGTGTGTGTGGCTTGTGTCTCTTGTGTGCTGGCTTGTGTCTCTGTGTGTGTGGCTTGTGTCTCTCTGTGTGTGGCTTGTGTCTCTCTGTGTGTGGCTTGTGTTCTCTGTGTGTGGCTTGTGTCTCTGTGTGGTGGCTTGTGTCTCTGTGTGGTGGCTTGTGTCTCTGTGTGTGTGGCTGTGTGTTGCTTGTGCCTGTGGTGGCTTGTGTCTCTGTGTGGTGGCTTGTGTCTCTGTGTGTGTGGCTTGTGTCTCTGTGTGTGTGGCTTGTGTCTCTGTGTGGTGGTTGTTCCTGTGTGCTGGCTTGCCTGTGTGTGGCTTTGCTGTGTGTCCTGTGTGTGTGCTTGTGTCTCTGTGTCGTGGCTTGTCTTGTGGCTTGTGTCTCTGTGTGGTGGCTTGTGTCTCTGTGTGTGTGGCTTGTGTCTCTGTGTGGTGGCTTGTGTCTCTGTGTGTGTGGCTTGTGTCTCTGTGTGGTGGCTTGTGTCTCTGTGTGGTGGCTTGTGTCTCTGTGTGGTGGCTTGTGTCTCTGTGTGTGTGCTTTGTGTCTCTGTGTGTGTGGCTTGTGTTCTGTGTGTGTGGCTTGTGTCTCTGTGTGTGTGGCTTGTGTCTCTGTGTGTGTGGCTTATGTCTCTGTGTGTGTGGCTTGTGCCTGTGTGTGTGGCTTGTGCCTGTGTGTTGCTTGTGCCTGTGTGTGTGGCTTGTGTGTGGATTGTGTGTGTGTGGCTTGTGTCTGTGGCTTATGTCTCTGTGTATGTCCTGTGTGTGGCATGCCTGTGTGTGGCTTATGGCTTGCCTGTGTGTGGCTTTTGTCTCTGTGTGTGTGGCTTGTGTCTCTGTGTGTGTGGCTTTTGTCTGTGTATGTGTGTGTGTGGCTTGTGTCTCTATGTCAAAAATATGTATGATGTGTATGTAATGAGCATGTGTTGTTCTGTATAGGTTCCCTTTAAAGGGTGTCAGCGTTCCTTCTGTTGTTTCCATCTCTTTTTGAAATTCCCGCCTCCTGTGGTACTCTGACACGCTGGCCGGAACGTCATATCTGGTCCAGTGCATTGTGGGGGCTTATGGCGTGTACGGGCAGCTTCAATATGTGCACTGCGAATGCACCGGAGCCGGGCCGAACACGTGATCTGCCCCCACAATGCATCGGGCCGGATATGACGTTCCAGCCGGCATGTCAGATTACCACAGGAAGCAGGAACAACCATAGCCTGCCCCCCCACTAGTTTTGATCCTGGGTACGCCCATGCATGAGATAGCTCAACAAGGGCTACAGCAATCTCTCCCAACTTTCCTATACACACAAATGTAAGTCAAGGAAAAGTGCCAACACTCATCTATTTATCTATATACACACACACATAATTTGAAATAAATGGAATTTTTTTCATGCATTTCAATATAATATTGTGAGGAAAAAACAGAAAAACAAAAGGGAAAAAGTAAAGTATTACTGTTAGAAAGAAATGCCTCCTACTTCATAGCTAAAGAAAGCAGAAAAGAGTAGGATAGGTGGAAGAAACATAAAAAATAAATACACGATTATATTATTATGGGAGCCCAGCGCAAACCTATACCCTTTTGCCAATGGTCTATTTTTCTCAAAGTAATTAGTCTCACTGTACTTTGTACTGGATGTTTATTAAAATGTTATTTTATATTCTAAAGATAAGTGAGATAGTAGCAGGAGAGACTAATGGTGGGTTTACACACTAGGATATCGTAAACGATATCCTTGGAACGATCACGTGACAGTGATCGTTCTCGTTCCGACATCGTTAGTGCGTTGTCACACACAAGGATATAATTTATGATATCCTATGCGGCAGCGCAGCAGTTAAATAGGAGAGGAAGGACTGAGCAATGTAATAAAGCGGCAGGAATAGGAGCTTTTTGAACAATATCGTTCATAAAGCTGTCACACTGAACGATGCGGCTTCCTGAAACAGCGTTAATTGGACGACGAACTATAGATTTGAGGTCAGGATCTCAAATCTAGGATGAACGATCCAACGATCTTTTCATCCTATATCGTTACGCAATGACGCCCGAACCATATCTTTTCAACGATCACAAATCTGTGACATTTCAAGGATATTGTTCAGGATATCCTAGCGTGTAAACCCACCATTAAACCCACCTGATATTAAATTAGGAGGCACATTTGCAACACTAGAAAGATCTAAACAAATATACATTTTCATAGTATTTCATAGGCAGGCAGTAGCGGGCCAGAGCATGAAATAAATAAAAATACTAAGGCATAGCAAAATACAAGGACACACAGTGATCACACAGCACATAAAAAGGAAATCACTAAACAGCTGATCTTGGTATAAGGGGATAGGTTTCAGAAAAAAACAGTTAAAATACTGCACCTGGTATTAAATTAGGAGCCACATTTGCAACACTAGAAAGATCTACGCAAATATATGTTTTTCATAGGATTAGAAAAGAGAAAATAAATCTCCCATTACCAGAAAAAGAAGATATTTTGGCTCTAAGAGCTATGAAAGGTATGAAATTAATAAGAAAGTATAAAATGGAAATCTTAGGTGGAAAAATTAATGTACACTATACACACCCTGCATGAGAGATAGAAAGAGGAGAGGAAAAACCGTGACAGCAGAAAGAAGACACAAATTATAAGAAAGAAAAATTCTAACAGAACATTACAGGTATTATTATATGCAAAACTATTGGGACTTGTAAAAGGTGGTGGAGATTAAGCTATATGTAGTGATTAATCAAATATCTCCAATAGGTATAGGTTACAAAGAAATAAGGACAGACGCAAGAAAACAACAGAAAAGGAAATCACCTAGAGGTAAGGAGAGCACATAGGTTATACTTAGAAATGAGTCTTTAAATAGGAATAAAAGACTAAAATATACAGAAGATTAGTAAAAGTTAAACAAGCGGTTTAAGCAGGCGCATTCTGAATAAACTCCGGGAAGTTTGTCCAATTCAATTATAAAACTTCTTTAATGAGTATTACTGGTCTCTCTCACTACGCGTTTCGGCGTACTAGCGCCTTCCTCAGGTGTCACCTGAGGAAGGCGCTAGTACGCCGAAACGCGTAGTGAGAGAGACCAGTAATACTCATTAAAGAAGTTTTATAATTGAATTGGACAAACTTCCCGGAGTTTATTCAGAATGCGCCTGCTTAAACCGCTTGTTTAACTTTTACTAATCTACAAGCACCCCTGGTGAGCGGTGCAGAGCTGCTTCTGATAACACTGTGTCACAGTGTGTCATTGAGGAGAATGGGGATCTAAAAGCTAAAGCTCTCAAGGACCTGTGCTGATGTCAGACCTTGTGACTGATCACGTGTCAGCCTGAGACCTGGAAGCAGGGAGAGACGGCAGCTGCACGAGACGCTGCAAGGCTACAACACCTGGTTATGCTGGCAGCATAACCAGGACAGGTGAGCACCAACAATCCACCGACCCCCTTTCCCCCACTGACCCCTGATACTGCACCAGGAGCGCCCCTCTCTGTTTTTTATCAATATATACAGAAGGACTTCTACAATTTAAATTTTTTTATCTATATAAAAAAATGTTAATATTTTTATCTTTAGAATATGAAATAACATTTTAATAAACATCCGGTTGACGGTTACCCAAGTACAGTGAATTGACTAATTAATTTAAGAAAAATAGACCATTGGCAAAAGGGTATAGGCTTGCGCTGGGCTCCCATAATAATATAATTGTATAATTTTTTAAGGGGGACATAGCACAGTAATCCCCCTGTAGCCTTCTAGCAGCAACAAGGTACAGCACACACCCTTATAGACTAGCACCAGTGTACAACCCAACATACATAAAAAATAAATGACCTAGCTGATCTCAATCTGACTTGAAGAAATCCAAAAACAGTGTGGCTGCAACTCCAAGTAGAATCCACAAAGAATATCACCAGCAGGAAAGATCAGCCAGGGGAAGGTTTGAACAGATGCACCCAAAAGGTGGTAGGGCAGACTAAATTATCAGATAAGAACCTTGAGAGAAAGAGGCCACTGTGGCTCAGCGGAAAAAGAAGCCAATCACACAACCCAGGCTTGCTGGTTCGAATCCCGAGGAATAACAATTCACTTTAATTTCTGTTTCTATTGTCCATCCATGTCAGTGTACATTAGACTGCATTCAGATGATATAAGGGTACAGTCTGATGTGTTGCACACACTCATTGACTTGAATCGGAGTCCACAGTCCAATACATGCTGCCAGGTTGCAGCAAGCAGTGTTTTTCTCTCTCTCATTCAACTTGTCTGAGTTATACACCAGTGTGAGTGTACCCTTAATTTGAGGGTATTCACATCCTAATTGGAATAAGGGTTTTGTAGTACAGCTACTTAATATGCATGGTAGCTACCTCTTTTTCAAGGGACCAAAGTAAATTGGACAATTATTTCAAAAGCTCTTTAATGGACTGCAATGGCTATTCCCCCCCTTTTTTTTTTTGTTCAGATGTTTTTTATTAAACTCAGCATAATATTGCAACACACATCAGAAAGATAATATCACATTATTTTACCATTTATATGATATAAACCCAACTATGGATCCCACCCCCCACCCTCCATACTCATGAACAGATTCCCTGTATGCATTTCTATACAAACAATAGCACTTATATCTAGAATCCTCGTATATACATCCTCCGTCTTCTTCTTGAGCCACAGGTCCAGCAGTATAAAAGAAAACATTCGTCACCGTCGTCGCTCATACACCTCCTGACACATTATCCTCCACCCGCAACCATGGATCCCACAATTTTTCAAACATTGTAAAGGCATTCCTTTTCTTATATATATTCTCCTCTGTTCGTATGATATACGCCACTTGTCGTAAGTATTCCATCCTGGAGGGAGGCTCGGCCCTGATCCACGCCCTCGCAATCAACTTCCTCGCCATGAATAACAATCTTGCCACCGCAATCTTCTGCACACTCTTCACATTTATTTCTTCCACATAACCTAACACACACACAATTGGTATTCTCGGAATCACGCATCCATACCTTCCCTCAATCAAATTTATCACAACCATCCAAAAAGCTTGCAGTCTTGGACATTCCCACATCATATGTAGCACTCCCGCACCCTCATGCATGCATCGCGGACATTCTGATGTACTCCTAACCCCAATCCTGTGCAAAAACTCAGGCGATCTATAAACTCTGTGCACCAAATAGAGCTGCGACATCCTACCCGGCTCACTCAAAGACAACTTCGGACCATATTCCAGTATAGTGTCCCACACCTCATCATTTATTTCCCCTATTTCTTCTTCCCACTTATCACAGGCCCGTATAGGATGCCGCAGCAAGAATGTATGCAACAGATCGCCATATATAGTCGAAATCACTTCTTTAGTGTCACCATCCATACAAATATAGTCCAACACTATGTCCTTGTGAATCTTGATATTACTCAGTCTCCTTTGTCTGTTATAGGCATGTGCCACCCTGTAATATAAGAACCCATCTGTGTCCGGATCCCAAAGTCTTGCTTAATGACTCAAAGGACTTCAACCTCCCCTTCTCTTCAAGCTGCCATAGATACTCAAGACCACCACGTGTCCATGCTCTCTGACCTCCCAACTTACAGAGTTCACCTAAGTTTCTATTCATCCACACAGGGTAATTTCGTGAAGCCACTTATGCCTCTCAGTTTCTTCACTCGAGACCACACCCTCTGTACCAAGCACATGGTGGGAAACCTCCCTCCAAACTGTCCCAGATCTCCCGCCTCCAAGCTCTGTACCAGTGGGGACCTGCAAGTCATAAGTTCCAAAACCTTTTTTACTGAGTCTCCCTGCCTCTCGATACCCACCCTCTAAGATGCTGGCTCTGGGACGCTAAAAAATAAATCCAAGAAATTTGGTAAAGCAATTCCCCCTTCCACTTTTGCCGTTGCAAGATTTCAAGTTTAATTCTGGGTTGCCCCCTGCCCCATACCAAATCCCTAAATAGAGAGTTTAACCTCTGGAACAACCCCCACGGAAGCCACACAGGAGAGTTATGAAGCACGTAAAGAATCTTAGGCATAAGGATCATTTTGGCCAGGTTCGCCCTGCCCACCACTGAGAGACGCAATTTGACCATGCTTGTGCCTTAACTTTTAATTTGATCAACAACGGGTCTACATTCAATTGGACAAAATCTGTAACCGGTAACGCTATCTTCATGCCCAGATATTTAAATTGTTCTACAACTTCAGCTCAGCACATTGTATAGTTCCCACCTCTGCTTCATCATCCCTGTCTATCAGCATTAAACTGGATTTTTCCCAATTTATCTGCAATCCCGACATTGCTCTAAATTTCTCAATTACCTCCACTGCATGTGTAAGTGCATCTCGGGAGTCCTGCAGGAATAAGAGTATATCATCAGCATAAAGTGCGATCTTTTCCTCCACCTGACCATATTTAAAGCCAACCACTTCAACTGACTGTCTAATATGAGCTGCCAGTGGTTCAATCGCAAGGGCAAATAATAATGGAGATAGAGGGCATCCCTGTCGGGTACCTCTGGTGAGAGCAAATTTATCTGATCTTATTCCATTCACCCTTACACAGGCCAGCGGGGAGGAATAAAGCAACTTTACCCATTGAAGGAACGTCTGTCCAAAGCCCATTTTTTCTAATACCACCCATAAATAGTCCCACTCCACGCTGTCAAACGCTTTATGAGCGTCCAAAGACACAACTACTCTACAACCTGCATTATCTGCCGGCAATTGCATATTGACATACAATCTCCGTAGATTGATTGCGGTTGACCTATTCGGCATGAAGCCAGACTGATCAGGGTGAACCAAGCCCGACACCACACCCGTCAACCTACGAGCCATAACTTTGGCTAACAACTTAGCGTCTACCGACAGCAATGAAATGGGCCTATACGACTCAGCCTTATACTTGTCTTTACCCTCCTTCGGAAGAACCACTATGGTGGCCTCCCTCATGGAGTCTGGCAGATGTCCCTCCCCAAGGCCTCCTGAAATACCTGACATACTCTGGGTAACAGCACATCCTTAAGTTGTTTGTACACCTCCACAGGCAACCCGTCACCCCCAGGAGCCTTATCATTTGCCATATGCCAACGCTTCTTCCAACTCCTCCAATGTCAATGGTTTATCCAAAATCAGTTTTTCCTCATTTTGTATTTGTTTAAGGTTGGTACTTCCACATAGTTCACAATATCCTCCCTAGAGGACGTAAGCCCGGAGGTGTACAAGTGTTCGTAAAACTGTTTAAAAATATTCAATATTCCCCACAGTATCCTCCACCATACTACCCTCTCTATCCCGTAAAGCATATACATACGATGAATCCCTCTGAGCCCCTGCCACCACTGATAACAAATGGCCCACTTTTTCACCGTCTTCAAAAAAGGCCACTCTCTGAAACTCCTGTCTTTTTTTTTGCCGAGCCCATATGAATTCTGTCAACCTCCTCCTGCGCCTTTTCAATTTCCTTTGCGTCTCCAGGGTGGGCAATCTCAGTCCCTCCATAGCCTCTGCTCCTCCCTTATAGATTCAGATTTACACCTTGAAATGTCCGTATAAAAAGACCTCTCAGGTAGGCTTTGGCTATTCCCCCCTTAATCTGCTGAACAGGTAAAAGATCCGAAGTAAATTGCAGGTTGGCATTTGCATTTGGAAGTGTGTTACTGTGGCCCACAACATGCAGTCAAAGAAGCTCTCAATGGAAGAGAAACAGATTATTAGACTGAAAAACACAAGAAAGCCATAAGCGATAGCAGAAATGTTAGTTTGGTATATTCTGAAAAAAAAACAAAAAAACAACGTACTTGTGAGCTTGGAAGCTCAAAAAGGCCTGGAAGTCCACAGAAGAGAACAATGGTAGGTGATCGCAGAGTCCTTTCCGTGGTTGAGAAAAAACCTTCACAACATCCACCCAAGTGAAGTAGGTGTTTCGGTATCTAAGAAGTCGGTGTTTCTAATTTAAGAGAAGACTTCATGAGGACAAATGCAGAGGGATCACCACAGGGTGAAAAACATGAATCGGCCTTAAACAAAGAAAAGTCAGATTGGACTATCAAAAATCACCTAAAAGAACCCACTCAGTTTGGGAGAAGCATTCTTTGGACAGATGAAATGATCAACCTGTACCAGAATCATGGAAGAAAGTATGGAGAAGGCTAAGAACAACACATGATCCAAACCACAATAAATCCTCTGCAACACATAGTGGAGGTAGTGTGTTGGCTGAGCATTTTGGCTTCCAATGGCCCTGTGTCACTAGTGTGTATTGATGATGTGACTGAGGACAGAAGCAGCTAGATGAATTATGAAGTGTACAAAGTGATACTTTCTGCTCAGATTCAACCAACTGCAGCAAGGTTGATTGTCCATCTGTACTGTGAAGTGCAGTCCAATAAGCCCAAAACCTACTGTAAAAAAAAACCAAAAACTGCTAGGGTGCTTTAAGGCAAAAATAGTGGAATATTCTACAATGGCATGCTTAAGACATTACTTGAGAAAGAAAGACCCATAAACAAGCAACTGAAGTCAGCTGTAGTAAAGGTGTGGCAAAACATCACAGAATCACAGAGGAGGAAGCCCAGGGCTTGGCGAAGTCCATGTCTTCCAGACTTCAGGCAGTCTTTGGAAAGGATTTTCTACAAAGTGCTAAAAATTAACATTTTATTTATGGTAAAGTAAATTTGTCCAATTAATTTTGAGGCCCTGAAGTGAGGAGACTTTGTAGAACAATAGTTGCAATTCCTAAACATTTCACAGGATGTGTTGTTCAGTTACATTAATTAAACCTGAAAGTCTATACTTCATTTGTATCTCAGAGGAGTAAAGCTAAGGCAGATACAGACATGAGTTTTCCTGAAATTACATCTACAATATTACATTGAACCTTATAAGCACCAATTTATATCTCCCTTCTCAGTAATGTGAAAATCGGTCTTCAGTGAATATAGAAGTTACATATCTTTCCATGGATTAAGGCTGGTTTCACACTATGAATTTTTTATTTCCGATGCTGTCCGATAAAGATCGGACAGCATCGGACCGATTTTGGCCCCCATGCAGCCCTATGGGCATCGGACCGAATCGGATGTGCACTAAATGGCATCCGATTTGGTCCGATCCGATTCTGTCTGATTTTTTATCGGTGCAAAAATCGGAGCATGCTCCAATTTTTGCACCGAAAATAAAATCGGACAAAATTGGATTGGACCAAATCGGATGCCATTTAGTGCACATCAGATTCGGTCCGATGTTTTTAACATGGGGCCCTATGGAGCAGGGTCCGAGGAAACATCTGATGTGTCCTCGGACCCGATTTTACTGTACTGAGCATGCTCAGTACAGTAAAACTGCTCCTAACCATCTAATTTTACTTCCACAATGTATATACAGTACATGCATTGCGGAAGTAAAATTAAGTAAGGCAGGGGTTAAAAATAATAAACCATCTATGCTCACCTGTCCACGAGTCCCTCGGCGTCTCCAGCATCTCCTGCCTGTAGGACCTGCCGTGATGTCACAGTCACATGACCGGTTACCGCGGTAACCGGTCATGTGACTGTGACATCACATAAGGTCCTAGGATCAGAAGAAGACAACTGGAAGCACCGCGGGACTCGTGGAGAGGTGAGACTAAAGATATTTTTATTTTTTATTCCGGAGGAGAGGGGAAAGGAGGGGGAGTACTGGTGAACATGAGGGGAACACACAGGGGAGAAGAGGGGGGGACACACAGGGGTGAAGAGGGGGAAACCGAGGGGGTGCACCAGGGGAGATGAGGGGGGACACACAGGGGTGATGAGGGGGAGCACAAGGGGAGTGAGGGGGACACACAGGGGAGATGAGGGGAACACACAGGGAAGAAGAGGGGGAAACAGAGGGGAGAACAGGTGACAGGTGGAGCCGGCAAACTGATCCTGCAGAATGTCGGAATCGGATGCCTATTTGGCATCCGATTGCAGGGATCAGTTTATCCGATGCTGTCCGATATAATTTGGACAGCATCGGATTTGACAAAATCGTTATGTGAAAGTAGCCTAACAGTTAAAGATTAGTGATGAGCTCTGTACACAAATTAAGCAGGTTGGACGCTCAGATGGTCTTGACTCGCAAATTCAGTATAATGGAAGTCAATGAGACACTTGAGCAGTGTTCCGGAAATCTTTCTTTTCTGTAACTGAGCTGGAAGTAGAGCATTGCAATCAAGCACCCGCGATACCTGGCAGGGAAATGAGCGAGCCTGAACATCCACGATACCTGGTTGAGAAACTAGTGTGCCCGAGTACCCTGATCTTCAATTGATTATTGAGCATGCTAGCTCATCATTATTAAAGCTCAGTCCAGGAATAAGATATACTGCACAGTTGCTTCTTTTTAAATGTATGACTGATTTAGGTAATACAATTTAAAAACAACAGCTACTCTTTAAAAGGGGTTATGAAGGAATAGAAAAAAAACATGGCTTTTTCTTTCAGAAACTGCACCACCTCCTAAAACGTAGCTTGTCCATGGTATTACAGCTAAGCTTCATTCACTTAAGTAGGGCTGAGTTGTAAACCAGATACATCCCATAATCAGGGGTGGTGCCATTATTTCTGACCGAAATTGTACTTTTTTTTTTTTTTTTTTTAAGAAATCCCTTTAAGGCTGCCTTCAGATTTGCAGATGCCTCCGCAGCGTTTTGCGGAGGCATCTGCAAGCATCTACATGCAGACCGCAGCCCCCATGTTTATAATGGAGCGCACGGCGGTCTGCAGATGCTTGCAGACCGCCGTGCGCTCCCATCGCCCGTCATATGTGATCTGTGCGCAGGTGGAAACCTGCGCACAAATCACACACTCCCGCCCGCACCAGGGACGTGACATGTTGCGTCCCTGGTGCGGGTGAGTGTGATTTGTGCGCAGGCATCCGCCTGCGCACAGATCACATATGGTGGGCAGTGGGAGCGCACGGCGGTCTGAAAGCATCTGCAGACCGCCGTGCGCTCCATTATAAGCATAGGGTCTGCGGTCTGCATGCAGATGCTTGCAGATGCCTCCGCAAAACGCTGCGGAGGCATCTGCAAATCTGAAGGCAGCCTAAATGATTGTATGTACCAAAATGTGGCAATGTCAGAATGGAGGTGCTCGGTTTTTCTAAATTATAAGCTATCAAATAAGGAAAGACAGCTCCAGGCTATGTACACAACGCGTTTATTATGCATGTTCAGAAATTGTGCATGGATATAGATTAATATGGATTGAACAGGTGCCAAATGTGTATTCTGTCATTTTGTAGGCAGCTTGCTTTATTACCAATATGAAATTGCAGAAAAATTTTAATTTTGTAGGGTATTTTCTAGATAATGTTCATATCACAACTGTCGTCTTTTTTTGCAGGCACTGTATGGATGGTTAATGTTATACTTATTATTCTTCAGCCTCCGTACTAGAAAATACTTTATTTTCACCATTCAGTACAAAGAATGTCACTCTCTGCCCACGATGACGCTCGCTATTCAATCTTCAATGTTGCAGGCATAAAAGCAAACCGATGCTTGGTTCATCTTTACAAGAATCTAATTAAATCAAGAATCTAGATTTAAACTACATTGCTTCCCTGTGAATGGATACAATGGCCCAGAACATAAGTGGCTACCTGGGAATCTGAACAGAAAAAAAGAAGAATAAGGACACCCACATCTTATTATAATGTTATCTTACTCCAATATCCATCTATAAATTGAAGTGCATCAGCAGAAATGCTTGAAGGATGATACAAATAATACACATACATTCATTGTGGCACAATATATTCTAATTTACACCTCAACTACTCAATAAGATTATTCTTGTTGATCTGAGAAAGGCAGTATGCTTTCTAAACATGCATAATCTTCCATGCAAGAGTCACAGCTCTGCCCCCTCCTCTCCCTTGTATCTACTGTACATAGAATTTTATCATTAACAGCACTGACGGACAAGATAATAAATGGCCCCTGTGCAAGAACAGTTTACGCTGCCCCTTTGCAGTCCTATAGGTCCTCAAAATACACAATTTCATTGGCTTTGAATGTGAAAATGGACCCCCTAACCTCTTGGGCCACTGTGCAGCTGCATAGGTTGCACCAATGATATGTCCACCCCTGAGTAACAAATGCCATCTCCTATCTCAGTAATGGAAAATGTCTTCACTGAATACAGATTTTACCTCAGAATTGAGAAATTTGATCATGACTGATTATTTTGGCACAAAAAAACCAAATTTGTCCAATAAGATATACCGTAATACAAGTTATTATTTTCAGGTGTACGATTTCTAAAATAAATATTAAAAGGTTATTTTTTAAAGCATAAACGCAGTTTAAATTTTTATTTAATAATGTAGAACATGTATTTTAATAAACTTTCTAATATACTTCATTAGAAAATTCTGGTTGCAAACCATTCTTAAATCTCCTACAAAGTGTCCCCTCCAGGGCCGCCATCATGGGCTTACAGCTCTTAATGAGTAAGGGGCCTGCCAATCATTGGAGGGGGCATGGCCATTTGAACAGGGGCAGGGGGGCCCGGGCATGCTGGCGATGTTTGGAGCAAGGAGGCTCGCTCCCCCGGCCAGCACGCGTTGCTGACAGACTGAGTGAGGCTGTGTCCTTAGCTCCTGCTGCTGTCTTTGTCAGGGACCCAGGCGCAGCAGGCGAGGGGGTGCCGCCGGGCCTCCTGCTGCAGTGCCCAGGGTCGGGCTTCCCCCATTGTTCTCCACCTGAGAACAGCACGCTACATCTATAGCTGCTCTGTGCTTACAGGACCTGTGATGATGTCACATGGAGGGGCGGAGTCAGGGATCACATGATCAGCTCCTCAGTGATGCAGGACTGCCGTGCTGGATGAGGTAAAGTTTAAAGGTACCATCACACGGGCAATATTGCTAGCAATTTCACTTGGAATTTGTGGTTGCAGTGAAATCATGTACACTTGTACACGGCAACAAAATAGAACAATGTGTCCATGATTTCAATGCAACCAGCAAATTGCCAGTGAAATTGCTAGCAAAATTGCCGAGTGTGACGGTACCTTATCTGTGCGGTTAGGAGTGACTTACAGTGTGGAAGTAGCAGAGCCGAATGTGTACGAGGTGTACAGAGGGGAGCCATGGGCATATGGAGCAGAGCTGTGCCTGTATGAGGTGTACGGAGTGGAGCAGCATGTGTACGGAGAGTACGGAGCGGAGCTGTGTCTGTATGAGGTGTACGGATCAGAGCCGCATACGCAGTAGAGCCATGTGTGCATGAGTTGTACAGAGCAAAGCTGAGAGTGTATGAGGTGTACAGAGCAAAGCCGCATGTGTATAAGGTGTACGGAGCGGAGCTGAGAGTGTACAAGGTGTACGGAGCGGAGCTGAGAGTGTACAAGATGTACGGAGTGGAGCTGACAGTGTATGAGGTGTACGGAGCGGAGCTGAGTGTACGAGGTGTACGGAGCGTAGCTGAGAGTTTACAAGGTGTAAGGAGCGTAGCTGAGAGTTTACGAGGTGTACAGAGTGGAGCGAGAGTGTACGAGGTGTACGAAGCGGAGCTAGAGTGTAGAGGTGTACAGCGAGCGAGGTGAGTTACAGAGCGGAGCTGAGAGTGTACGAGGTGTACAGAGCGGAGCTGAGAGTGTATGAGGTGTAACAGAGAGGTGTATGGAGCGGAGCTGAGAGTGTACGAGGTGTACGGAGTGCAACCGCGGGCCTACAGAGCGGAGCTGTGTCTGTATGAGGTGTATGGAGCAAACCCAGGTGTGTAAAAGGTGTACAGAGTGAGCAGTGGGTGTACGGAGCGGAGCAGTGTCTGTATGAGGTGTACTGAGTGGAGCCGCATGTGTATGGGGCATACAGAGCAGAGTTGTGTGTGTATGAGGTGTACGGAGCAGAGCCGCATGCGTACGAGGTGTATGGAGCGGAGCCGCGTGCATATGAAGTGTGTGTACCAGTGGTAGCCCTCCGCAGATTTTGCTCCCACTCCAATAGTCCCAGCTGCCTTTACTGGGAGCATTCTTCTCCAGAGTCTCAGTCGCTGCTGTCTGCCCTTTGCAGCTCAGCACGACGGGGCACGATGATGTCATCACTGAGCGCCGCTGTACTGAGATGTGCAGAGAATATGTGGAGGAGACTGGAGCAGTGAGAAGAGAGGTGAGGAGAGAGAGAGATCCGGATGGCTAGATGCTGTGCTTGGCTGCGGTGCCACCTATATGGCAGTGCGGCTCAATTGAGCTGCATGCATTATTTGTGCGCTTCAGGACGCTTGCGTATATACTTTAAAAACGCAAGGGAACGCAACCACATCTAAGCTGGTTTCAGCAGTCACTGTGCTTGCAAGTGTATAAATCGCATATGGACACATGACATTAACTTAGACTGCTGGGGTGGGGGGGGAGGGGGGTTAGGCGCCAAACTGAACACACACCCCGGGTGGCAGAAAGCCTAGATACACCTCTGCAGTGCCTGAGTGTCTCTGCTGGCGGTCACTGACTGAAAAGCAAAATTACAACTCCCATAAGTTGTTTTAGTGTCAGGGAATGCTGGGAGTTGTAGTTTTGGAGCCTGAGGATGAACATTGAGGTCCTCAGCACCAGTGTCATAATGTGAAGCTCGTGGGGCCCCTAATTATTGCAATCGAACAGCATTAGCCTTTTTCTATAGGCCAGTAGGACTGTTGTAGTTACCTCCCTGCTCAATAGGGCCAGTGACATGTTCGGGTGTGTTGACAGATGTTCTGCTGTCCCGACTGGACCCGAAACATTGTCATTCCACCACAAGTTGTCGTTGGAAGAGGCGATCACCTCAGCGGATCCCACCGGGGCCCCCAACATCCAGAGCGCAAATGGGAGCCACACAGCTGAGGAGTGCAAGAAGAGGGAATCCGCCATCCTCCACCTGTCACACGAGGACGAACAGTCCGACAGCCTCCACCAGCCGCCACTCAGTACGTCACATACATCTGACACCGGTCATGCGGATTTTAGCTCAAATTCTGCGCTAAAATCCGTCCACAGTCTGCACCGAATCACATCAATGGGATTTCTGCAACTTCGTTCTTAATGGAAATTTTTTTTATCAGATTTGGCTGAATCATTTTTGCAAGTGGATATCATTAAAAATATTTCACCATTTTGCTCATTGTTTCCTGCCCATTCAACTTTGAAGTGGTCATAAATCTGCTTGGAGGAGCTCACTGACAGATTCTTAGTTAAATCAGTGTCACACACAGGGTGTAAGGAAGCAAAACTTTTACTGAAACCCAACTACAACCATTTTTAGCCCAAAATAAATAAATGATAATAATAAATAATCGAGATCCGCGGTCTGGAAGCTAGTGGCCCCTGGCTCCAGAGCTCAGCTCACCCCTTCAAGGGGAGAGATCATACATCCCTGTGGCTCCAATAGAGCTCACCCCACCCCCAGTCTGTGCCCTCTGCAGTGCTGTATATGCTCTCTTTGTCCTGTATATTGTATATATAGTAGTCTCCTATGTAATTATTCCTAGTGGCAGTCCTGGTCCCCTCAGCACTGTGGGTGAAGCAAACACATTTTTTTTTAAGTCACAGCCGTCTTCAGTGAATACGGGACATGTAACAATATATCACTTTAGGCGACATGTAACAATATATCACTTTAGGCTGGCTCAGGGCAGAGTTGCTAAGCAACATCAGAGTTCAGCATCAGGTCACTAGTTTCTGCCAGAAAGATGTGTCACAATGTCTGTTAACCCCTTGTCTTCTGGCTCAACACAGCTCAGGAACTCTGTTAACCCTTTCTCTGCTATCACATCAGATTGCACTAATCCATGAGCTGCAGGCCAAGCCCATACAGACAGAAAATGCTGTTTTTCAAAATGGCACAGAAAAATGTTAGAAAATACGTTATATGGCAGAAAAATGCATTATACTAGCTGCTGTATGACCCATCATTAACAACAAGTGCAGTATTGTTTTTTTTTCTTTTTTTTCAATGACATATTTACTCTAAGTGCACCTTTCAATCTACTTGTTTTCCATTAATATACGACAGGGTGGTGGTATGGGTGGTAGAGAGGCGCAGTACTCCACAACTGCTCGTTCTGCTACTGCCGCCTCTTTTGCGCCTCGCAGTCCACTCTCATGGAGGAAAGTTCGTAGGCCGCTCCGCTGCCGGCACACCCACACCAGGGCTTCTTCCATCTCCTGGTGGAGCCACCCAAATGTATCCCTCCAGTAGTCAGCATCCCCCTTCAAGGTTAAGAGGGTCGCCGCTGCCGGATCTCCTTGCGCGGCTCGGGTTTGCTCCTCAAGCTCGCACACAATGTCTCTCCAACAGGGTACAAAGGAGCCTTGGTTGTTCTGTCTTTCTCTTCCAGTTTGTCTTCTTATTGGCAGCCACTCCCGAGGAACTTCCTGTGGCCGCCCCCCTGATTGATTGATGGAAATCTGGGCGGCCACAATTTTTGGCACCTCCGTCTTGGCCCTCCTTCTTCTAGGGGCTGAGGCATGCCCCCGGGCCCGCACATGGCTACTGCGCCATCTTGGGTCCTCCTGCAGTAATGGCGGGAACCCATTTTTGGCGCCAAGCAATGGCGGAAAAAGTTTGTTTTAAGACCAAGTCCAAGTTCAAGGCGCACAGTACCCAGTGGTACCGGGCATGGGATCCTGTTCGTGACCGCCAGAAAAAGATATGTTGCACCCAGGCTTTGGGGTACTCGGGTGTCAGGCTGCAAGGGTTAACGCTCCTGCTGTCACGGGGGAGTGGTAGCCACGCCTGACCCCATGTCCTGAGCCTATCTTCCAAAAAGAGGTTAATATTTACAGGGGATTGTGTACAATGTTGTCATGACGCCACCTGTAGTGTCTGGTGAGATGCCACCAGGGCTGCCACAGTCCACCGTAGGTAGATGGTATCGCGGCTGAGTTGGTAAAGTCCTCCACAGGTAGGACTGGACCTCCGGGGCAGCGTTCCTGGATGGAAACAAGTTCATTGAAAGGAAAACAAGCGGAGTCAAAAGTTATTATTATTATTTATTTATTTACATGAGGATAGGGGAGACAAGCACAATTACAATAACTCTAGACAATCATGACGTACAGTCACTTTTTCTCCAGGTACTTTACTGTCATTTGCATTATTCGCATACAAAAGTTCAGTTAGCACTCCTGATGGTATGAGGACAGGTAGCTCAACGGGTGGCTGCGGGCAGATCCTAGGTGGTATGGTGGACCCTTGGTGTATGCCTTCGTGCTCTATCCCTCCTGTTCCTTTCCTGCTTCCCAGTAGTGGTGTGAAGTCTGGTGACTTGAACCCCACCTGACCTCCTTTCTCTCACCCTTGCCGCCGTCGGGTAACCCTCTGATGGCTGGCCGCTCGTCTCTTCGGCGGTGCCTGGTACCCTCTTTCGGTTTGCTCAGGTGCCCGGGAGAAGTGTAAACACCATGGGTCTCCAGATTTTCTGTGGTCCTAAAGTATCCACAGGTGCGGGCTCCGGTGCCGGGTAAACTGTCTGGGATAAACTTGCTCCAGTTCCTCTTTCCCTTCTGGCTATCTGCGCCTGGAAAAGCTTTCCTTCTTAAGCCCTCTCCTCCTCTTCCATCTCTCCTGGTCCTCCAGCCGGGAGACCCTACGCTCCAACTCGCTCTCTCTCCTCTGAGGCAAAAAGCCCAAAGGTCAAAGACCAAGGAGCAAAGACCTCCTTGTTCCCCCCAGAGGTGGTTTTATTCCCTCCCGGGTAACCTCTCACCATGTACTCTAGTGTGGGAGTGCTGGTTAATGCGTTCCACCCACCATCCTAGGGTCCACCTGCAGCTGGAGTATCTGCACTTCTTTTACGGGTGCAGTACTCCTCTGTGACACCTGCTTGGCGGGGCACCACACATGCATTTAACCCTTTTGTCTAATGATGCAAGACTCAGTAAAACATTGTTTTATATTGCAACAGACCTCTGCCTGTGCGATACATATTGGTTATCCATAACATAGTCGGACACGATATCACAATAGTAAGTGAGTGTATAGGTGTCTAGTGGCCAGGCAACAATGATTAATAAGGTTCAAGGGTGGGTCTTGGTCTATTAAAAAGGCCTACAGTTAGTCAGGAGAGTCCCCTAGAAGTAGAAAAAGCAGTCGCAGATATGTTAGCCAGTATATATTAATTTGACTTTGTGACTGATTCTCACGTTGTTTATCATATTTTTATATCTGGCAACTTTTATATGCAAAGGTTGAGCTTTATGTATCTTTGTCATATGTATGATAAATGATGGATGTTTCTGTCGTTTGTAACTTGCTATTTATCAAAACCTGTTTTGGATTCCTTTTATTATTATAACATCAACAGGGGGTTTCAGAAACAAGTGACTTTAAATCTGAGTACTCAGAGGGATCTGTACTGTCAAATATTCTTTGATTATAATGTCAAGTATTATTTATTACTCTGGATCCTATGAGATATTCTACGTACTTATTCTGTTGATAATGCATGTATTATCATAACTGGTATCGGCAACTGGCAATGAGGTTTCCTATGATATATTATTATCATTTGAATTGTTATAGCTGGATTAGGCTTTTTTAAATGTTTTTATTCTCTTGTGTGACCTATTTCTGTGTGTTTTTGATATTGAAATAAATGTGTTAACTTTGATCATAATTTTTGAGGTTGTATCGCTCCATTGGACCTTATTCCGGTTTGTGTACTGATTCTCACGTTGTGTGTATGGTGGACATTAGCATGGACCTGGATGAACGGGTGAAGGTAGTGCTGGCAGTGAAGAAACATTGTCCCAGTGGACAACCCCAGATATCTCTTGGAGCAGATCCCTATGGGAAGAATGGGGCTGGAGTCAGTAGGGACTTAATGAGCGTGTCAGATGCCGGGATGCTGGTCGTAGTGGGTGCAAGCCTGGAAATACTGGAACAGGAGGAGCAGTCTGCACCAAATATAACTCTGAATACCTCCAAAAACTGTAATGTTTAAGTATTGTACCCTTGTTTCACAAGACTGATTCAGTAAAGAATTACCATTGGATGTAATTGACTCATTGTGTGCTTTGACCCTCACCAAGGGCAACAGTAAACCAAACGTTTTCATCAGGGAGTCGGCTGGGGCATGTGCTGCAGTGCGCCCAGGGCTGCTCCGTGGCCTGGGACCAAACTTGAGTCTGAATTCCTAGCCCCCTGCTGCAGACACCTCAACACTGAGATTCTGTCATACAACAGATATTACGCTGTGACTGCTGGCTGGATGTGCTGGGCTGTCAGTATGCTTATTTTCAGGACAGTCCTCCATTCTTGTTCTATGTCAGGGTGGGGAACCTCAGGCCCCAGGTCCGCATGCAGCCCTTGATGACCTTTTCTGCGGCC
Source organism: Allobates femoralis (assembly GCA_033576535.1). Lineage (NCBI taxonomy): Eukaryota > Metazoa > Chordata > Amphibia > Anura > Aromobatidae > Allobates > Allobates femoralis. The sequence continues at coordinate 443,316,310 of JARQOC010000005.1, read as the reverse complement.
CCCGGGCAGATTCCTGGGGACTGCAGTGCTCAGGCTGGCAGACGCATTTTGCTAACTGCCTATCTATTAAATCCAGCTGCCCAGTGATCTTTATGTCCCAGCCTCAGCCTCCCTAGTGAAGTATATGTCCCCAGCCTCTCCTGTGATGTCTAGGACTCTAGCAAACCTGGAAAAGCAGTTGAGTAGCAACATGATCAATTTTCCCTAACATCACAGACACTCCAAAGAGAAACAACTCTAAACACCCCAGTAGAGGTGAGTTGATTATTTAACCAAATATAGCAGGGTAATTTTCAAGTTGAAAATTTTGGGCGGGCCCTCAAGGTTGGTAGAAATTTCCAAATGGCCACCGGCAGAAAAAGGTTCCCCACCCCTGTTCTGGTAGGTCCTGGGTTGCTCATGTGGTCTCCCTGTCCAGTGCTTTCTCTGCTACTTTACTCAGCAACCACTCTCAGAACTCTGTCAGCTGTACTTTCTATGTGAGCTGTGTTTTTGGCCTGCATACCAGTGTCTGTTCTGATGATTGTTTATGGACCCAGATTGTTGCTTGACTACTCCTCTGCCTGCCCCTTTTTTGACATGTTGGGAGTACCAGGAGAACCTTTATCTGACCATGTCTCAGTTGACTCCATTTATTTTATGTGGCTTCCTGAAAAAAAGAACCCCAACCACTACCCGTCTAAATTCCTAGAATCCACTATGAAATATAAAAGGGTGGGGGACAAGAGGCACAATAGTGCCCTATCACTAGTGACACTAATCGTAATGGGGTGGTGCTGAGAAGCCACTCACCTGATGCAGTTGTGATCCCCACAACTGGTTTGAAGGCGTTTAGGAAATATTATTCCAAGCTGCTGCAGGACCTCCACCGACCACTGAACAGTGGTTATAATCCAGAAAGATGATGGGAGTATAGGTGTATCACGGTCCGCGCTGCTCCAGGGCTTAAAAACACTCAAAGAGTCAGTCAGATTTCCATCCTCTATTCTTTCTCCTCCTACGCGTTTCGGCACCTAGCCTGATGAAGGTGCCAGGCTAGGTGCCGAAACGCGTAGGAGGAGAAAGAATAAAGGATGGAAATCTGACTGACTCTTTGGTAAGTTTTTTAAGCCCTGGAGCGGCGCGGACCGTGATACACCTATACTCCCATCATCTTTCTAGAATATGAGTACTCTTGGTATCTGAACTCCGCTTATTTGACTACCACCAGTGTAACGATCGCAGTTGCAGGGGCATGACCGGGTCTAGGGGTACAGGGGCCTGCTGACCCCAGCACCTACTTCATATGGATGCGAGTCTCTCGGGACGCACATCCAGCTCAACAGTGGTGTACCAGCAATAGTCGGAGACCACACTGACACTATTAGGCCCGTACATTTGGGGGGCCCATAGACAGCTCTGGCCCTTGGGGCCACCCTGCCATCGCACAAAGTAATGATTAAAGAGGGACCACTTCACTGTCGGTTCCTTCATTATTCTCTGTTACTACATTCTGCTGTGCTGGGATGTGCAGAGCTGCAGGGCACTCGCACAGAAGTACAAGCTGCGACGGAACTGAGGAGAGGCGAGTATTTGTTTTTTTAATCAGTGAGTAAAAATAGGATTTCCATAGATGAATGGGTGAGACACCTAAAATTAGGTCCCCCTGTGGAACCCCAGGGTTCATGTGCCACCGTAAGACCACCACAAAGGGTTAACTCCCCACACAACACTACAATAGTGCCTCCAGGCCAGAAGGGGGAGCTAAAGCTGCTTCCCTATATATTCTGGTGTGGAGAGGAAGTGGCAGTTAGTTCAGTGTGGACCAGCACTGAGGGAAGAAAGGACCTGGGTGTAAAAGAGCTGTGTTAGGCTCACCCCACGGTCCACTGTCCCGTTCCAGGCCGAGCCAGGTTCTGAGGAAAAGGAGAAGCAGAGGAACACACCCGGGACACAGAGTTACCCTAAACTCACCCCGGAGGAGCACACAGAACGAATACCGAATCCAATGCTGTGCCTGACACAAACAGCACAGTGAACACCGGATGAGTGAACATCCCGCATCTTCACTGTACCACAGGGAAGCAACACGGCGGGGTCAGGAACATAAAGATAAAAGACTCAAGTTGCCTAGCAGGTTGATACCCGTGAGAGGAGACAGGGCCGGCAGCCTAGCTAAAGCAGCAGCAGGGCCACACACACACAGCGCGGGAGTAGGAAGCCAAGGACCCGAACAGGGTGGGAAGCAACCCGGCCCCGGCACAGACTCCATTGTGAGGTAGCGCCCCAGGGGAACCCGCTTGGCACGGGGAAAATGACAGCAGCGACTACATTTTCACGAAACATAACCAGCGGATTTAATAATTTCTGTCATAAACCGCTTTCAACACATAAACCATAACACTGTATTTACATTTCATATGACTAACGTACACATTAGTACATCACATGACATTATAATGCAGAATAATTAGACTTACGTTTTCCCCAGAACTTCAAGGCGTCACCCACCAACCCTTGCAGCCCTCTGTCTGGTTCTAAAGACGGCTATCACCGTCTATCACCCTGACAGGGATCATTCCCCATCCTATTGCACACGAGTCATCACACATGGTACTTTTTCATAAACCATTATGACTCGCACATGAAACAACATTCATGGCATTTTTACATACACCAATATGCTACATACTCAGGGCCCACAATAGTACCAGGAACCCTGTCACTCAGTACATACGAGACCTCCACAGATCCACTGGGATCCGGGAAACTTACATCTGGATCAACGGGACCATATCATGACTCACTCAGTCAGTCCCAAAGTCGGCTGTGACCGCCTGGCCCTTGAGCAGTACTCGGTCTCTCACACCGCACATCTGACCGCCTGGCCCTTGAGCCGTCCTCGTCCTGGACACTGGCTGGCATGTACGCATCTTTGTGCCACCGGCATGGAGCTGGCAGGCTCCCATCACTTCCCCCCCGGGGACGGATCACTTCCCAGCACGTCCTCACATGGCAGTGGTCTGGACTTCTGACTCCCATCGTCCTTCCTTCACTCAGACACCTGGCAGGTTCTTATCCAGGCTGCCTCACTCACAGCTGCAACACAGTGAGTCAATCAGCACATCTTCACTCAACACAGACCAGAGATGTGATTAACCCCCTGTGCACCATTCAGGTTTAGCCCAGCAAAGCACTCAACACAGGTTCAGACACAGCCCTCATTAGGCTCATGAAATAACCCAGATCTTCAGCACTCACACTCAGCTGTTCACTCAGAGCTATGAAAACCCTTCAGCTGTTAACCCCCTGTACACCGGACAGGTTTCACACAGCACACACAATCAGGAAAACCGGCCCATGTGAACAGAGACCTGCATTGATAACCTGTGTGATACACCCGGCCATGGGCCACATCACCACACCATGGACAGTACTCTGCTGAATGTCATCTACAGTAAAGACTTGGAAAACTACAAAACCTGAGTCAGTGTAATCCTTGCGCTTGAGCCCTACTCTCCCTCACAAACTGTTATCATCATTACTGCCCGTGGGAGAGCCATCACAATCACAGGCTGCCATCCAACATTCCCGAAGGTCCTGCAGCAGCGTCGGTCACTCTGACCACATACCACAGGTGCGTCACGACTTTAAACCCCTGTAAATAGCCCACTTTACTTGTGGGCTCAGGACACGGTCCGGACCAAGACCACTGTGATAACCCCTGTGATACCCCGGTCCGGTACAGAGGGAAATTAAGTAAAAGCAAGGGGTTAAAAATTAAAAAAACTTTTATTCTCATCTTCCAGCGATTTCCCCCGATGCCTCCAGCAAGCTCCGGGTGGCTACAGGACCTGGCATTATGTCACAACCCAATCAGCTGATCGGGTCACATGACGGTTACGCTGTAACTGCGGCCCTGGAGACAGAAATAGCACCAGGAAGCACACCTCCGATGCCATCCGTTCCTCCGTTCCTGCGTGGGGGTCCCATTGGCAACATAAGTTAAGGAAATTCCTGCAACCGGACAGAGAATTTATATATAACGTAGATGTAGCAAAAGCACCGCGTTAGACCTGCTTTATTATTCATATAAACATAGTTTATTTGTTCCCAAAACAAGGAGAAAGGATGATAGGAGGAGGTGTAAAGTGTACCAGTGCTGATAACTGCATACAACAAATAAGATCTTTACAATGACGATATTTTGTAAAAACTTGCAGCTCAGATTACAAGACAGAGCATATATTGTGTGGCTGTCCCGCAACGAGTGGTGTTTGCATCCCTGACTGAAGATGGAATATCTTCCGTCTCAGTGATGAAATGGTTAAATCCAGAGCTCCATACACCACTTATGAAGTAGAGGGCCAATCAGGTCCTGGAGGGAGGAGTGAAAGGTGTAGTGTGTGGGGGAAGTTAGCAACGTAGGAGTAGTGTTGGGAGAGAAGGAAAGAAGGAACAGGGACTTGCACAGTGCCGTGCAGCCCTGGTACAGAAACTTTACCGGAGAGCACCATCAAGCGGTGACTCAGACCGGAACACGGGCAACTAGAGCAACTAAGCAACGGGTAAAAGACACCCATGCCCAATCTCACCGGACACCGGTTCCGAGGCAAACAGACGTCCACCGCTGTTCTGCAAACCGGAGTGACGGAGTGGCTTTTTAGGAGCGCCTCACTACAGCCTAAATCAGCAGTCTTACCGGCGAGGTACCCAGAATTGGGCCTAAGGACTCTTCCCTGGTTAACGTGACCAAGCTAAAGTCTGCCCAGTACCCGAACCGGTGCACTAAGGCAGCAAGGCAACCAGAATAGGACTGTTAGATAAAGGAGGGACACCGTGGAGCTCTGAGCTAAGACTATTCATCGCTGAGACCACCCGGTCCGTTACCTAAAGACTGTATACCGTGTACCACACCAACCGTTACAGAAAAGATCAGTTACAGAGGAGCCTTTTGTCAGTGCCTTTCTTCAGAACTGTTACTTGCTTTGCACCCAAAACAACCGAGCTGCCGTATTCCATCCAGCGTAGCTCCTGGCCCCGGGGACCCCTGCTCATCCTGTGGGGAGCATCCCATCTAGCTGCCGCACATCCCCCGGAGGCCCATGCAGCGCGGTGCCATCACCGGATACCCACAGGTGGCGTCACGACAATCAAGAAACATCCCATTCCTTTATTTCTTTTCATCTGACCACCGGTCCCACAGTCTCAGGCGCCGAACCGTGACGAGGGAATCATCGCCTGAGACGTGAGCATCCGGCAACGGTGAGTCAATTGCACATCAGAAAAGGACTATGAGGTCAGTCTACAGTATACAGGCTAAGTTGCTAAGACCATTGCATCAACATGCCTTATGGCCACTTTACACGCGCCAACAGGAAGATAGAAAACGGCAGGTGTCGGAGACAATTGTACCTTTTACCTTCAAAACACCTTGAAGTGGCTGCGTGTAATTCAGGTATTTGCAAGGTGTTTTGAAAGTAAAAGGTACAATTGTCTCCGACACCTGCCGTTTTCTATCTTCCTGTTGCCGCGTGTAAAGTGGCCATAACTGACACTTTTCCAAAATAAAGTGCAGGTGTTTCAAAACAAACAATATGAGCATACACAGATTACAACAACCCCCATAAAGTACATTGCATGTTTGTTACTGGCGATTACCAGGGTTATCGCTAGCCATCATACACCTGGGCACACAGAGGAGGACACTGGACCACAGGACCCCAATGCATTTCGTGACCCTGCCGCATCTGTTGGGTCACTTCATCAGGAGACGAATAAGCCCAGTCCACCTGCATTTTAAATACGATCTCTGCATCCCTACGTCACCAGAAGTGATGATTGCCGCCGTCCTGCGTGAACGTAAGTGACGTGCGGCACCCGGCCAGCGAGCACTGCACGCTCACCACCCCCACGTCAGGTCGCATGCATGCGCGCAGCCGCCAGGACGCGTCACCATGGCAACCACACTGCCACTATTAGGCCCGTAAGTTAGGGGGGCTCAGTGCCTGCTCTGGCCCTCAGGGCCACCCTGCCATCGCACAAAGCAATGATGAAAGAGGGAGCACTTCACTCTATGGGGGGACTATGGGGTACATTATAATATATGAAGAAATATGGGGTGCATTATAATAATTGGAAGGAGTATGGTGGTGGGAGGGAGACCATATATACCAGAGTGGGAAACATATATACCAGGATAAAAGCCATATTCCAGGAGGTGGAACATGTATAGCAGGACGGAGACCATATATAGCAGAATGGGCCTATGCTTAGCAGGTTGGGGACTTTAAATACATAATTAAGGGGCAGAGGGGTCAATTCATGTCTTTATGGGATTCAGAAAGCTACATGGGGCCCATACATCTGACCAATGTGCATGGGGAGAGGGCAGGTCCTAATTTTGCATCGGGGCACATCGGATTCTAGTGACGCCACTGATGACTACTCTTCCTTTTGGATTATCTGTAAGTAGTGACTAGCATCATCATGGTACTAATAATTAATATTTCTTCACAAGGGTACCTAAGATAACCAAAGGCCCCGCATTGACTGTCCCTATATAGTGACAGCGATATGCCAATAGCATGAATATCATTGTTTCAAATCAGCTAGAACAGGAACATGTGTAAGTTACACTTTCATGTTTTATCACTAGGGGGAGCAAACAGATCATATTTTCTAAAAGATACAAAGAAATGTGAAAAGCTTCCTAGTATGATATCATTGTTGGCCAAACAAAAGCAATTTTAGAGAGCATCCTCTCTTGGTATGCATTCACTTAAAAACGATTAATTTGCCCACAATTAAGAAAAAAAAAAATCGTTAAAATTAAAATCAAGAAATCTTGTGCGAGATAATTCAAATAAAACGTAAGTGACCTTTATTTTTTTTTATAACGTCTAATTACTACATTTTACATGACCTTAAAACCGCAGACCAACCAGTCAAAACTTAATAAGATCATAATGCATTAAAGACCATTCTACACTCTACAAGCTGTATGGGAATCACGGTCTGTGTGATTGTCACACATCTATCTTGATATTATTGGAACAATGGGCACTGCCTTGTTATATTTTTCCTGTATATCCTGATGTAGATAATCTGTGAAAAAAGCCGTATTGTCAGGCGGAAACGCTGGATATATTTATGTATTGAATCCTGTGCCGGAATTGTCCAATAAATGAACACTTTTTTTCAAGCATCTTGTTTCCAGTTGTTTTGGTGTGCTGCAGTACATCTAGACTTTGCATGGTCATTTTTTACTTCTGAGCACCTTATCACGGTGAGCCCAAAATCCCCTCTCTGATATATATACAGCACTCTAGAATGCTGTGTATGATGGCACACATGTGGCCATACTTTATAAGGGGGAAACCATGTGACAGGGTCTCTTTAAGCTTTCATCCAATTCTAAAGCCCCCATCACACATAACGAGATCGTTAGTGAGATTGTTGTAACGTCGCAGGTTTTGTGGCGTAACAGAGATCTCGCTAACGATCTCACTAAGTGTGACCCTTAGCAGCGATCAGGCCCCTGCTGTGAGATCGCTAATTGTTATAAAGTGCTCTGGGTCATTTTTTAGTTCGTTGGTCTCCCCATGGTGACAGCGAGAGACGAACGATCAGCCATCTCACAGGCTGGTAACCATTAGTGTTACCATGCGCATAAGCAGGGAGGACGATGGTAACTATGATAGACAGTGGGTATCTAGGCAACAGAGCGCTGCCTAGATACCCGCTGTTTATCATAGTTACCAGCAATGTGGAGGTGGCTCCCAGGTCGCTGAGAAGATCTGTTTGTTTGACAGCTCCCCAGCGACCAGGTAACGACGCACCAATGATCCCTACAGGATCGTTATCGTTGTCGGGATCGCTGGTGCATTGTTGTGTGTGACGGGAGCTTTAGTGGTTGTAAAGTAGTTATCTTCTTTTAGCCTCAGGGTCCCATCACACTTGTCGGGATCGCTGGAACGTCGCCAACGATACGACCTGGTAAGGATCGCTGGAATGTCGCTACGTGGTTGCTGGTGAGATGTCAAACAGTCAGATCTACTCAACGACGCAGCAACGATACGGCGACCCATATAACGACCTCGGCAGTTGTTGGGACCCTGTCACAGAGCAGCTAGTCTGACGACTCAGACCTACGTGGCTGAGTTCTGAGTCGCCAACGAGGTCATTATTAAGGCGTCAAACACACCGATGTATGCTGCCTAGCAGGGACCCGACGATCAAAAAATGTTCCAGGCCATTCCGGCACAATCGGCGATCTCGCAGCGGGGGGGCAGTCACTGCTACATGTCAAACATAGTGAGATCGCTGGCACGGTTGCTGTTGCGTCACAAAACCTGTGACGTAACAGCGATCTCACGAGATGTGATGGGGGCTTTATTTTATTTTTAAATTGTCTATTTTTGCAGGATCAATTGTACAAATATGATTGTATGTGTCAAATACAAACCATGCAAGTGCTCTCTGAAACACTAAGAATGTTGAACTAATGTATCAGAGAATTTGTGTTTGATAATGCAGACACAAGACAAATGAAATCTCAAACTCAATTGTGATATTAACAAAACTGTAAAAAGATCAGTACTCAAGGATGATACATTCGTATTATAGAATCTGGAAATATATAATATGGTAAATACTATAGAAACCTATGGGTGGTCTAAGGAATTTAACTAAAGTAGAATTACATGTACACTTTAGCACTTGCATATGTCCAAAATTTATTGCAGATTTCCTGATTTATTGTTATAAAGTTGGCGAGATGTTTTACAATTACAGCGCTCCAATTCCCCGAACTCCCATTCACACAGCCGTTAGAATTACAAGATGAAATTCTGGCTGCCTGTATCCACCACTAGCACGGCTTACATGTACTGCATACAGATATACTGTACACAGTGTGAGGAAGTGCTCGGCTAGGGGCTCGCTTGACAATGGACAATGACACCAAAACCACAGTTTTTTTTTTACCGTAAAACAGTATATAGCGTTTATTAAATGTCTAAACTGCTCACATCACATATAAATACATAGTACACTCACACATGAACATTAATCAACACAACATTACAAATAACACTACACTATATTGCACATATACCGCTTTCAAGGCTTATGTACGCGGGAGCATGGATTACAGCTCCATCGAACACAAAGAGCACCAATTATGGCTCCCTATGGCAGTATGGCCGTCTAGCCTTATTGCACACATAATACATCACATAACATCTTAGCACATGGTTATCAAAGGGACCTTTAGAACCTTATAAACAGCCCCAAGGGTGGTAACGTCCACCCGACACTATATCTACAGATCAATCTTTCACACATTAACTTGATCATAGAGCCCACCATAGTTACAGGGCTCATTAGGTGCAGACAGCCTACACACATTCATCCAAGGTCAACGGGACCAGAACATGACCTATGGTTGATCCCAATGGCGGCTACGACCGCCTGGCCCTTGAGTACTCGGTCTCGAATACCTCATGGCATACTACAGGCTCCAGCCTGACCGGGAACTTACACATTGCATGTGGTCCATCATACTACATCCATGGACCCCATACATACTGTTCCACACTTAAACAGCCCATCACATAATATCCATGGTGCTGCTGCCCTTTCCAGGCCCAGTACAGGGATTGACAAACCTGAGTTATCGGGCCAAACCAGGAGTCACCAAGGCCTCCTCACCACGTGTCCAGGCCACTAGCCACCACCAAACCTCCATACTCAGGCAGGTCTTCAGGTCGACGACTGTGCCCCACGCGTGAGTCGAGCGCTCTCCAGGATCAGCCAGGGTGCCCAACTCTAGGAGCCCTACAAACAACCTGCATCCGGCCATAGGCTCTCATTCATCTACTTTATCCTACAGGGTAATTTTACATACGCCCTGATGCGACACTCACTCAGTCAGAGGAACAGGTGCCTCCCATATGGAGAAGGACAGGCCTCCCTCTCATCCCAAAGGGACGGAATGCCTCTGACTATACATCCTCACTGGCTGGATGTTTTCACACAGACTGAACGCTCTTTCCAGGCACCGACCCAGGTTTAGCAACTGAGTTACCGGGTACACCAGGCGTTCCCCAAGGTCTCCTCTAGCACGTGTTTCGCCCCACGCCTGTATCCTCCAGGGTCAGTCACGGTTCCCCAACCTCCAGGAGCCATCAACACCTGTAACTGGCCACCAGCTCACACACAAGTGACAGATGGATAGGAGCCTCCCCCATGGAGAAGGGCCGGCTCCCCTCCAGGACGCCTGAACAAGCGCTCCCCTCCCATCTCAGAGGCCTGGACTGCTCTGATTCCCCTCGTCTTCCTCTCACTCAGCTCAAGGCAGCTTCTTAACGTGGCTGCCATACCACACCTGGGAACGGTCAGCAATTCGCACACACTGCTCTCTCGGCTCCGCTCATTAGTCTCATCAACACCTTTAGCCATTAACCCACTGTGTACCGGTCAGGTCTAAGACAGCATTCATACAGTTATCCCACAGAGTAAAACAGGCTGATGTGAACAGGCTCTTGTGCTGTATGCTGGCCAGGAGCTACCCTGCCAGACCATACCTCACAAAGCCCATATGATGCACCACGGCCATGGGGAACCATGCCGGCCGTGCCTCACAACAGGTATTAGTGATCTCAATACTAGCTGTATGCACAGAGCTTTACCCAAGGAAACTGCGGGCAAAAAAGTATTTTGCATCGTTACTTTCCCTACTGCTCTAGTCGGATTGACGCCTGCATTAAAGTGCTCATGCCGCCATTTGCAGGTGTTAGGTTACTTTCCCATTTCCAATTTTAGATCCAGTGTGACATGACAATTGGAAATAAAATGATTCAGTACAGCACCTCTTTAAATAAGGATGAAAAAATCCTAAAAGGTCTTCAATAATACAACATGTTTTAAACTGGATAAAAGAATGTAGTCTGCACATCATATTAGTCCAGCCAAAGAGACAGAGCAATTGTATTCATTTTTTTACATTTTTTTAACATTAAAAAAACTATGTGAACAAATGTTAATGCACAATCTTGATATTTAATTTAACTGATTTGTTTGTAAAGCCCAGCACATGACCTCCACACTGAAGGGGTTCAGAGACACCTCCAATAAAAACAGATTCATTACAAACTAAACAAAAAAAGGCAAACTATTTTTTTTAATCCATTACAAAATCAATGACAACTGGAAATTTGAATAGAGCCATATAGTGCAGCATCCATATTATACCAATCTACAAAAAGAACCAAATGGTTCATACTTCAATACACTTTCCATTTTTTAAGCCTCATGTTTTATGTAAAACAATAGTGACCTGATGAATGCTGTAAAGGGCCTTAAAATGTTAAGAACTGTATTTGGTGATCTTACAAGCAGACTCAATATATCACAATATCAAGATAGGTATTTTTAGGTGCAGAAATGTGTAAAAATAGAATAGTTTTATCAAGGGACAAATAGGCTTACAGAAGAAATGTATAAATTATTTAATTAGTAAAAGGTTCTTTTACATTAGCCGACCAATGGGACTAAATAATTACCAATCAGTTACTGGTCTGCTCATCGTTGGTCATTTAATAGCCGATATAGGCAGAACTTTTTGTTGCACATTGTACAACATGGTGGCTCAGTGGTTAGCACTGCGGTCTTGCAGTGCTGGAGTCAAATCCAACCAAGGACAATATCTGTAAGGAGTTTGTATGTTCCCCTGTGTTTGCGCGAGTTTCCTCTGGGTACTCCGGCTCCTTCGACAATCCAAAGATATAGTGATAGGGAATTTATACTGAGCCCCAATGGGTACAGTGATGGTGATATGATGATTTATGTAAAGCAAAGAATTATTGGTGCTATCTAAATGAATAAATATTATAATTTGTAATCAGGGGCATAATGGGCCGGAGTGGGAGGAAGCTTTGCCAAAGCCTCTGCAGCTATTTCACTTGGTTGGGCGTCCTTGGATCCCCGCATTGCAATATATGCTGCTAGACAGTCATAGCGTGGCAGCTGATGTTGGTGTTAAAGTATCATGCACTACCTGTTGCTTGCACGGTGAAGTCAGCTGCTGACTGCTGCACCGACTATGGAAGAGGATGCTGCACATTGTGGGAGCAGGGGAAGGGGAGTAGAATGTTTTATTTAATAATGATTAGAGAAATGCAGCAGAACAGGAACATTATTACTTGACAAAGCACATGATGGGGCACATTATAACAAGATGGGGGACATACATTACTGTAACAGTCCCAGGATAGATTACATTAAACCAGGTTATGAGAAGTTATTACTGGATGGGGGACATTATTACATGAGAACGTGAACAAGTACTGTATGTCTTCACAGAATCTGGAATGCTACAAAGGCCCATACTATTGACAAACATCAAGTTGCAGGTCCAGTTCCTGAATTTTGTAGGGACACATCAAACTCTAGTTACTCCCCTGTAAGATAGTTCTCAGCATCACGGGTTCTGTTTATACAAGATGATGCATTGCTGAGAACAAAGCATCTTTTCGCAAACCAAGAGAACATTTCAAATCAATGACTGAGCATTTTGCTTGTTCAACGGGTGTTCGTTAATCTTGAAATAATAATTTCTACAATTGGATGTTATTAAAAAAAATTTTTCCTGTGCGACAATCTTTTATAGGTGTTCTGCTACGGTATGTATTGTGTGATGGCCATGTCTGACTGTAGAGGGACATTGTCTTCTCATGCCACATCTCCTGGCCAGGAGAGGAAGGAAAATAAAAGTGTACATTACAGCATGAGATTGCAAATAATTCTGTTAAAACATTTTTCAATAACAGGTAAGAAAAGGTTTTACCTTGCAATTAGAATCAGCTATCATCCCGGCTATCCTGTCTACAGTGTTGGCCAAAAGTATTGACACCCCTGCAATTCTGTCAGATAATACTCAGGTTCTTCCTGAAAATGATTGCAATCACAAATTCTTTGGTATTATTATCTTCATTTAATTTGTCTGAATGAAAAAACACAAAAGAGAATGAAGCAAAGAGCAAAACATTGATCAGGTCACACAAAACTCCAAAAATGGGCCAGATAAAAGTATTGGCACCCTAGCCTAATACTTGGTTGCACAACCTTTAACCAAAATAACTGCGATCAACCGTTTCCGGTAACCATCAATGAGTTTCTTACAATGCTCTGCTGGAATTTTAGACCATTCTTCTTTGGCAAATTGCTCCAGGTCCCTGATATTCGAAGGGTGCCTTCTCCAAACTGCCATTTTTAGATCTCTCCACAGGTGTTCTATGGGATTCAGGTCTGGACTCATTGCTGGCCACCTTAGAAGTCTCCAGTGCTTTCTCTCAAACCATTTTCTAGTGCTTTTTGAAGTGTGTGGTTGTTTGGACCCATGACCTCTGAGGGACCCAGCTTTCTCACACTGGGCCCTACATTATGCTGCAAAATTTGTTGGTATTTTCAGACTTCATAATACCATGCACACGGTCAAGCAGTCCAGTGCCAGAGGCAGCAAAACAACCCCAAAACATCAGGGAACCTCCGCCATGTTTGACTGTAGGGACCGTGTTCTTTTCTTTGAATGCCTCTTTTTTTCTCCTGTAAACTCTATGTTGATGCCTTTGCCCAAAAAGAGAGAACATTCTTCCAAAACATTTTAGGCTTTCTCAGGTAGGTTTTGGCAAACTCCAGCCTGGCTTTTTTATGTCTCGGGGTAAGAAGTGGGGTCTTCCTGGGTCTCCTACCATACAGTCCCTTTTCATTCAGACGGCGACGGATAGTACGAGTTGACACTGCTGTACCCTCGGACTGCAGGGCAGCTTGAACTTGTTTGGATGTTAGTCGAGGTTCTTTATCCACCATCCCACCATCTTGCATTGAAATCTCTTGTCAATTTTAATTTCCGTCCACATCTAGGGAGGTTAGCCACAGTGCCATGGGCTTTAAACTTCTTGATGACACTGCGCACGGTTGACACGGGAATATTCAGGTCTTTGGAGATGGACTTGTAGCCTTGAGATTGCTCACGCTTCCTCATAATTTGGTTTCTCAAGTCCTCAGACAGTTCTTTGGTCTTCTTTCTTTTCTTCATGCTCAATGTGGTACACACAAGGACACAGGACAGAGGTTGAGTCAACTTTAATCCATGTCAACTAGCTGCAAGTGTGATTTAGTTATTGCCAACACCTGATAGGTGCCACAGGTAAGTTACAGGTGCTGTCAATTATACAAATTAGAGAAGCATCACATGATTTTTCTAAAGGTGCCAATACTTTTGTCCACCCCCTTTTTTATGTTTGGTGTGGAACTATATCCAATTTGGCTTTAGAACAATTCTTTTTGTGTTTTTTTCATTGAAGACAAATTAAATGAAGATAATAATACCAAAGAATTTGTGATTACAATCATTTTCAGGAAGAAACTGAGTATTATCTGACAGAATTGCAGGGGTGTCAATAGTTTTGGCCAACACTGTATATACTCTGTTATGTCCTCCCTGTCCCAGGAGATGTGGTATGATCAGACCATGTCCCTGTATGGTCAGACACAGCCATTAAACAGTGCACATACACCATGTTCCAAATTATTAAGCAAATGTTCTTTTTCTTTAATTTTCTTTAATTTTCCTTTTAATTTTAAAAGTGCAAATGGTGCAAATGACAGTCTGTGTAATAAAAGTCATCACCCGTTAGAGTATACATCAACTTTTATTGAAGAAACATTCCAATGATAACAGTATAATCTTCAGAATTAAAGAAAACTCTAAATGCACTGTTCCAAATTATTAGTAGGGTTTCTGAACATTTGATATGTTTGAAAGAACTGAAAATGCTCATTTGTTGAATTTGCAGCATTAGGAGGTCACATTCACTGAAATAAAAAGCTATTTAACTCCAAAACATCCTAACAGGCCAAGTTACATGTTAACATAGGACCCTTCTTTGATATCACCTTCACAGTTATTGCATCCATTGAACTTGTGAGATTCTGGAGAGTTTCTGCTTGTATTTCTTTGCATGGTGTCAGAATAGCCTCCCAGAGCTGCTGTTTTGATGTGAACTGCCTCCCACCCTCATAGAACTTTTGCTTGATTATACTGCAAAGGTTCTCTTTAGGGTTGAGGTCAGGGAAAGATGGTGACCACACCATGATTTTATCTCCTTTTATGCCCACAGCAGCCAATAACACAGCTGTATTTCTTTGCAGCATGAGATGGTGCATTGTCATGTGTGAGGCACCGCCGGCATGATCCGCATGGCCGGGGTACATCACATGTAGGATCAGAGGATGATCCTGTGCACACTGGCCGGTTTTCCTGTGATGATAATACTGTGTGAACCAACCTGAACACCATGAGGAATAGGATGTGATGAGTGAGTGCTGACAACCCGGAACACAGGGGGTTAACCTGAGCTGTGTGGAAGCTGATGATTAGCAGCTGAGGGGGTGTGTCCATGTGGGAGTGGCTGGCACGATAAGAGCCGGCCACCTGAGTGATTGTGAGATTCATTCTGGAGGCTGAGATTGATCCTGGAAGTTGAGTTTGATGCAGATGGAAGCTGAGACCAGCCTGAGTGCAGAGCAGTCCAAGGCTCTGTGTGCATGACATGATGGGAGCATGCTAGCTCCATGCCGGTGCCGAGGTCCGTGGTCGTGTCCGCACCTGAGGGGGAAGCCATGGTTGACCCGTGGACGCTAGACCGGGCGTGGGGTGAAACACGCCCGGGAAAGGAGCCTGTGGGGATGCCTGGTGGAACCTGTGACCCAGGTAGCGAGACCCGGATCCGTGCCCGGTAAGAAAGCAGTTCCCGAGCGATAGTGTGAACTGTGCACCTGGTGTGCGTAAATCATGTTAGGCGAGTATAGACCGCCCTTGGGACCGACTCAGTGGAGTCCGTTAAAGGTCCTGATAAACCGGAATGTATGTAGCCCGTGGAGGCAATTGTATGTAGTGTGCCAGGCGGGCATAGACCGCCTTTGGGTCCGAGTCAGAGTACTCAGTTAAGGGACCCGATGAACTATGTGCATGAGGGCGTAAGTAATGGCCCTGAATGAGAGATGATGACCTATGTAAGACCCATGTATAATAATGTGGAGAGACAGTGACCCAGCTGGTATGGATGATGTTGGAGGCGTTCCGTCCTTGGGACGAGAGGGAGGCTTGCCCTGCTGCATGCAGAGGGTACCTGATCCCTCAACCACGACCTCTAATGGTGTGGGTGTACCTGTGGTGCCAGAGGCAGGGGTAATAGGGCTCCTAGTAGGTAACGGATGTAGAGGTTCCCGTGCACTATGGTTTGCCAATCCTGTAATGGGCCATGGAGGGGCCACAGTCCATGGATGTGGGCTGTGAGCAGGTGTGTGATCCATGGACGTTTGAATGATGGATCACATACGGTATGTAAGGTCCCGGTCAGGCAGGATTCCTGACTAGGGGTGAATGTATATCATCATGCTGGGGTGACTAAAGCCAGGCGGCAGGTACCGCCATTGGGACCCACAGGGCCCGTTGAGGCGTATGTAACGAAGGTCAGAAGCAGGGGTTAGAAGGGCTCCCGTACTGGGTAACGCGTGGTTAGGCCGGAGGCCGCAGCCCCACGGGTTACTAGGGTTTGCCAATCCCTGTTATGAACCCGGAAGGGTCATCATCGAAGTATATCAAATGTATTTATTATAAAGGTACTGTAAGATGTGTAAGTAGGCCGGAGGCCGTAGCCACCACGGGAGCTGTTAGTAGAGCTCCAATGGGGACAGAGAGTCGTGGTTACAGGTCCCGGGTTACTGTGAATGTATATGTGCAATGTTTTATGTAATGTATGATGTGTTTATGTAAAGTGCAATGTGATATGTGTCCAACATGCTACCCGGGTTATATTATTATATGTGAAAAATAAACGGGTACACATTGGTTAACCTTATAAACACGTGTTCTTGTCGTTTTGCAAGCGGGTTCCCCGGTTGCTACCTCACACATGCATGAAGATGATTTTGCTCCTGAAGGCAAAATTGATGTGTCTGACCGTACAGGGACACGGTCTGATCATACCACATCTCTTGTGCTCAGATAATCTTATATATGTGTCCCCGCTGTGTACTGTGTAATGGATGTGTGACTGTAAAGGGACATGGTCTGATCATACCACATCTCCTGTGCTGAGATAATCTTATATATGTGTCCCTGCTATGTACTGTGTAATGGATGTGTGACTGTACAGGGACATGGTCTGATTATACCACATCTCCTGTGCTGAGATAATCTTATATATGTGTCCCCGCTGTGTACTGTGTAATAAATGTGTCTGACCATACAGGGATGATTTCGACATAGGAACATTATTTTTAAACACATCCAATTATGGAAATTATTATTCCAGAATCTATTGATTAAAGTGAACTTTAAAATTAATTTTGTTCGTGGGGAAAACCCCTTTAATAATTGGGACAAAAGTCCCACATTGTTCTGATGATGCGGTTCCCACAGGTCGGATTCCACCAATAAATAAGTGATCACCTATCGAACCTGTGGATGACTGAAACTTGTTTTCACCAAAGAATCTCTTTAATGTAAACTACAGTAATTGTACATCACAGTTATGGTGAGCGCACAGTGATGTGCAGGAGATGCCTATATAATGGGTATAACAGCAAACAGGTATTGGCATATAGCTGAAGAGCCCGACCCTGCTTACCTTGCAGCATTTTTCCACATCTACCAAAACCATTTGTGCTGTATTTTATATGATACCTTCCTACGATCTTAATGTAAAGATGATTTAATTGTCTTGTGGTACTTCTGTTCCTAACATACTACAATACTTGACTATTTTATTCTATACTCAGTGTTCTGCCATGCAGTTTATTACCTTTATAAGATGAATGAGTGCACACTATGAACGGCTGGGTATACTCCTGAGGGCTCATTCATAACAGCCAACAATATTTATAATAATGTCTGCACCTGGAAGGCCATTAACAAACAATAATTGCAACATATACAATAAACTAACTGTCTACCCAGGAGAACACTACAGGAAGACCCTGTCATTTTACCACCGATATCTCTTCCATGAGGAAATATTAACAAATAAAAAACCTAATTACTGAGAAAACACACTTGCATTTAGGTTTGAGGGTTTGTGATAATGCTGTGATTTTAATTGTTTAAACATTACAATTATAGAAAACCAATTTAAACTTGTTTAATCAATGAGTCCCTGCAACACACAATTATTTGTATATTAAAGTACTATTCCACCCCCCCCACCCAATACAGGAGCTAGGGCTTATTGTCTGCCCGCCTGAATACTAATGATCTACCAAAAGTACAGTCAGGTTCACAGAAAACAAAATTGGTATACGGTAGTTTCTTTTTTTTTTAATTTGTTTTAGGGCCCTTTCACATCAGCGTTTTTTTAAATTTGCGGCAGATGCGGTGAAAAAACCGCATCTGCCGCAACTGCCGCATAACGGTTCCACTTGCGGCACGGTTGCGGTTTTTTCCATAGGAAGTATAGGGGGACTTGCGGCAGATGCGGCAAGTGCGGTATTGCACTTGCGGCAGGTGCGGCAGAGAAAAAAACCGCGGCTTACTGCGGTTTTTTTCTCTGCCGCACCTGCCGCAAGTGCAATACCGCACTTGCCGCATCTGCCGCAAGTCCCCCTATACTTCCTATGGAAAAAACCGCAACCGTGCCGCAAGTGGAACCGTTATGCGGCAGTTGCGGCAGATGCGGTTTTTTCACCGCATCTGCCGCAAATTTAAAAAAACGCTGATGTGAAAGGGCCCTTACAGTTTTAGTTTAGTCAAAATAACTATGTTTTGTATATAAAGCAATACTCTCCTTGAAGTACTCAGGTATGAAAGATGCTTATGCTCTCCGTAATTTATAACGGTCATGATATCAACAACAAAACCCATTGCAGATGCAACTTGAGTACAGAGCACAAATTAAATACAAAAACTAATCAAGACTTGCAGCTTTATTTCTCATACATCATAGGTATGCTAAACATGCTGTGTTGATTCACAATGGTGGATCTGGTTGTTATTATGTGTTTAATGAAAGTGGAATAGCGGATGAGGGAATGGAAAGGACGATGGCAATAACAGCCAGTGTAAACTGGGTAGCTAGTCTTACCCTAGATTTGGGTCCCTAGCTGACCCTGTACCCGGGAGGTACCTCTGATTGTGAGGAGATCTGGGCCACCACCAGTGGTGTAACTAGAGTCTGATGGGCCCTAGTGCGAAATTTAGACCGGGGCCCCCCCACATTGGTCAGATGTATGAGCCCCGTGTAACGTTCTAAATCCCATAAAGACTTACAAATCGACCCCTCTTCCCTTTAATTTAGAATTAATGTCCCTCATCCTGCTATATATGGTCCAGCGGTGTAACTAGACTTCATGGCGCCCGGGGCAAAGATCTATTCTGGCGCTCCCCCCCCAGTGGGTTAGCCGTCAGCTTTCAGCCCCGCCGCTCCTGCAGCCTTGGTGTTGAGGAGCAGGGGGGGGGGGAATGCTGTCAGTCTCAGTGGGCCCACTTAACACATGCTGGATATATATATATATATATATATATAACACAGTTCATGTGTATAACATGCTGTGGACCACAAGATTACTATTATACTGTGCCCCTGGAATGCCATCATACTGCCATTCTATGCCCCAGGCTCAGCCTGCACCACCTCCACACACTGACCTCTGAGGCGGTGCTGGGCTCCGATATATGCTGTGCCGATGTCTGGCTGTGGAACACAGAGGAGAGGAGATGAGGATGGGCGACGAGTCTCTTCTGTGCGTTCCACACACCGCCCGCAGGAAGAGGAAGTGAGGGGGCGGAACGGGGACCCTCTTCTATGCGGTCCACAGTGTGGAACGCCCGAAGCAGTGGAAGTGACAGCCCGGAAGCGGGGCGAAGCGGAGGCTGGCAGTCGGCGGCCGCAAATAATGAAGTGTGCACCATACCATGCCGGTAAGAGATAATAAATAATACCGGCGCGGGGAGGGCTTTGTTTGATGAGCGGGTGGGGGGCTGTGGGGTGCCGCCGGCGCCCCCCTCTGAGTTGCGCCCGGGGCAAAGGATCCGGCTGCACCCCCCTAGATACGCCCCTTATATGGTCCTCCTCCTGGAATATGGCCCTTATCCTGGAATATATGGTTTTTCCTACTCCTGCCACCATAGTCCTCCAATTACACAGGTGTGCGACTAAAAAGCTGTTTGATTATTTTCATCCAATTTCCATGTATTTTGGTGTGCTGAAAGCGAAAAATATATAGAAAAAAAATCCTGGACGTCAGGATTTGCCACAAAAAGCAAAATTCTCTTCAAATTTAGTACATTTTTCTCAATTTTGGTATTTTTTTTTATCTTATGGTTTTGAAAGTCAAAATTACTATTAATTAATTCACATCAATGATTTAAGATATACAATGCCAAAAATATAAACTTTCAAAGAAAAGAACTTTCACAGTGAGCTAATGAAACCAGCATCAACATGTTGCCAGCTGAACGGCATGCCCGGTCTTGTTTCAATTGTTTTATCTTGGTTCTCGCCTGTTCACACTTTTTAATCTCAGTTTGTGTTAGCTCGTCATATTCAACCGAGTTTCCCAAAATTAGCATTATGGCTTAGCGGAAGTGTATTAATTCGCCTGACAGTTTCTGTTACATTTGTGGTGAATATACAGTGTTGAAGCAACAGCTGAATATTACAGACTTTGTGAAAAGTATACTTCACATTTTTCGGACAAAAGCTTGGAGATCAAGATAAAGCTTGGGCGCCTCATAAAGTGTGCAAACGGTGTGTTGAGGACCTCCGAAATTGGTTCAAGGGAAAGAAAAAAGCTTTCCGTTATGGGATTCTTATGGTATGGCGAGAGCAAAAGAACCATAATGACGATTGTTACTTTTGTTCATGCGATGTGAAAGGGTATAATTCAAAATGGAAGCATTCCATTTCATACTTCAATATTCACTCAGCAATTTGTCCCATCCCCCATGGCACAGATATACCAGTACCCAAGGCCCCTGCTACCTTGGAAGAGATAATTAGCTCCGATGAAGGTGGAGTCATACCTGAACCAGATGATGAATCAAGTTCTGACTTTGAAGATGTTACAAGACCAAAATTGTTTTCCCAGGAGGACATGAATGATTTGGTAAGAGACTTGAATCTTCCCAAAGATGCCGCTGAGTTACTTGGCTCAAGGCTCAAAAGCAAGAATTTATTGTTGCCAGGAGTGTCTTTTTCATGGTTCAGACATGAAGGAGAGTTTGTTCCTTATGTTGCCCAGGAAGATAAGTTGGTTTATTGCATCGATGTTGAAGGTTTGATGGGTCAATTCAAAATCCAATATGATTCAGCACAATGGCGTCTTTTTATAGATTCTTCAAAAAAGTCTCAAAGCAGTTTTACTCCACAATGGTGGTTTTTATGCCTCCATCCCTGTAGGTCATTCCATACACCTCAAGGAAACCTACGAGAACTTGGAATTGGTTCTTCGTAAACTTAAATATGAAGACCACGGTTGGCAAGTGTGCGGGGATTTGAAAGTCTTGTGCATGCTGCTCGGGCAACAAGCTGGGTATACCAAATACCCTTGTTTTCTTTGTCTATGGGACAGTCGAGACCCTCAAAATCACTGGATCAAGAAGAATTGGCAGCCGAGGGTGCTCACAGTTGGTGAAAAAAAATGTCCTCCGAGAAACTTTGGTTCCTCCCCATAAAGTTCTTCTACCAACTCTCCACATCAAATTGGGATTGATGAAGCAATTCGTAAAATCACTTCCAAAGATGGAGAATGCTTCAAATACTTGGTCGCCGAGTTTCCAGGCCTCTCGGAGGCAAATTTGAAGGAAGGTGTGTTTGTTGGACCAGACATTAGAAGGCTTATAGCTTATCAAGAGTTTATCAATACCATGACACGTCCTCAAAAAGAAGGGTGGATTGCATTTAAAGAGGTCGTAGAGAAATTTTTAGGCAATAACAAAGACCCTGACTACAAACAAATCGTCGGACGAATGCTGAAAGCATTTCAAGCTTTAGGTTGCCTGATGAGTTTGAAAGTGCATTTACTCCATTCCCACCTTGACAACTTTCCTGAAAATTTGGGAGCTGTGAGTGAAGAGTAAGGTGAACGATTCCACCAGGATATTAAAGAGATGGAAAGAAGATACCAGGGAAGATGGAGCATTACAGTGATGGCAGACTACTGTTGGACGCTTCAGGGAGACATTACAGATGCTACTCACAAGCATAAATGTACCAAGAGAAGCCTCACAGGGAAGTGGTTAGTGAGCTCAATGCAGTTAAAAAAATGATTTGCATGAAACATTTGTAATAAAAAAATTAATTTTATGAGTCTATTTTCATTTATTTTGAGGTATTGTCTTATTTAACATAGTTACTTAAATTGTCAGAAAACGTGATATCCTATGACAAAACGAAGGTCATTTTCGTATTCAGCACACTCAAAAACAAAGATTACGTTGAATAACCAAAACAGCTCTCGAAAAATTTTTTTTTGCAGACCTGTGTTATTATGCATCCCCATATTCCTCCATAAATTTCAGTGCAGCCCCCATAGTCCTCCACATAGTATAATGCACCACATAGCTTAAGTCCCCCCCACCATCACCAGCCTCCACCAGCAGCCTCCACCAGCAGCTTCTCCCCCCCTCCACCAGCAGCCTCTCCCCCTCCATCAGCAGCCTCCACTATCAGCCTCTTTCCCACTTCCATCAGCAGCCTCCTCTAGCAGCCTCACTCCCCCCTGCATCACTAGCCTGTACCAGCAGCCTCTCTCACCTCTTCATCAGCAGCCTCCAAAAGCAGCCTCACTCCCCCATCCATCACCAGCCTCACAGCAGCCTCTTTGCCCCCCATACATCAGCAGCCTCTCTCCCCCCTTCATCACTAGCCTTTACCAGCAGCCTCTCTCCCCTCATCAGCAGCAGCCTCACCAGCAGCCTCTCTCCCCACTCCATCAGCAGCCTCCAACAGCAGCCTCTCTGCCCCCTCCATCAGCAGCCTCTCTGCCCCCTCCATCTGCAGCCTCCACCAGCAGCCTCTCTGCCCCCTCCATCAGCAGCCTCTCTGCCCCCTCCATCAGCAGCCTCCACCAGCAGCCTCTTTCCCCCCTACATCAGCAGCCGCCACCAGCAGCCTTTTTCCCCCTCCATCACCAGCCTCCTCTAGCAGCCTCACTCCCCCCTGCATCAGCAGCCTCCTCTAGCAGCCTTACTCCCCCCTCCATCACCAGCCTCCACCAGCAGCTTTACTCCCCTTTCCATCACAGCCTCCACCAG
The DNA here is from genome assembly GCA_033576535.1 of Allobates femoralis. NCBI lineage: Eukaryota > Metazoa > Chordata > Amphibia > Anura > Aromobatidae > Allobates > Allobates femoralis. The sequence continues at coordinate 443,293,011 of JARQOC010000005.1, read as the reverse complement.
CAGCCTCTCTCCCCCCTCCATCAGCAGTCTCCACTAGCAGCCTCCCTCCACCAGCAGACTCTCTCTGCCCCCCTCCACCAGCAGACTCTCTCCGCCCCCCTCCACCAGCAGACTCTCTCCGCCCCCCATATCTTTAGTTTTGTGAGCACTCATCTGCTCTCTCCTCCTGGCTTCCTTGTTCGCCACTACGGTCAGTCTGCTGAGCTGAGCCATCTGCTGAAGCGTGGGATGACTTCAGACAGGCTGCAGCATCGCAGGGCAGGGTGCAGATTGGTGCTGTCGGACCCCAGAATGCCTGACTCTGGTACTTCCGGGGTCAGACAGCGACGTGTAACTAGAGGTGCGTGCGCTCTCCATCCCGAAATCCCCCTCCTCCGTAAAGACAGCAGATATGCTAGAGTTAGACTGTCTAGGAGGAGGGGGGATTAAAAAAGGAAATAAAAAACATTTCTTCTCGTCCAAGCCTGACCGGGACCCTCCCCCCGCTAGGCCCGTCGCAATTGCGACCCCTGCGACCGTGGTAGTTATGCCACTGGCACCACCCTTTTCCTGCTCCTCCACCAGCCTTGAGCTAACCCCACCTCAACTCCATTCAAGGACCGGGATACACAACAACTAAACACAAATTAGGAAAAAAACGAAGGAAGCTTCAGCACAAAGTGCACTTATGTGTTTCTCAGATTGCGGTTTTGAAGAGGCAAACTATCAGCGACACCTAGTGAAAGAAAGTGGAACTATTTAAAGGCTGGGGGAGTGGACAACTACATCAGCTGACACACCCAGCAACAGCAGGTCACCTGCGCCTGGAAATCCGCCTCATAGACTGCAACCCAGCACCATCTACACATTAACTCCAAAACTACAAAGAGCTTTATATATAGACTGCAGCAGTCAACACGTGACACACACATTTAGAAGAAGCTTGTTTAGAGCCAGCCAATAGCTGCAAATCATGCGGCCACTATGGGCCCAGCGAGTGGAATCTATCTCCTTGCAATTTGACTTCATTGGTATCTGCATTTTCAGTACGCAGAAACATGGGAATAGGATGGTGGAACTAGGAGCCAATGGTGCAGTGACATTATTATAGAGCCTTAGTCTACACACACCAGAGTAGTGAATCAAGGGAACAAGATTAGGGTTGAGGTTTTGTTTTCTTTAATTTGTCATTATACTCTATGAGGGCTATTGTCAGGATTTTATTGTCCTGATGGAAAGTGACGACTAGTGGCTGTACTCAGTGTATTTGAAATATGGCGCCATGGCGTTCAGCGCCGACCAATCAGAATAGCTGCGAGCACCATATTTCAAATTCCCGGCTGGCGAGCCGCTAACCGGAGCTCAGCCGCGGCTACCTGCGGCACAGAGGTCAGCGGCTCGCCGCGGACCTCCGTGCCGCAGGTAGCCGCGGCTGAGCTCGGTTAGCGGCTCGCCAGCCGGGAGACGACCGGCTAACGCCGGTTGTCTCCCGGCTGGCTCGCGCGTGCTGCATCCACAGTCTGCCGGACCGTGTATACCTGCATATATTCCGCTGGGCTAAAATTGGCGCGAAATTCGAATGTTCAGCACACACTATTTGCATAGTCTGAGCTCATTGGTCGCCTCCTTCGGCGGCAACCAATGAGATGCCTCTGTGTGGCGCGCGATTTCGGAGACAGACACACTCAAAAAACCCTTAGACAATTATATAATAGATGTGATGTGATTTATTTATCTGTAATCAACGCACATCCTCATGCTATCATCTTTCTTTTTGACTAGGACTAATGGAGCTGAAGCCATTGAAATGCCATTTGCTGAAGCCGAAGGTTCAGTATTTCGGGAATGTACTCAGCGCCAAGTATGAAGCTTAGTCTGGCCTCTGCCGTGTCTCTCACCCGTATTAACTGCACTGAAAATCCTTTACTGGATGCTGCCTTTCTCCTCTCTGTGGTTCCCAGCTCAAGTTGAATGTGCTGCGGGTGTCCGGGAGACTGGAGTCTCCTCGGTGTACCGGTATTTCCTGTTGGGCTAAACTCCCCAAGCAGACTCGGACTCCGGTATCCAGGTACTTCATGGGGTGAGCCGGTAAGGCTCCTCTGCCCCCTGTTTATCTGCTTTTCACCTTGCCTTCATCCCCTACTCCCGGGAACCTCAGACAGTTTCAGACAGTTATAGTACCTTTACACGCCGCTACGGCAGGATGGATGCATCCCGCTACTTCACGTGCACGAGCACGCTCAAACGGTTACAAACGCTCAACGCATCACCTTTACACGCCGCCATAAGGTGCGCTACGCTATGTGACATCTATAGCTAGATACATCGCCGGGTGTCTCAACTAGCCATCTGTAGCTCATTTACACACTGCTATAACCAGCTACTATGGGCGTACCTGGTGCAGCAGGGCCAGCATATAGGCGTGCCACAATTGTGGATTACGAGCCGTCCGTACGCTGATAGGACAAAGCAATAACATCCTGATTGGGCAGGCAACGCAGGAGGCTGAGTAATACAGCACGCTCGAGCAATTGTGTAGTGTGACTGGTCAGCTCCTTAAATATGCCGCCCTATGCAGCGACAACCAATCGTCATGCAGCAGCTTCCACCAATGATCGCACATGGGGCGCGGTAACACGGAGCCAGGGTCACGCCTTAGCTACATTGCAGCTACATCGCAGGGTGTCCAGAGTTCCCTTCCGTAACGTCTTTACACGCCGATGCATCTTGCTACCATCGGCTTTGTAGCTCTCTGTTTTCGAGCATAGGTCGTAAACAGATGTATCTGTTGCCGGCTGCATCGTCACGTCTTCAGACGCCGCTACGACGGGCTATATTGGCGCTACAAGCTACATTTGTAGCCTGTAGCGGGATGCATCCATCCTGTCGTAGCGGCGTGTAAAGGTACCCTTAGTCAGCGGAGGAGAGAGTCAGAGTCTGTGCAGTGCGGGAAGCACTGTGAAGAACCTTGTGAACGGAGCCGTGCTAGGCCCATTCCAGAGAACTGCCTGAACTCACATCTGCGCATCTCACCTCACCAATATGCTCGGCGAGAAAAGTAGCCGACCATTACACGAGTGTCATGCATTTTTTCATCCGTATGACATGAGTGTGTGCATTTTTTCCTCACCTCACCGATCATCCGTATGACATGCCTATGGTAATCGTATGCAGTATGTATTGGACCCGTGGAAGCTTAACCAGGCGAAACGTGCGCCCATCGTCCTCCCCGCACCTCCCTCCCCACCACTTAAACGTATGTAACCTACACTTTCTAAGAAAGAAATGGATTAAAGAAACCTTCTATCAATGGGGAGTGCCGTCTTTTCTTCTAAATATTTGACTACATCCTGAAATATACAGTAAGTTCATCAACCCATCTTTTAAAAGTCGTGAGGTATGCCCTTCTGTTGCTATGCACGGTGAACTAGCCTACTCCGCCAAGTAACCCCCAGGTGCCTATTTGTACCTGGCCAGACACAAGAATATAGGGGAACCCTTTTTTTTAATTATTTCATGAATTTCATGAAATAATTAAAAAAAAATGCGTGGGGCTCCGCGCAATTTCTATGTCTAGCCAGGTACAGCTAAGCAGCTGGGGGCTGGAATCCGCAGTGCAGGGAGGCCCAAGCTTTCTGGGCACCCCCCGCTGCAAATTGCAGCCCGCAGCCGCCCCAGAAGATGGCGCATTCATTGAAGCGCCATCCTCTGGCGCTGAACCCCGCTCTTTCAGTGGCCCTGGTGGCGGGTGGCTCACTGGGTAATAATGAGGTTAAGGCCAGCTTTGTATTATCAGCTGGCCCTAAGCCCGAAACACAGAGAAAAAATTTTTTTATTAGAAATAAAAAAAAAGCCATTAGGGACTCCATCTTTAATTAAAAAAATCCTCTTCCGTCCGACGTAGTCCAAAACACAATCTCAGCTCTGCTACTTCCCTGTCTGTGCTTAGACAGACAGGGATGTAGCAGAGCTGAGAACTGACTAAACAGTCAGGGTTCAGCTCAGGTCATTATGACCTGAGCTGAACTCTGCTGTCAGCCAGACTCGCTCTGCTGCTGGCGATTCCCGAGCAGTGACGGAAGTTAATTTATTCACTGCTTCTGTCAGTGTTCGGGAATCTCCGGAAAAAGCAGCAGAGACTCGGGAAGCGAGTCTGCAGCCGGCGCCGGCGGAGGCAGCGGTAAGTAGCCGGCCGGTCCGGTGCACCCCCCACCCTCTCCACCGAGTCCTGGACTCAGACTCGTTGGAGTCTAGCGATTCCGAGTAGTTTAGGATTCGCCCATCACTACTCTGAGGCGCTATACCAAGATCACAGGGTTACTACAATACTTCCATTCTGTATTCTCACATCAAGCATTCCCACCAAACTGTCACATCCAGCTTCAAGCACCTCCTCTGACAAGTAGTATAATTCTGCCTCCAGTTTGCCATACATAATTTCTCTCTAAACCCTCAATGTCCATATAAGCACATCCAGATCTGCTTTTCTCTTCTGGGGCAGCTCCCAGGAGGTAACCATCTGGATAGCCAATTGTTATACCAATGCACCAACCTGGCAAACAGCAACATACAATGGCCCATGAGCTACAGGTCGGTGTCTCTTGCTTTAGGGGTAAATGGCAGTAACAAAAGTTGAGTACCTGCTCCGGCTGACCGGCTTGTCCAAGCAATATATGAAAGAATGAAAGACCTTTTTAGCTTGAAATCACCATTGCAAAGAAAACAAATACAAGTTCACCACAAAGGACCAAGATAGAGCTTTAAAAAGGAGTTGTCAATAACTCACAGAAACACTAAAGAGAAGTGGGACGTGAGTATGTATTCTTGCAAAATATATTTTATCTTACCTTTTGAGAGGTTATTCACAAAATAAGTTAGAACATTATCCAAAATTCAAATGATACACAATGAACAGTTGTAGGGTCTGATCATTACCAGTATGTGACCAAGGTCTACATGTGATATACAGCAAAAACATCACCTTAATGGCTGTTAAGTAGGGTGGCGCTTCCTACAGCAAACGCACCATAACAATACAGCTGGCTTTTGCCACAAATTATTTACTATGCACATACTTGTGTAGCAACCTCTTTATTACTGGTTAAGCTTTTTTTGTCAGGGTGGAAGAATTTTAAACCAAAAATTGGTTAGGGATGTTAAAGTTTACAAACAAATGAAAAATTATGCTTTTATCGAAAATGTATGCTATACCCAGATCTGGCATGGGCGAATGATGTGGCAGTGTGATAGAGAAAAAAAAAAAGTGATATCACGGACAAAATATGGTTGTTATGATAGCAGGCAGGAGCTCAAACACCACTGGTAGTGCTGGCAGCAACCTTCCTAGCGGTAGTAGTACCAAATGAAAGTCACACTTGGCCTCCTTTGAAAACTCTGACAAGCACATTAGTGAAGAGGAAGTGGAGGGCATGATGGAGTTTATGTTCCATGGCTTATCTCACAGCAGTATAACGTAGCCTTTGACAGTGACACTATCAGCTGGTGTCAGGGCTCTGCTCAGTCCTCTCCCTCTGTCAGAACGATTACTGTGGTGCAGAGTAAGATTTTCAGTTGGGCAGTGACACCTGTTTCTATTCTGCCTCAAAGTTCCCCAACCTGCAGCATCCTAGGTTCTACACCAGAAAAAAAAACCTTCTTCCAGTTGACATTTTGGAAGACATTTACAGTCAAGTGTTTGTTCTCTGAAGACATAGTTCTGGGAGAGATGGACAATGCAATTCTATAGCCAAATCAGTGTTGCAGGATCTGCAAGGCTGAGAAATGGAACGAGCACTGTTCTAAGGGCCCTTTCACATCAGCGTTTTTTGTAATTCGCGGCAGATGCGGTGAAAAAACCGCATCTGCCGCGTTTGCCGCATAACCGTTACACTTGCGGCGCGGTTGCGGTAATCCCCATAGAAAGTATAGGGGGACTTGCGGCAGGTGCGGCAAGTGCGGTTTTGCACTTGCGGCAGGTGCGGCCGCGAAAAAAACCGCGGCTGACTGCGTTTTTTTTCGCGGCCGCACTTGCCGCAAGTGCAAAACCGCACTTGCCGCAAGTCCCCCTATACTTTCTATGGGGATTACCGCAACCGCGCCGCAAGTGTAACGGTTATGCGGCAAACGCGGCAGATGCGGTTTTTTCACCGCATCTGCCGCGAATTTCATAAAAACGCTGATGTGAAAGGGCCCTTAGTAGTAGAATTCTGAGCCAGGCAAACCTTTGAGTGGTAAAGCAGTCGTAGGTGTGACTCAAGGTTTTGAAAGGCAATAATTCTGTTTTTTTCAGTTGTTTCTTTGTTTTACCATGCTCTATTAAAATTTTTGCAGCAATACGATTTAATACTAAAATTCAGTAAAGCATTAGAAGTTATTGGGCAACTGTATTGACTTAATGCTAATCCTTAACAACAGGTACAAAATACAATTGTATATTTCTCTGACAGTTTTTTAAAGCAAAGTCAATAATTGTGGTGGATGATACTTCTCTACTGAGCCATGCTAATTTCTTCGTGCGGCAGAGTGTACTGCACAAGAGTTACACAATGAAACGCCTGTCTGAAAGATTAAGCAGTCAAATCGAGCAATTAAGCTTGTGCCCTGCAATACAAGAAGCTTCATTATACTTTAGAGAAAAGAAAATACAAGTTTTTTTTTTTTTTTTACAGATTCTAATTAAATTCTGTTTTCAACACTGATGCAAATGGTTCAGTGTTGGTTTAAGCAATAGGCATTGGATTTTCAGCAATTTAGACAACTAATATAGCTATCATAGTAAAGTATTACTCTCTACATTTTATTAGTCATATCAGTTTAAATGATCCTAATTTCTCCCAACAGATGAGAATTAAGGTTGCCAATAAGTAACTGAAGCAGGGATTGCTGATATATATAGGCCTCTGGTAGAGATCTCGAGCATGAGCACGGACATACAATACCCTACAGGGGATGAGACTAAATATATATACATTACATACATACTCATGCCCTGTAGGGTATTGTATGTCCTTCCTCATGCTCGAGTTCTCTACCAGAGGCCTGTGAGTTTGAGGGATCTGCACAGGATCTTGGTTGTTCCCAGCACTGTGATTTTCTGGACAGAGAGTGCAGCCATTTTTCCAATTTAGGGGTTATTGCTCCAAGTGATCCTATCACCACTGTTGCCTTCACCTTACACATCCTCTCCTGTTGATCTTTGAGGCCTTGGTATTTCTCCAGCTTCTCATATTCCTTCTTTCTCATATTGCTGTCATTTGGCACTGCTACATCAATTATCATTATTATTATTGATTGATCCTTGTCTACCATCACAATATCTGGTTGGCTAGCCAGCACCTGCTTATCTGTCTGGATCTTGAAGTCCCACAGGATTTTAGCCCTTTCATTATCCACCACTTTTACTAGGGTCTCCAACCTGGATTTAGGGGAACTGAGCCCATATGCTGTACAGATGTTCCTGTATACAATTCCCACTACTTGGTTGTGGCGTTTGTTATATGCTGCTTCTGCTTGCATTTTGCATCCTGCAACTATGTTTTGGATTGTTTCCAAGGTTTCTTAGCATAGCCTGCACCTTGGGTCTTGCCTTATGTGGTAGATCCCTGCTTCGACGGATCTGGTACTTCGTGCTTGCACTTGTGCCGCTAATTAGTGCATCTGTGCTGTCTTGGAGTCCAGCTTTCTTGGTAGGATTTCTCCATGTTAGCCATCTCCATTTACTGTTAATGGTACATCCCATGCAGCGGCTTGTCTTGCAATGGTACTTCATATTCCTGTTCTTCTTTCCAGGACTGTTGTTGCTGCCTTAGGCTCTCCCTCAGCATCTCATCTTTTGGTGCCATTTTTCTGATAAATTCCTGGATACTCCTTGTTTCACCCATGATGGTGGCTTAGATGTCTATCAAGCCTCGACCACACTCCTTTCTTTTGGTATACAATCTTTGGGTGTTAGATTTCAGGTGGAGACCTCCATGCATTGTAAGGAACATCCAGGTCTTCACATCTTTTGGCCAGCAGGGTATCTGACTACTGGCAGGGCATATCTTTTGATGGTTCAGATATTATTGCCATTGAGCTGTTTTACCCTTTGATGGTAGCAAAGCAAAACCCTGAACTGCAAAGGTAAAGAAGTATGCCGAGTCTACAGTTTATACCACAAGATTTATCACAACGTACATTTCAGTACGTTAATGAACTCTCTAATTCAAACCATGATCTTGAGTACCAAATCAGTACCGAAACGAGAACACAATATCTCTCAGTGGCATTATGTATCTAGAGACCAGAATTCTGCAGAGCACGCCACTAGACGCAGTTGACATAAATTGGCTGGAAAGCACAACCTGGCTCTCAGGACCAAAACTGTTATACCAAAGAATTTTACCTGGACACCTTTAAACTAGTAGAAGATGACTCAAATGCTTAAATCCGCCCTCGGGTGTCTATACTTCATACAATTGACCTTGGATATCCAGCTTGGATCCCAATGCCTTATTAACAAAGCTCCAATACCTGCGAGCAATTTATTGAGAAAATAAATTCGTCGAGTTGACAATAGTGACCTGCTAAGAATGCTGAGAGGGAGGCTGACTCAAAGAAGCTAAAATGGAGTTTGAGGATAAATTCCCTCTCATACTTCCCAGAAAATGTCACATTGCCTACTTAATTGTACAGCACTATCACAATCTGGTCAAACACCAAGGAAGACTATTTACAGAAATGGCCATCAGAATTGCTGGCCTGAGGATTGTTGGTGCAAAAAAACACATCAGTAGTATCATCTTTAAATGCATTACCTGTCGTAAGCTTCGTGGTTCAACTCAAACCCAAAAGGATGGCGGACCTACCAGCAGACAAACTTAGATCATCAGTGGTGGTATTATTGTTTTTGGGGCTTTGGTCAGTTGTAACACGACATACGAGAGGCAGCCAAGCCAATCGTAAACATTGGGCAGTCATGTTCACCTGTATGTCAATCAGAGCCATGCCACATAGAGGTCATCGAGTCCCTCGACTCTTCAAGCTTCATTAATGCTATAACAAAATGTATTGCCATCCGTAGTCCTATCAAATAAATGTGTTCAGACAGAGATACTAACTTTATCAGTGCAGCAAAATAATTGGGAATACCTTAAAATCTGGACTATAAAACTCGAGAGATTCCTCAGCAACCAAAGTTGCACATGGACATTCAACCCACCTCACTTTTCTCATATGGGAGAATCTTGGGAAAGAATGGTTTATTATGGAAAATTCTCAACTCCACCTTTTTCATGCAGGCACAGCAAGGCTCATCCATAAAAGCCTAATCACCTTCATGGCGGAAGCTGTAGCTATAATAAATGCCAGACCCTTGGTACCAAGCCTAGAGGACCTGGAAAAGTTATTAACTCCAGCCACTCTCCTTACCTAGAAAACAAGGCTGTCCAGGAGGATTCAACGGACAAAAACCTCTACAAGCGTCAGTGGAGACAGGTATAAAATCTTGCAAATACGTTCTGTGACAGGTATCCCAAACAATACCAATCTACCCTACAGCCACAAAGTGGCAATCTATTTGGCCCAATTTGAACATAGGTGAACTTGTTCTTGTGAAAGACTGTCAAATTCACAGAAATCAGTGGCCACTTGGTCTAGTTATCGTGACATTCCTGAGCAAGGATGGCAATATCCACAAAGTAGAAAAATGACCAAAGGGAGCGAACCCAAGACATTCCTCTGACCAATATCTGAACCAATTCTACTTTTACCCTCAGAAGAGAGGGATGGTAACATCCATTGGATGCAGGGCCAGTTCCAGGTGTTTGTGGGCCCTGGGCGAAACAGTCTTAGTGGGCCCCTTTAAACACATACCATGATTCATGAATAAAATATGGAAGCTGCGGGCTGAGTATATATAATACAGAGGCTGCAGGGTGGGCTGTATATGTAATAATGAGGCTGTGCAGGGCTGTATATATCATCTGGAGGCTTCTGCTGGGCTGTATATATTATTTGGAGGCTGTGCCAGACTAGTTGCAGCCTCAAATATTATATACAGTGCAGCACATCCTCCAGGTAATATATATATAGCACAGCCTCCAAATATATATATATATCCCACCTCATCCTCCAGGATATTTATATTAGATCCCCCATGAGTTCCCCCCATCTTATACTGTTCTCCGCCATGTACGGTCCCACTTTTCCATAAAGCGTCTCTCCCACATATGCGTTCCTCCTTGTTTCATACTGCGTCTCCCCCTATGTAGCCCCAATTCATACAGCTTCTCCCTTCGTGTGACCCCCCCATTCATACAGCTTCTCCCCCATGTTGCCCTCACCATTCATACTGTTTCTCCCCCGACATTGGCCTTCCTTGTTTTATGCTGCTTCTCCCATGATGTGGCCCCCCCTTGTTTCACACTGCTTCTCCCCTCATATGGCCCCACCCTTTCATGGAGCTTCCCACCATGTGGCCCCCCATATCATGGCGCTTCTCCCCCAAATGCCCCCCTGTTTCATGGAGCTTCTCCCTCCATGTGGGGCCCTCATTTTATGGCACTTTTTCACCCATTTGGCCCCCTTGTTTCATGGAGCTTCTCCCTCCATGTGGCCCCCCATTCATCATGCTTCTCCCCTCATGTGGTATGTTTTATAATGCTCACTCCCTCCACTCTTATGTGGCCCCCATTCCAGACTCCCCCACCCAACCCTATGTGGCCCCCATTCCAGACTCCTCCACCCACCCCTATGTGGCCCCCATTCTAGACTCCCCCACCCATCCCTATGTGGCCCCTGTTCCAGACACCCCCATCCACCCCTATGTGGCCCCTGTTCCAGACACCCCCCGCCCTGGCTCTCTTCAGCTCCTTGGCGCTTACCTCCTGCTCTCAGAGACTCCTCACACTGCTGGCACCTCAGCAGAATCAGTGCTGGCACTTCCGTGTCAGGAGGAACTCAGCTGCTCTGATATCTAAGCTGAGCTCACTGATCCTGAAGTGCCAGCACGCTGGGGGATCAATGCAGCGTCTGTGCGCAATGAATCCTGGGACACTGCTGCCACTCCAACACCCCCTGCATCCACCCCTGGCGCCGCCCCCGAAGACCCGCCGGCCACCTTCCTTGCGCCTCTACATGGCTAATTTCCATTGCATGCAAATTAGCCATACGGACAAGTAGCTGCAGCACGCACTCAGCTGGGGGTGCCCTCGCCATCTGGGCTCTCCGTCCCTGATGGGCTCTTCACTGTCAGGGCTGCCTGCCTGTCCCTGATGGCGAGTTGGCCCCCTCATCTGTGGAGGGCCCCGACACTTGCCCGGGTACTGATGCTGGCCCCAATTGGATGCCAGATAGGTTGTGTTCTGCCTTCTGCATTTAAATCTGTATTACATACTGTTGCTCTGCAATATCCATGTTTTCTTTATTAGGTTAGTTTATAGAATGTTAGCTCCCTTTAGTGGCTGAAATTTTTATCAGCATCAGATTTCCGTTGTTATGCCTCTGTTTCTCCTCTCCTCTGCAATGCATTATGGGTAATTTAGTCTCCATTTTCTTCATACTTGCATACAGGAAGACCGTTTCCATTTTATTCCCCTTGTGATAACATTGCTGGTAAGGAATTTATGTTGTCTGCAGCCATCAGTTGCCCTAAGGGTACCGTCACAACAGATGACATCATCGGAGATGTCGGCGGCAATGGGCGGGAGCGCGCACGTTTTTGGCGCTCCACCAGCGTCGCTGTCGCATGTTTACATGCGGCGACAACTACGGCGATCTTACAGGCGGCGTCGCCGCTGGGGTGTCTACAAACCCCAGCGGCAATGCCGTAACATGGGAGCCCACGGCTCCAATCGCCTGTGAGATCGCCGTCCCCCGTTTACATGGGGCGATGTGTACACATCGCCCCAGAGTGCTCGCCTGGTCTCAGAGCACTGCTGTGAAACCAGGCGACCTCTCAAATGCGTCGCCCTCGCCTATTCACATTAGACGACGCATCGGCGATGTCGGCGGCGATAGTCTACGCCCCAGCGTTGCCTATAAAATCGCCACCGAAATCGCCAGGTATGACGGTACCCAAAATGTTACCCTAATCTAGTCAGTTGCATTCTAGGTTATACTCAAGCTTATTAGATGTTGTATGCATATTGTATAACTATTTTGTGATATGTATTTTCTGTTGTATCATACATGCACTGATTATATGTATCACAATTGTTCCTAGTTTCACCGAATCATAGTACTACGTTCAATAAAGTACACAGACTTCAGCAACATACTTCTTATTGGACTCAGTTTAGTGGTTTAGCTTCCTGTCTAACTTCATATGTCCATGGCCCGTGTAGCAAGGACACAACAGTACTTGTAGTAAGTCTGTACATCTGCTACAGTGGGAAAAAAAGTATTTGTCAGTCACCAATTGTGCAAGTTCTCCCACTTAAAAAAAATGACAGAGGCCTGTAATTGACATCAAAGGTAGATCAACTATGAGAGACAAAATGACAAAACAAATCCCAAAAATCACATTGTTTGATTTGGAAAGAATTTTCTTTCAAATTTTGGTGAACAATAAAGTATTTGGTCAATAACAAAAGTTCACCTTAATACTTTGTTATATATCCTTTGTTGGCAATGACAGAAGGTCAAACGTTTTCTGTAAGGGCGTTTTCACATCTGTATTTTGGCTGCGTTTGCCTGAGCTTCTGATTGTACCGCTAAAATGCATCAGAACGCATGCGTTAACGCACCCATAGGCTGCAATGTAAAACGCACTGCAAACGCATGCAAAAATGCATGTCATTTAGCAAAAACATAAAATGCATGTATTTTTGCAAAATGACATGCGTTTTTGCATGTGTTTGTAATGCCTTTTCCATTGCAGCCTTTGGGTGCATTAACGCATGTGTTTGAATGGTTTGGTGGTAAAAACGCATATGAACGCAAAAGCAGCCCAGCCTTAGAAGTGAAGTGGACCTAAGTCTTCACAAGGCTGGCACACACTGTTGATAGTATGTTGACCAGTGATGTTTTGGGGCTGTCACGGGGCAACATAGACTTTCAACTCCCGCCAAAGGTTTTCTATAGGGTTGAGATCTAGAGACTGGCTAGGCCACACCAGGACCTTGAAATGCTTCTCATGAAGTCACTCCTTCATTGCCCTGGCGGTGTGCTTTGGATCAATGTCATGCTGAAAGACCCAGCCTCGTTTCTACTTCAAATCTCCTTCTATCAGCAAGGGCATTGCACGACAAATCTCATGATACATGGCCCCATTCATTCTTTCATGTACACGGATCAGTCGTCCTGGTCCCTTGACAGAGAGACAGCCCCAAACCATGATTCTTCCACCCCCAGGCTTCACAGTAGACATGGCATTCTTTGGATGCAACTCAGCATGCTTTCTCCGATGGGTTGTTTTTCTACCAAAACAGTTCTACTTTGGTTTCATCTGACCATATGACATTCCCCTAATACTCTTCTGGATCATCCAAATGCTCTCTAGCAAACGTCAGAGGGGCCCAGACATGTAATCACTTCAGCATGAGGACTGGCACTGCAGGATCTGAGTCCCTGGCGGTGTAGTGTGTTACTGATGGTAGCTTGTGTAATGTTGGTCCCAGCTCTTTGCAGGTCTTTCACTAAGTCCGCCCGTTTGGTTCTGAGGTTTTTGCTCACTGTTCTTGAGATCATTTTGACCCCACATGGCGAGATCTTGCGTGAAGCCCCAGATCAAGGAAGATTATCAGTAGTCTTGTAGGTCTTCCATTTTCCAATTATTGCTACCACAGTTGATTTCTTCACACCAAGCTGCTTGCCTCTTGCAGATTCAGTCTTCCCAGCCTGGTGTAGGGCTACAATTTTGTTTCTGGTGTCCTTCGACAGCTGTTTGGTCTTCACCATAGTGTAGTTTTGAGTGTGACTGTTTGAGGTTGCAGACAGGTGTCTTTTATACTGATAATAAGTTCAAGAAATATCGATATAAAAACGGGTTTTTCTCTGGGCCATTGGCCCTGATGAACTAGCATAGCTACAAAACGCGTCTTCACAACTAAACAGATTTGCCAGCAATCCAGACTGTCATCCTTGGCAGCGCAGAGAAAAACCTGGCTTTTATATAGGTATTTCTTGTACGCCATGGGGGTTCTGCAGCGGACATCTTATCCAAACGTCTTCAGCTAGTTGTGGCTTATTCAAACAAAAGTGAGTCACACCCCATCCAAGGTGTGTTCATTTTTAAAACATTTAATCCCTATGTGCTCTCCCACTTTCTTTTATATTGAAAGGTTCAAACAGGTGCCAGTACTACAGGTAATGAGTGGAAGACAGGAGCCTCTTAAAGACTGGAAACACACTGGCATGAGACTCGCGAGAGTGCAATGCGAGAAAAACGCACATTGCACTCGGACCAGTGCTGCCCTATCAGGCAGGGCACAGTGGTGTGAATCCCTCGCACTAAATTAGCATTGCGAGTCAGAAGCGAGTGCAGTCGCAGCATGCTGCAACTGCACTCGATTCTAACGTGCTTGCGGTGCAAGTCTATGGGTGCGAGAAAAATCACACTGTGCGAGTTTGTAGCACCATGCTGGTAAAAGTTAGCATGGATTGAATAGCTCAATCAGGCTTAATAGTCTCCAGCTGTTACTTCCAGGGCCGCCTATTAAGCTCATTACATATTCACTGCACTGTCAAATAAACAGCCAATAACAGGAGCTCACACTCTATGGGAGCCTCTGTGATTGGCTGTTGTAATCAGACTGGATTTCCTCAATCTGGACAGTGATTCTGCTTGGTTGCCATACACATTAGTGTATGGCAACTAACCTGGCGTGATACGGTGTTAAATAAATATAAAAAAAAACATGTGGGGCCCCACAGCAATTTTAAGTCTAGCCTGATGAAAGCAGGTAAACTGTGAGCTGTCACCCTCAGCTGCCTAATTTTCCCTTGGCTGTCAAAAAAAAAAAAAAATGTGTGGGCTCGGCCCCATTTTTAGTTGCCAGCCAAGGTAAAACTAGGCAGCTGAGGGCTGGTATTCTCAGCGAGGTGAGGGCCCCCCCCCAAAGAATAGCAGCCCGCAGCCACCCCTGAAAAAGGCGCATTAATAATTAACGCCATTTCCAGGCGCCTTACCAGGCTCTTCCAGCGGCCCTGGTGGCGGTGGCACACTGGGTAATAAAAGGGTTAATACCAGCTTTGTTTTTTCAACTGGTATTAAGCCCGAGATTCTTAATGTCAGGCCAAGTTTGACCCAGCCATTAAGAATCTCCAATAAAGGGTTAAAAAAGACACCACACAGAGAAAAAATACTTTATTACAAATAAAGAGACAGACACCATTAGGGACTCCATCTTTATTAGGGCCACTTTACACACACCAACTTATCTGTCCAACTTCTGACCAACTTGCTGGTTGCAGTGAAATCATGGACACATTGTTCCATTGTACACAGTCACAAAATGGAGCAATGTGTCCATGATTTCACTGCAACCAGCAAGTTGGTCAGATAAGTTGGTGTGTGTAAAGTGGCCCTTACTCCCATTTACAGCCCTCCAATGATCCAGGTCTTCTCTCTTCTTTCTTCTCTCTTCTCCTTGAACTGAATCAGCTTTGCTACATTACACAGCAGGGGGCGTAAGTGCACTCCCCATTCTGTGTGATGAGTCAGTGAGACTGTGAGCGTCAAGCGGTGACGTCACTACTGGCCCTGTTGCTATAGCAACTAAATTAGTTATTATAGCAACGCTAAGCATTGCCGAAATCACAGCGGCTTATGAATGAGCCGACTCATTCACAAGCTGCAGGATTTAACTCCCTGCTTACCGATCACAGCAGCGCCGGTAAAAGCAGGGAGTTAACTGTGCTGTGACCGCTGCCACTCATACTGCAGCCGTGGTCACAGCACAGTTAACTAGCAAAGCTGATTCAGTTCAAGGAGAAGAGAGAAGAGAGAAGACCTGGATCGTTGGAGGGCTGTAAATGGGAGTAATAAAGATGGAGTCCCTAATGGTGTGTCTCTCTATTTCTAATAAAGTATTTTTTTTCTGTGTGGTGTCTTTAACCCTTTATTGGAGATTCTTAATAGCTGGGTCAAACTTGGCCTGACATTAAGAATCTCGGGCTTAATACCAGCTGAAAAAACAAAGCTGGTATTAACCCCTTTATTACCCAGCGTGCCACTGCCACCAGGGCCGCTGGAAGAGCCCGGTAAGGCGCCTGGAAATGGCACTAATTATTAATGCGCCATTTTCAGGGGCAGTTGCGGGGTACTATTTTTTTTTTTTAGCAGGGGCCGTATAACAATGGGCCCTCACCCTGCTGAGAATACCAGCCCTCAGCTGGCTAGTTTTACCTTGGCTGGCAACTAAAAATAGGGTGGAGCGCACGCATTTTTTTTGCCAGTCAAGGGAAAATTAGGCAGCTGGGGGTGGCAGCTTGCAGTTTGCCTACTTTCATCAGGCTAGACTTAAATTATTATAATAAAAAAAAAAATGCTGTAATTTTAACACCGTATCACGCCAGGTTGGTTGCCATACACTAATATGGGCACCATTATGGCAACCAAGCAGAATCACTGTCCAGATTGAGGAAATCCAGTCTGATTACAACAGCCGATCACAGAGGCTCCCATAGAGTGTGAGCTCCTGTGATTGGCTGTTTGTTTGACAGTGCAGTAAATATGTAATGAACTTAATAGGCTGCCCCGGAAGTAACAGCGGGAGACTATTAAGCTTGATCTAGCTATTCAATCTGCTATTTTCTCACGTTATACAGCATGAGAAACACCATGTTAAAAACACATTGCACACGGACCACATTCGCACCACAGTCACACCACATTCATCACTCTGGCACCACACTCGCACCACCACACGCACATCACTCGCATTACTGTCATGCATCAAAAATGCTCCGTTTTGCTTGTTTGAGGGTGACCAAATACTTATTCTCCACCAAAATTGAAAAAAAAATTATTTTCAAATCAGACAGTGTGATTTTCAGGATTTGTTTTGTCATTTTGTCGGTCATAGTTGAGGTCTACCCATGATGTCAATTATAAGCCTCTCATCTTGTTTGGCTGAAGGCACACTGTGCAAGGGACTCGCATTGCACTCGGACCAGTGTTGCCCTATCAGGTAGAGCGCATTTGTGCGAGTCCCCCGCACTACTCGCATTGCGAATCAGAAGAGAGTGCAGTCACAGAATACACCTTACCCAAATTCGTAGCATGAACCCACTAAAAGGGTGGGATTGTGACTTAATGAAGAAGGGGTGTGGTGAAACATGTGACACCATGAGTCAAAAACACTCCCCAAAAGTGTGATGCACATTTCCAACACAAAGAAAGAGAACTAATAGATGGTGTAAACTTACGACTAGAAAGACTTAAGGCCCCGTCACACTGGGCGACATCGCCGCCAATTACATAGGCGACGTAGGAGCGTGGTCTATCGGTGGTGACATCGCCCCTACGTCGCCTCATGTAAAGGGGCAATGTCGGCGCCGCTGGGAGGTTGCCTGGTTTCAGAGCAGTGCTCTGAAACCAGCCGACCGATCTGGGGCGATGTGCACACATCGCCCTATGTAACCGGCTGCCGGCGACCTGTCAGGCGATAGGAGCCATAGGCTCCCATTGTCCTGCATCGCCGCTGGGGTTTTCAAACACCCCGGCGGCGATGCTGCCTGTCAGCTCGCCGGCACGGGGCTGGAGGTTTTGTCCCATGTAAATGGGGGACGGCGAAGCTGGCGGGGCACCAAAAACGTGCGCGCACCCGCCAGTCGCCGCCGACATCTCCAGCCTTTAGGGTTCACCCGCTGGTCTGCTGAGTATTGGTTTAAAGGAAAGATGTCGGTCATACATGTCCAATTTCGGACTGCAGATCACCTTGTTCTCCCTGAAAATAAGTCAGTTACCGACATGTTAATCAACCTCTTTCCCTCAGAAAACACCGGAATACTCACCCGACCAAGCTCACCTGTGTATGTGAGAGTCAGCTAAGAGGTCTGGTCAGCCAAATGATCAGCCGAAGCATTGCATGGCCGACAGTCATCTAATGTGCATAGCCAATGTGAGCAGACAGTCAGCTTGTGAGAACCAACATGAGAATAGGTATATGCACGGGTTGTGTTTTTGTTTTGTGGTGTTAAGCTGCGAACCTTTTTCCTGAGTAGTTAGGGAAAGCTATCCATTTAGTTAGTGGCCAGACGTCCTAGGGTTTGTTTCTCTATTGCTGTGTTCCAACTCCAGTTCTCAAGAGCCACCAATAGTTCACAATTCCAGAATTGTCTTAGTATTGCCCAGGTAATAATTCCATCAGTTGTGCAATACTAATGAACTGCTGAAAACATTGGGAACAATGTTCTACTGTGATGTGCTTTGGACGCTGCCCATTTTAGAACATAAATACACTGTATTGTAGTCAAAGTTCTTTGTGTGCCAACCTTCTAACATGGAAGATTGTGAACTAAATTCTATCCCAGGTTTTTACAATTATTTGGTTACTCATTATCAGTCAAACCATTACTTAGAAGTTAGGTTTGGATCTGCCCAACGGAGTTACTAGAGGATTCTTCATTTAACCCGGGCTCTGACATTAGTGGGTTATTAAACAGGACATCCAATAGAAAAAAACAAAAAAACACCTTTATTTAGATCCAACTTGGAACTGAATCACTTGCCATTTAAAGGGTTTCCCAATATTCCAAGCGATCTATAGCCTCTGAATTCCTTAGAAAAAAAGCTCCCTTTTGACAGAAGGGAAGGTGTCCATACTCCGTCTACCCTCCATTCATTGTTAAATGGACTGTTAGCTGAGCAATGTACTCTGCTTTCTCCATTTCCAAATGTCCTAACAACAATGAACAGAGCGCAGGCTAAACATGCATGCCTATGCTTCATTCAAAGAACACTGCACACTCCAAAGTTTTTCAAGGTGAAGATATGTGTTTATTTTCCTTAGTGCATAAAGACAATCTGCGATCTGGCTGACATTTCGATCACATCACCGTGATCTTTATTAAAGTATCGCTGTCCTTTATGTTTGCACCTAGAGGATCATCTGGTCCTGTGGAGGCTTATTTCCCCTTGTAGTGGTTTCTTTATAATGCATACACTATATATGCATCAATAGAAAGGTCATCTGTTCATGTAGGTGCCTCCAGGTATGTCCCCTTTCAATGTTGGGTCTAGCCCTGTCAGTGGAATATAGCACTCTCCCTAGGGCGCTGCCAGCGCTTCCTGCGCCTTGGTTGGATTCCCAAGAATCAGCAACAGTCAATGTGCTCAAACAGTAGACTGGTTTTGCTTACATAACAATATAGTTACACAATTGGCTGCAAAAATATTGGGTTTTTGAGATCATCTAACCAAGACTGTCAACACAATGCAAAGGTGTTCACTTGTGTAGAGCATCATGCTTCACCACCTGATGAATTTTG
This sequence comes from Allobates femoralis, assembly GCA_033576535.1. Lineage (NCBI taxonomy): Eukaryota > Metazoa > Chordata > Amphibia > Anura > Aromobatidae > Allobates > Allobates femoralis. The sequence continues at coordinate 443,273,619 of JARQOC010000005.1, read as the reverse complement.
CATTGTTGGCGGCCAGAACACTTTGAATGTGAGAGATAGTTTGTTTTTTCATCTCAGTTGCTACTGTGTTCAGGGTGGTCCATTTATATGGATACACCTAAATAAAATGGGAATGGTTGGCAATATCAACTTCCTGTTTGCGGCACATTGGTATATGGGAGGGGGAAAACATTTCCAGATGGGTGGTGACCATGGTGGCCATTTTGAAGTTTGCCATTTTGGATACAACTTTATTTTTTTTCAATGGGAAGAGGGTCATATGACACAAACATATTGAGAATTTAATAAGAAAAACAATGATGTGCTTGGTTTGAACATAACTTTATTCTTTCATGAGTTATTTTCAAGTTTCTCTTTGTTTACGGCCATTAACATATCACAGAGGTTAACACATGAGGAGCGGATAGAAATTGTGTTGATGTCTGGTGAACGCCGTACCCAGGTCATTGCAGCAGATTTCAATCCAAGACACCCTACGAGACCATCCATCTCCCATGCTACAGTTCGCAACCTGCTTGCCAAATGTTGTAAAATAGGTTTAGTGTTGGATTTGCCAAGAACGCAAGAAAACTGTCACTAATGAAGAAACATCAGTGGGTGCCCTAGCTTCATTCAGCAAGAGCCCACAGCATACTACTGGCCGCATGTCATTGGAGTGTGGCATCAGTCGAACATCCCTTCGGCAGATATTAGCTACTCACAAATGGCACCCTTACAAAATCCAGCTGCTGCAGCATCTCAGTGAGGATGACCCAGATAGGCTCACTGAATTTGCAGAATGGGCAAAACAAAAATTGTAACAGGACCCTCAGTTTACACAGAACATTATATTCATTGATGAAGCAAACTTTTTTCTGAATGGTGAAGTTAACAAACAAAGCTGGTTTGACACTAACCCACAGTAGATAGCTCTATAACTGTTGGAACACAAAAATTAATGTTACGTGTTGTGTATGGGTTACAAAGACAGTGGGGCCATTCTTCATCAATGGAAATTTAAATGCCATTGGATATCTGATATTGCTACATGATGATGTGTTGCTCTCTTTATGCACTGAAGATGGCATGTTCCCTGAGTTTTTCCAACAAAATGGTGCACCACCACATTATGGGTGTCAGGTCTGAGCATTCCTACAACAACAGTTTCCTTGAAAGTGGATTGGTCTTTGTGGGCCAGTTGAATGGCCACCAAGGTCTCCCAATCTGACCCCCTTAGATGTTTATCTTTGTGGTTCATCTGAAGGCAATTGTCTATGATGTATCAGTATGTAACAAACTCTTTCATCCACTACCTCTTCATCTCTAACAAACTCATTCCTTGGCATCACCAAACCTGGCTTACCTCTTCTGACACAGCCTCCCCCGCTGCACTCTCCTATGGCGGACTCACCCTTTCCCACACCCCCTGCCGTAACCACAAGCATAGTGGAGGAGTTGTCTTGCTCCTGTCAGACAGCTGCTCATTTACCCCAAATTACACTATTACCATCTGCCAATCTCCCCTCTTTCAATTGCACTCCATCCGCATCTTCTGCCCCTGCAACCTCCAGCTGTCATCTATTGTCCCTCAGGATCTACCCCCACTTTTCCTTGACCACTTCACCACCCTGTCTTCTCCACTTCCTTTCTTCCGACATCCCCTCTATCATCATGGGTGATTTCAACATCCCCATTGATACCCCCCAGCCTGCTGCCTCCAGACTTCCTATCACTGACCACCTCCTTTGGGCTTTCCCAATGGTCCTCCTCAGCCACTCAATGCTGGGCACACACTCGACCTTGTCTTCACCCACCTATGTTCCCTCACTGACCTCTCAAACTCGCCCCTCCCACCTATCGGACTACAACCTGCTGACTTTCTTCTCCCTCTCCCTCTCCTACCATGCTTCCCCCCTCTCTGGAAACTCACTCATCCCCACAGAAACCTTAAACTTGTTGATTTCTACTCATTCTCTGAGTCCCTTCTCCTGCTCACAGACTTGCTTCCTCACATGACGCTGACTCTGCTGCCACCCTTTTACAACACAACAATAACTGCAGCCCTCGAATAGCAGCCTCCCTCACATACAAGAAAACCCGCGCACACAGGCAACCCTGGCTCACCACCCTCACTAGAGAGCTGCTGTGAGTGTCCAGGGTGGCCGAGCGGAGATGGAAGAAATCCCACTTCGTGGTGCACTTCGCCATGTACAAAAAGTCCCTCTCTACCTTCAAGAACGCACTAACCGACACAAAACAAGCCTACTTCTCATCTCTATTAACCACCTTGTCCTACAACCCCAAAAAACTATTCAAAACCTTCAACTCCTTACTCCATCCCCTGCACCTCCTCCCTCTCCTCTCATCTCAGCCGATGACATCACCTCTTTTTCAAACAGAGGATCGACAAAATCAGAGAACGCTTTCACCCACTGTCCCCTCGGCCCTCCCCCACTACCACCCAGCCCTCTTCGTCCAAAGGAAGCTTTTCCACCATGACAGAGGATCAACTCTCCTCCCTTCTGTCATGATCACAAACTCACCACCTGTGCCCTCGACCCACTCCCCTCCCACCTCATCACGAACTCTCACCACAGTCCTCATCCCTGCCCTAACCCACCTCTTCAACCTATCACTCACTACCGGCATCTTCCCCTCATCCTTCAAACACGCCTTGATCACACCCATCCTCAAAAAACCCTCCCTCAATCCAGCATCTGTTTCTAACTATTGCCCCTTTCTCTTCTCCCCTTGCCTCAAAATGACTTGAACAACATGTCCATTGTGAATTGCCCTCCCACCTCTCCTCCTGCTCGCTCTTTGACCATCTACAATCCGGCTTCCATTACCATCACTCCACTGAAACAGCCCAAACCAAAGTCACCACCGACCTACTGACCGCCAAAAGCAAGCGACACTACTCTGTTCTCCTCCTGCTGCCTTCAACACTGTAGACCATTCCCTCCTACTTCAGATTCTGGAATCTCTTGGAATCACTGACCTAGCCCTCTCCTGGATCTTCTCATGTCTAATGGACCTAACTTTCAACATGACCCACTCCACACCTCCTCTTCGCCCTACCCCCTGTTGGTGTCCCCCAAGGCTCTGTTCTGGGACCCCTACTCTTCTCCATCTACACCCTCAGCCTAGGACAACTCATCAAGTCGCACAGCCTTCAGTATCATCTCTACGGCGACGACACCAAGATCTACCCGGGCCTGACGTCACCTCCCTACTATCCAAAATTCCGCACTGCCTGTCCATCATCTCCTCCTTCTCTGCTCGCTTCCTCAAACTGAACATGGACAAAACTGAGTTCATAGTCTTCCCCCCAAGTCGCTCTCCCTCTGTAGCAGACCTATCCATTAATGTTAATGACTGCTCACTCACCCCAGTCCCCCATGCCAAGTGCCTTGGGGTAATTCTCGACTCTTCCCTCTCCTTCAAGCCTCACATCAAAGCCCTTGCCACCACCTGCCGACTCCAGCTCAAAAACATTTCCCGGATCCGCACTTTCCTTGAGCACGACACAGCTAAAACACCTGTTCACGCTCTCATCATTTCCCACCTTGACTATTGCAACCTTCTGCTAACTGCCTCCCCGCTACCTCCCTTGCATCTCTCCAATCTATCCTAAACTCTGCTGCCCGACTAATCCACCTGTCTTACCGTTACACCCTGGTCTCTCCGTTCTGCCAAGCCCTTCACTGGCTTTCCACTTATCAGAGGTTCCACTTCAAAACCCTAACCATGACATACAAAGCCATCCATAACCTGTCCCCTCTATACATCTCTGACATGGTCTCCCAATGCCTACCCTCATGCAACCTACGTTCCTCCCAAGAACTCCTTCTCTGTTCCCTCTTATTCCCTCCTCTCAACCGCATTCAAGATTTCCTCCCCCACCGCGCATCCGCTATACTCTGGAACTCTCTCCCCCAACACATCAGACACTCTCCTACCCTGGGAACCTTCAAAAGAAACCTGAAGACCCACCTCTTCCAACAAGCCTACAACCTGCAGTGAGACCCTATCCACCGCACCGTCTCACATTCGGCACTACCCCCTCCTACTGTATCCCCACCTGTTCCTCATAGACTGAGCCCTCTCCCCTCCTGTACAACTTGGCTGTCCATATAAATATATATATAATATATATATATTATTTTTTATTAATATATATGATTACGTGGTTTTTTTTCTGGGTACTCCATTTGTTCTCTCGCACTCCAAATGACATACTGATAAAGGATTCAGATTGTGAGCACCAATTGGGACATTGCTGATGTCTGCAAAGTGCCGCACTGTATATACAAAGTATAATAATGAGAAGAACAAGATGAGACCTCTATAAAAGGTACATTTAATGTTCAAATGGCAATAGACAAAGACCATCTGAGCATTCAGCTATACTGTATAACGTCACTATCACTCTCTACCTCGGTAACTTCTTACTTCCTTGTGTGAAAGATTGGTCTAAAGCAGGTGTGTCAAACTCGGCTGGGATGGTGGGCCGCACAGAGAAAAAAAATTGGTGTCGGGGCCGCATTGCTTGTAGGACAAAGTGACATTTTTAGTAATACCAGAATTTTTTGCTCAATGTAGTAATGTCCAAATCCTAATCTTCTTGTAGTAATGTCCCCACTGTGGTTCCCTTCTTGTAGTAACGTCCCCATCCTGGTCTCTTTCTTGAGGTAATGTCCCCATACTGGTCCCCATCCTATAGTAATATCAAACATCCTGGTCCCAATATTGTAGTAAGGTCTCCATCCTCATTCCCATCATGTAGCAATTTCCCCCATCCTGGCACCTATAGTGTAGTAATGTGTCCCATGCTGGTCCCCTTTTGTACTGATGTCCCCAACCTGGTCTACCACCTTTTTACACACACACACACACACACACACACACACACACACACACTTCCACACACTCACTCACATTCACACACCCTCACAGTTTTCTAACCTTTAACGTTCCAGGGGCATAGTGCAGGAGGGAGCAGCGTTCCCCACTGTGTTATATCTTTCGGCCGCGGAAATGACAAGGCTCTGCCGCTCAGTAACATCAATGTAAGCCTCCAGCCAATGAGAGGCCCCCAGGTGACGTCATACGCCGAAGGCACCTGCAGGCCTCTCATTGGCCGGTGGATTACATTGATGTTGCTGAGAGGCAGACCCTTGTCAGTGCCGCGGCCGAAAGATATAACACAGCGGGGAGTGCAGCTCCCTCCTGCACTGTACCGCCGGCATACTTGTCCACTGTTCGGCGGGCCGCACAGTGAAGCCCCAGAGGCTGCATGAGGCCCACAGGCGGGTGTTTGAGCCCCCTGGTCTAAAGTGTTATGTTGTTGATGTTATCACACTGTTTCTTTGGCAAAAAGACAAAAGGCCCAGTTACACACACAGATAATTGTGCAGAGATTATTCGCAGATCTCTGGTTGCAGTGAAATCATGGACACATTGTTCTATTTTGTGGCTGTGTACAAATGGAACAATGTGTCCATCATTTCACTGCAACCAGGGCCGGCCTTATGTTGAATGGTGCCCTGTGCGAATTTGCCTTATGGCGCCCCCACGCCATTACTTACTCAGAACACATGAGCATACATGTTTGTACATGATCTATTCATGGTCTTCAAGGAGAGCAGGAAGGGGGTTGCTATGCTAGGGTCAGAAAAAATCAGGGACCCAAGACCTATATCCTCTCCCACCTGTCATTACCAACCCTCCCATATATAGAGGTGTTACCTGTCATCTTACAGGAGGAGGAGGTGAGCTGTGATATCACCTATTGTGAATGGAGGATCCTGTGTTATCTACTGTATATAGAGGTGTTATCAGTTATTGTACAGGAGGAGGAGGTGAGCTGTGATATCACCTATTGTGAATGGTGGATCCTGTGTTATCTACTGTATATAGAGGTGTTATCAGTCATTGTACAGGAGGAGGTGAGCTGTGATATCATCTATTGTGAATGGTGGATCCTGTGTTATCTACTGTATATAGAGATGTTATCAGTCATTGTACAGGAGGAGGAGAGCTGTGATATCACCTATTGTGAATGGTGGATCCTGTGTTATTTACTGTATATAGAGGTGTTATCAGTCATTGTACAGGAGGAGGAGGTGAGCTGTGATATCACCTATTGTGAATGGTGGATCCTGTGTTATATACTGTATATAGAGGTGTTATCAGTCATTGTACAGGAGGAGGTGAGCTGTGATATCACTTATTGTGAATGGTGGATCCTGTGTTATATACTGTATATAGAGGTGTTATCAGTCATTGTACAGGAGGAGGAGAGCTGTGATATCACTTATTGTGAATGGTGGATCCTGTGTTATCTACTGTATATAGAGGTGTTATCAGTCATTGTACAGGAGGAGGAGGTGAGCTGTGATATCTATTGTGAATGGTGGATCCTGTGTTATCTACTGTATATAGAGGTGATATCAGTCATTGTACAGGAGGAGGAGGTAAGCTGTGACATCATCTATTGTGAATGGTGGATCCTGTTTTATCTGCTGTATATAGAGGTGTTGACTCTTAAATAATGCAGCATTTCAAATAAGAACATACTCCAAAAGCTTCTGGGGACCGAGACAGATAGGAGAGTAGCAAGAAAGGCTAGTCCCTGGTGAATTCACCCCATTTGCGTGTATACGGAGAGACCGGTCACTCAAGGCAGTCAGCAGGGAGAAGCCTTCAGGGAACAGACTTTCTGACTAGTCTCCAGCAAGATTTGATCCCTGACAGAACCCCCCCCCCATAGTATTCCACATAGTATATTGCACCCCCAAATTCCTCCATATATTATGCACCCCAATAGACCTCCATATAATATAATGCACCCCCATAGTCCTCAATATAGAATAATGCACCACCACAGTCCTACATATAGTATATACTAGATGGCGGCCCGATTCTAAAGAATCGGGTAGTCTAGAATCCATATATAGTTTATTTTCTAATAGTTAGGGGAGTGCGGTGAAATGAATTGTGTGTATACAGGTGGCTCAGTGGGTAGCAGAGTATACGGTTGCTCAGTGGTTAGCACTGCGCGGTGGCTCAGTGGTTAGCACTGCGCGGTGGCTCAGTGGTTAGCACTGCGCGGTGGCTCAGTGGTTAGCACTGGGTGGTGGCTCAGTGGTAAGCACTGCGCGGTGGCTGAGTGGTTAGCAGTTAGTGCGGTGGCTCAGTGGTTAGCAGTGAGTGCGTGGGCAAAGTGGTCAGCGCAGCGGCGCTGTGTGGGCAGGGTGGTCAGTGCAGCAGCGCTGTATGGGCAGGGTGGTCAGCGCAGCGGCGCTGTATGGGCAGGGTGGTCAGCGCAGCGGCGCTGTGTGGGCAGGGTGGTCAGCACAGCAGCGCGGTGGGCAGGGTGGTCAGCACAGCAGCACGGTGGGCAGGGTGGTCAGCACAGCAGCGCGGTGGGCAGGGTTGTAAGCGCAGCAGCGCGGTGGGCAGGGTGGTCAGCGCAGCAGCGCGGTGGGCAGGGTGGTCAGTGCAGCGGGGCTGTGTGGGCAGGGTGGTCAGCGCAGCGGCGCTGTGTGGGCAGGGTGGTCAGCGCAGCGGCGCTGTGTGGGCAGAGTGGTCAGCGCAGCGGCGCTGTGTGGGCAGAGTGGTCAGCGCAGGGCAGAGTGGTGAGCGGTGGGCAGAGTGGTCAGCGGTGGGGCGGACGGACACACACTCCGATATACTTACCACCGTCCCTGCTTCTTCCCTGGCGCCTGCGTCTTCCTAAGTCCCGACATGTCGCTGCACCCAGGACTGGATCCAATATGGCGTCCGGGAACTCTCGCGAGACTTCCCGGACGCCATCTTGGAGAAAGTATGTCGCCACCCCTGGAGCCATGGATCCAATATGGCGTCCGGGAAGTCTCGCGAGACTTCCCGGACGCCGTATTGGATCCAGTTCTCCAGGGGCGGCGACATGTCGGCGGTGGAGAAGACGGAGGAGAGGTGGTAAGTATAGGCGACTGTGTGTGCGTGTGTTGTGTGTGTGGTGTGTGTGTATGTGTTAGGGGCTGCCATAAGCGTAGCGGGCTCTATGAGTCCCGGCTCCCGCTTACGGCCGCCATCTTGGCTCACCCTGAGCGGGTGTAGCTCTGCCGGACGTTGGGACAAAGTGACGGATGTGAGGTCACAAATCCTTCCGGCTTTTATATACAAGATTGCACACCCACAGACCTCCATATAGAATAATGCACCCCCACATTTCTCCATATAGAATAATGCACCCACACAGTTCTCTATCTAGAATGCACACCCAAAGTCCTCCATTTAGTATAATGCACAACACAGTCCTCCGTATAGTATATTGCACACTTAAAGCATGACATATAGTACAATACACCCCCACATTCCTCCATATAGTATAATGCTCCGCTCCGTACACCTCGTACACACACAGCTCTGCTTGGTACACCTCGTACACACTTGGCTCCACTCCATACACCTCGTACACATTCGGCTCCGCTCCGTACACTTCGTACACACGCGGCTCTGCTCCATACACCTCGTACACACTCTGCTCCACTCCATACACGTCGTACACACTCGGCTCCACTCCATACACGTCGTACACACTCGGCTCCGCTCCATACACCTCGTACACATTCGGCTCCGCTCCATACACCTCGTACACATTCGGCTCCGCTCCGTACACCTCGTACACATTCGGCTCCGCTCCGTACACCTCGTACACATTCGGCTCCGCTCCGTACACCTCGTACACACACGGCTCCGCTCCGTACACCTCGTACACACGTGGCTCCGCTCCATACACCTCGTACACACACAGCTCTGCTTGGTACACCTCGTACAAACTCGGCTCCACTCTGGAAACACACGGCTCCGCACACCTCGTACACGTGGCTCAGCTTCGTACACACGTTACTCTGCTCAGTACACCTCATACACACTCAGCTCCGCTCCGTACACACTCGGCTCTGCTCCGTACACCTCGTACACACTCGGCTCCGCTCCGTACACCTCGTACACACTCGGCTCCGCTCCGTACACCTCGTACACACTCGGCTCCGCTCCGTACACCTCGTACACACTCGGCTCCGCTCCGTACACCTCGTACACACTCGGCTCCGCTCCGTACACCTCGTACACACTCGGCTCCGCTCCGTACACCTCGTACACACTCGGCTCCGCTCCGTACACCTCGTACACACTCGGCTCCGCTCCGTACACCTCGTACACACTCGGCTCCGCTCCGTACACCTCGTACACACTCGGCTCCGCTCCGTACACCTCGTACACACTCGGCTCCGCTCCGTACACCTCGTACACACTCGGCTCCGCTCCGTACACCTCGTACACACTCGGCTCCGCTCCGTACACCTCGTACACACTCGGCTCCGCTCCGTACACCTCGTACACACTCGGCTCTGCTCTGGAAACACACGGCTCCGCACATAACATACACGTGGCTCAGCTCCGAACACACGTTACTCTGCTCAGTACACCTCATACACACTCAGCTCCACTCTGTACACCTCGTACATATACAGCTCCGCTCCATACACCTAGTACACACTGGGCTCCGCCCTGTACACCACGTACACACTCGGCTCCGCTCCGTACACCACGTACACACTCGGCTCCGCTCCGTACACCACGTACACACTCGGCTCCGCTCCGTACACCACGTACACACTCGGCTCCGCTCCGTACACCTCGTACACACTCGGCTCCGCTCCGTACACCTCGTACACACTCGGCTCAGCTCCGTACACCTCGTACACATTCGGCTCCGCTCCGTACACCTCGTACACACTCGGCTCCGCTCCGTACACCTCGTACACACGTGGCTCCGCTCCGTACACCTCGTACACACACGGCTCTGCTTGGTACACCTCGTACAAACTCGGCTCCACTCTGGAAACACACGGCTCCGCACACCTCGTACACGTGGCTCAGCTCCGTACACACGTTACTCTGCTCAGTACACCTCATACACACTCAGCTCCACTCTGTACACACGCGGCTCCGCTCTGTACACCTCGTACATATACAGCTCCGCTCCATACACCTCGTGCACACTCGGCTCCGCTCCGTACACCTCGTACACACTCGGCTCCGCTCCGTACACCTCGTACACACTCGGCTCCGCTCCGTACACCTCGTACACACTCGGCTCCGCTCCGTACACCTCGTACACACTCGGCTCCGCTCCGTACACCTCGTACACACTCGGCTCCGCTCCGTACACCTCGTACACACTCGGCTCCGCTCCGTACACCTCGTACACACTCGGCTCCGCTCCGTACACCTCGTACACACTCGGCTCCGCTCCGTACACCTCGTACACACTCGGCTCTGCTCTGGAAACACACGGCTCCGCACATAACATACACGTGGCTCAGCTCCGAACACACGTTACTCTGCTCAGTACACCTCATACACACTCAGCTCCGCTCCATACACCTCGTACACACTGGGCTCAGCTCCGTACACCTAGTACACACTGGGCTCAGCTCCGTACACCTAGTACACACTGGGCTCAGCTCCGTACACCTAGTACACACTGGGCTCAGCTCCGTACACCTAGTACACACTGGGCTCAGCTCCGTACACCTAGTACACACTGGGCTCAGCTCCGTACACCTAGTACACACTGGGCTCAGCTCCGTACACCTAGTACACACTGGGCTCAGCTCCGTACACCTAGTACACACTGGGCTCAGCTCCGTACACCTAGTACACACTGGGCTCAGCTCCGTACACCTAGTACACACTGGGCTCAGCTCCGTACACCTAGTACACACTGGGCTCAGCTCCGTACACCTAGTACACACTGGGCTCAGCTCCGTACACCTAGTACACACTGGGCTCAGCTCCGTACACCTAGTACACACTGGGCTCAGCTCCGTACACCTAGTACACACTGGGCTCAGCTCCGTACACCTAGTACACACTGGGCTCAGCTCCGTACACCTAGTACACACTGGGCTCAGCTCCGTACACCTAGTACACACTGGGCTCAGCTCCGTACACCTAGTACACACTGGGCTCAGCTCCGTACACCTAGTACACACTGGGCTCAGCTCCGTACACCTAGTACACACTGGGCTCAGCTCCGTACACCTAGTACACACTGGGCTCAGCTCCGTACACCTAGTACACACTGGGCTCAGCTCCGTACACCTAGTACACACTGGGCTCAGCTCCGTACACCTAGTACACACTGGGCTCAGCTCCGTACACCTAGTACACACTGGGCTCAGCTCCGTACACCTAGTACACACTGGGCTCAGCTCCGTACACCTAGTACACACTGGGCTCAGCTCCGTACACCTAGTACACACTGGGCTCAGCTCCGTACACCTAGTACACACTGGGCTCAGCTCCGTACACCTAGTACACACTGGGCTCAGCTCCGTACACCTAGTACACACTGGGCTCAGCTCCGTACACCTAGTACACACTGGGCTCAGCTCCGTACACCTAGTACACACTGGGCTCAGCTCCGTACACCTAGTACACACTGGGCTCAGCTCCGTACACCTAGTACACACTGGGCTCAGCTCCGTACACCTAGTACACACTGGGCTCAGCTCCGTACACCTAGTACACACTGGGCTCAGCTCCGTACACCTAGTACACACTGGGCTCAGCTCCGTACACCTAGTACACACTGGGCTCAGCTCCGTACACCTAGTACACACTGGGCTCAGCTCCGTACACCTAGTACACACTGGGCTCAGCTCCGTACACCTAGTACACACTGGGCTCAGCTCCGTACACCTAGTACACACTGGGCTCAGCTCCGTACACCTAGTACACACTGGGCTCAGCTCCGTACACCTAGTACACACTGGGCTCAGCTCCGTACACCTAGTACACACTGGGCTCAGCTCCGTACACCTAGTACACACTGGGCTCAGCTCCGTACACCTAGTACACACTGGGCTCAGCTCCGTACACCTAGTACACACTGGGCTCAGCTCCGTACACCTAGTACACACTGGGCTCAGCTCCGTACACCTAGTACACACTGGGCTCAGCTCCGTACACCTAGTACACACTGGGCTCAGCTCCGTACACCTAGTACACACTGGGCTCCGCTCCGTACACCTAGTACACACTGGGCTCCGCTCCGTACACCTAGTACACACTGGGCTCCGCTCCGTACACCTAGTACACACTGGGCTCCGCTCCGTACACCTAGTACACACTGGGCTCCGCTCCGTACACCTAGTACACACTGGGCTCCGCTCCGTACACCTAGTACACACTGGGCTCCGCTCCGTACACCACGTACACACACACGCGGCTCTGCTCCGTACACACTCGGCTCCGCTCCGTACACCTCATACGCACTCGGCTCCGCTCCGTACACCTCATACGCACTCGGCTCCGCTCCGTACACCTCATACGCACTCGGCTCCGCTCCGTACACCTCATACGCACTCGGCTCCGCTCCGTACACCTCGTACGCACACGGCTCTGCTCCGTACACCTCGTACACACTCGGCTACGCTCCGTACACCTCATACACACTCGGCTCCGCTCTGTACACCTCGTGCACACGCGACTCTGCTTCATACACCTCATACACACTCGGCTCTGCTCCGAACACCTCATACACACTCAGCTCCATACACCTTGTACACACTCGGCTCCACTCCTTACACCTCATACACACGCAGCTCTGCTACATTCACACTATACATCCCTCTTGATCCCACACAAACTCACCTCATCACTTCCTGCTTGGTGGTGGAAGCTGCCCTGCATACTCGGAGATGCTGATCATGTGATCCCTGACTCCTCCCCTCCATTGACATCATCACAGGTCCTGTAAGCACAGGCCTGTGCAGCTCCACAGGTGGGCTCACACTGCAGGGTGGGGGGGGGATAACGCGGCGGCAGCGGCCAGGACTATAGTAGAGAGAGTGGCATCAGCAGGGAGCCCGCGCTACCACCGGGCGCCCCTGCGGATGCCGTCCTCTGTCTACTAGCAGCCGCACAGATCTAGCAAAGCCCCTGGGAGCGGGAGCAGGGCAGCAAATAACAATGACAGCTGTCTCCTGCGGTGCCCCCTGGAGCGTGGCGCCCTGTGCGGCCGCACGACTCGCACATGCCAAAGGCCGGCCCTGACTGCAACCAATCTCTGCACATTTATCTGTGTGTGTAACTGGGCCTAAAGACTAGTGTTTCACAGTTAACCTTTTTAGCTGACAATCTTCATGGTTGGACTGTGTTATAAGCATCCATGATTTTTTATCCCAAAAATTTTTTATTGCAATCTTTCAGAGGAAAACAAAAAAAACATTAACAACACTCTCAAAATAGGGGTTTAAACAACATTAACATAATCATATCAATACATAGGTTTGACACAGTAAATGAAACATACCGACACTTACATTAAAAGAGCATATGTAAAAGACAACGCATCTTTAATGTAGAGGGGCAGATCTGTGACTAGGCAACCACGGCTCCCATATTCGATCGATCCCCTTTCTGGCAGCCAACGAGTGCGCCAGTGCTCGTTCAGATTGACAATGCATGTTAATCTTGTCTACCTCTTTTTTAATGGAGGCAAGGGTCATCTCTTTACATTTAGATGCAAAAGCGAGCCTAGCTGCAATGAGAATATGTGTTATCATACCCTGATGTTCAGAGGGAAGTCAGCTATCCCCATTTGTAACAATCCCAGTGATGGCGTTAAATCAATTGGACCGGGCACCGATACCACATAAGATGCATTTTTTTTTAACCGTTCTAGGTGACCAATGCAAGATGAAACTATGTATTTCTCTTAAGCTATCCCTCCATTCTTTCTGGGTCTAATGATACCTCTTATTCAACTTCCCATCTTAACATATATGGTAGTTTATCATCCACCTCTGGGTTATTTAATACGCTATAGAGGATCGAGATACCGTTGGGGTCGGATTCAGGTCGTAGGAGAAATCCCACGGCTTTTTGGTTCACCGTACTTTTATAGAAGGAAGAATCTGAAAAAGTCTGGAGTAAATGACTGATCTGTAGGTACTGGTAAAAAAGTGTAATACCTGGGAATTTGGAACAAAGTTGATCAAATGGGATAACACGAGAGCCATCTATCAGATCTTGAAGAGATTTAACTCCAGTCTTAAACCAGTTTTGCAGCCTAGTAAAGGGGAAGTGCATTTCCAATTCTTTTAAGGAAATATCTGTTAGGCGGCCGTCACACACTTCAATTTAATGCACGATATCGCTTAAGTGATCTGCTTTTGATCGCTTAAGCGACATAGTTTGTGCATCGCTGCGTGCAATCAAGCGATTTTACAATGTAAAATCGCTTGATCGTGACATTGCAGATATGAGAGCCGGTGCTCATATCAAGCGATCATCGCTTGTTCAATCTGCTTCATTGTGGTGTGTGACACCACGATGAACGATCTCCCAGAGGCAGAGCCTATGCTGGGAGATGGTATCTATGGTAAACGTCGGGTTACTAAGCGCCGCGCGGCGCCTAGTAACCCGATGTGTACCATAGTTACCAGCGTTCTCGCTGCTCCACATCGCTGGTGAGTCTGTCTGTGTGACATCTCACCAGCGATGTGAGCGATATCGTTAGCGATCGCGCGTGCACGTGATCGCTTACAATATCGCTCACGATATTGCAGCGTGTGACGGCCGCCTTAAAGGGATATAGAATTGGGGCCAATTTCTTCCAATAGCATATTGTGGTTACCATGGTATGGATACATGGGGTATGATTACTAAGTTTAATAGCTTCCATTTCAAACATCAGCCGAGTCGAATTCTTTTTAGAATAAAAATACTCAATCTAACAAAAATAGTATAGGACTTTAGGAAGCACGAATATCTTATAATTCTTGCTATCCATGATGTAACAGTACGCAGTTCCTCCAAATCCCTCCTATTTTCTGGTATCAATTTCCAAAAGTTACTAATTCTATACAAAAAGTAAGAACTATACCTAAGTATGGAAGTTCGTCACTTACCCATTTAAAGGGATATTCCCACACCACAAATCTCTGGGTTGTGGGTGGAATCAATACAGGAAAAACTAGTGATTTAGCAGTATTTGGTTTGTAGTATGAAACTCTAGCAAACTCCTCCAAAGCAGAGATAGCCCGAAAAGAAGGCTCCATGTTAGTGCAGGAGATAATTACATCATCTGCGTACAATCCAGTTTTATGAATCACCTGACTGGCCCCAATGCCTGTTATATCTTGGGTATTTCTTATTTTTTCCACCAAAGGTTCCATGCACAAAGCAAAAATAGGAGACAATGGGCAACTTTGACGTGTACCATTAGATATACAAAACGACAGAGGAATCCTGAAGATAAAACTTTGGCAGAGGGATTAGAGTACATAGCGCATATTGCTCAATATGTAGGGCTTACCAAACCAAATTTTAGTAGAACACTTAAGATATCCCCAGTTCACTCTGTCAAATTATTTTTCAGCATCTAGGGACAGAAATGCAATGGGGACCCCACTCAATTCCGCTATCCGAATTAAATTTATCATCCTACGTGTTCCGTCCTTAGCTTCCCAACCTACTACAAATCCTACTTGATCAGACAAAACCAAGGAGGAAATCACATGATGCAATCTAATCGGCAGTATTTTAGAGAAGATCTTAGGGCGGCTTAACACCGCGGTAAGATCCTATCCGGGGCTGTCAGGATGAACCTGCCCGGACCGGATCAGCACACAGAACCGGATGGCTAATATGCCCTCCGGTCCGATGTGCAGCCTGCCGCAACTGCCGCTGCTGATGATTCAGGACCGCAGCTCGCAGGAGCTAGCCGCGGTCCTGAATTATTCAGCGGCGTGCAGACGCAAGTTTCTGGTTCCCGGATCCTCCCGGACTGGGGCAATCCAGCCCCATAGGCTCCCATGTTAGGGAGCGCCGGATTGCCCCGGATCCAGGAGAATCCGGGATACGGCAATTTGGGGATATTTTTCTCTCTGGACACGAAAACGTTGCATGCAACGTTTTTGTCTCTGCTGAGAAAAATCCGAATTCTCCCAGATTCTTCCGGAGGGATGGAAACCGGATGGCAGAGACCTGCCATCTGGCTGCTTCCGGCCCCATAGGATACTATGGGGCCAAAATCCGGTCCGGGGCTGTCTGGTTTACACCGGACAGCCCTGGATCAGATCTTACCGCGGTGTGAAGCCGCCCTCAACTTCACATTGGCCTAAAATTACTGGGACATATCAGAGGTTTCTCCGGTTTAGGCAGAGTCGTAATAGTGGCCTCTAGATTTGTGACAGATGCAGATTCTGAGCCCTGTCAGGAGTTAAATAGGTGTAGGAAGTAGGGAGTTAAACACTGATAGAATTGGCGATAGTACTCAGTTGGTAACCCATCTGGGCCAGGGGTCTTGTGACATTTTGTGACCTTGATGGTTTGTCGAATTTCCCTCTTAACTAAATGGTGAATTGAGTAGATTCAGTTGGTCCTGTCATATTTTGGGTAGTTATAGACTGCAAACAGTAGCATAACTAGAGTCCGTTGGGCACCGGTGCGAAACTTAGGCCTGGGCCCCCCCGTGCATGTTGGTCAGCTGTATGGGCCCGGTTTAATGTTCTAAATCGTATAAAGACCTACAAATTGACCCCTCTCCCCTTCATTATGTATTAGTGTCCCTCATCCTGGGATATGGCCCTTATCATGGTATATATGTTCCCTGTTCTGGTATATATAGTCTTCCTCCTCCCGTCACCACAGTACTCCAACTATTATAATGCATTCCCATATTCCTCCATATATTAAAATGTAGCCCCATAGTCCTCTATGTATTATAATGCATCCCATTGTCCCCCATTCATAAGGTAGCCCCCATAGTCATCCAATTATTATAATGCACCCCCATTATCCACGCTCCATATTGTATAATGCAGCCTTAAAGCCCTCCATACAGCAAAATGCAGCTTCATATTCCTCCATATAGTATAATATATCATCACAGCCCTCCATATGGTATAGTATACCCTCACAGCCTTCCATATAGTATAATGCAGCTTCAGTCCTTTATACAGTATAATGCCACCTCAGCCCACCATATAGCATAATACAGCCACTAATCTCTCCATATAGTGCAGCCCCCCTCTCCATATAGTGCAGAGCCCCCCCCCTTCTCTCCATATAGTGCAGCCCCCCTTTCTATATAGTGCAGCCCTCCCCCCTCCTCTATATAGTGCAGCCCCCCCCCCAGTGCATCCTCCTTTCTCCATATTGTATAATGCACCCCCTTCTCCCCCCATAGTCCTCTGTCCACAGTGTACTCAAAAACATAAATCTTTACTTACCTCTCCCCGTTCTCCTGCTGCTCTAGTCTCCGTTGCTGAAGCCTCAGGAGGCAGTGGTGCCGGTGTGCGTTCCACTGTGGATGCATAAAGCAGTAAGAACCCCCTACTGTTGTGGAGGAGGCGGCACAAGCCTGATGTATGTGTTCCACAATGGAACGCACAAGGAAACCCAGCTGGTAAGAGGAAATGAGGGGAGGGGCGGGGTCGGCAGTAGTTGGAAGTGAGATCGGCGGGCTCAGGGGCGGATGGCAGCGCAGGCCCATTATAGGCTCGGACACCATCGCAACCGTGACCCCTGTGGCCGCTATGCCCTGACTGCAGATACTTATCGATATCTGTTTGGGCAGGCTGTGAAGTGGTGGGATCGCCCACTAGATTATAAAGATGTTTATAATAATTAGCAAACACATTTACTATTTCTAACGGATTCCAGATACATTTAATTTGCTGATCCACCAAGTGTTTACTTCTAGTTCGTCCTTCCCTCTTTTTGACTCTACGTGCTAACAGCGCCCCAGCTCTGTCTCCTGTTGCGTAATAATTACTTTTCAGTTTAAGGTTATATTCATACAGCGACAACAGGTTCTCTCTTAGTTTAAATCTGATATATATAAATTTCATCAGACAGAACTGGTGTGACCACTATTTTATTTAGAGACTAATTGCTGTAGCTGATATAATACTGCAGTCCTACTAGATTCCCTTTTATGCCTCAAATAGGAAGCTTGTTGCAGCAATATGCCTCTGATTATGGATTTATGAGCCGACCACAGGGACTCATCTGCGACTTCTCCATTGTCGTTTGACTGAAAGTAGTGCATGAGTTCTGTCTGTACCTTCTCTACCACCTTGTTTTGCAGTAGTAAGGATGTGCTCAACTGCCATCTAGCAGAAGAATTACCTTGGTGACGCGGAGTTAGTCTCAAGGCCCCGTTACACAGTACAATATCGTAAAAAATATTGTTCAAACGTCACGGGTTTGGAGTTGTTCAAACGGCATCGTTAGGACGCCGTTGCGTCCAACACCGAGATTTGATTACGAAAAATCATTGAATCGTTGATCGCAGATTTGCGAAGATGTTCTCAAATCAGGCGACCCACGATCAGCCAACCTGCTGCATTGGTCAGTGTGACACCGCGATAACGAAGTCGTTCACGACTTTGGCCATTCACATCAATGAACAAGTATCGTTCGCTGGGTTGTGTGAACGATACCTGCTCACTACATCGTTGGCGAGTTGCCCACGATATCTAGACATGTGACAGCTCACCAACGATGTCCCAACGACTGCGCGCCCCAGAGATAGTTAGCAACATCGTTTCAATGTCGTGCCGTGTAACGGTACCTTTCGGAATATCGGGGCATGGTCTGACCATGAAATCAATCCAATATCTGGTGATCTGCATCAATTTAAAGTCTTACTATCAACCAAGAAATAATCTATTCTGCTGTATGTCTGGTGATGGAAGGAGTAGAACGTATAGTCACGCTCCGTAGCGTGAGTGTATCTCCAATAATCATGGAGGTGATATTCTTTTATTAATACCTTCAAGTCCCCCCTAAAGCCCCCGTCACACATAGCGAGATCACTATTGCATCACATGTTGTGTGACGCAACAGCGATCTCACTATGTTTGACACGTAGCAGCGACCGGGCCCCCGCTGTGACATACTCCTGCTTTTTTACTTCCTTTATTAGCAAAAAAGCATATGGGGAAACTGCAGATGGTGGAGTCTACCGTTATCAATCGCTTATAAATAAGTTTTTTGCAAATGTGGAGTCCCGGAGTCAGGTTGCCACAATACAAGCTTGGAAGCAAGGTAAGGCACCCACCAGGTAACACACACAAACACCTTCCTGACTACAGACCAGAAGGGGGAGCTCCAAATCCCAGGTTCAGGGCAGGTCCCCTATAAATTCTAGTCTGGGGGAGGGGTCAGGCAGTTCAGTTCCCAGGAGGACTGTAGAAGACACCGTACATACAGTAGCCACTCCAGGATTGTTCTAGGAGACTGATCCGACTGTGTGCGAGATCCGTGGTGAGGGTCTGGGGAAGTGAGGACTAGGTCCAGGGAGTGAAGCCAGTGCAGGTTTGCCCCATTACCAAGTGCAGTACGGTCACCGGAGACTGAGGTCGCCAGGAATTTTATATCCAGCAACCAAACTCAGAGGTAGGGCGATTTCATGTTGCTTGCCCAGCTTAAGGCTAGGAGAGACAGCTGCAATATAGGGCTCAGGAGTACCGAAAGATTGAAAAGGATACCAATAGAGAGCTTGCGCTGCCTGTCACACAGCCAGATCAGACTAAAGGAGGCCTCAGCACAGCTACATGCAGCCAGGGCCTATAAACACTAAAGTAGAAGGTAGGTCTCAGAACATGCCTGGAGTGGCTCGTCCCAACTTACTTCCAAGCCCGAATCCCCGACAACCACTGTGGACAGTACCCGGACAACCTTACTGTTCAGTAAAAGGTTAAAAAAGAAAAAAAAAAAAAAAAAAAGAACTGTGCCATCTGTGTCTGTTTGTTCTCCATCACACTGGATCCTGCACTCCCAACGCTCACCACTCACATAGACTGCATTCTTACACCTGCCCTCGAGACCAAGCTCTGCCCGTGTAGGACTCAACATCCCGGATGCCACCGTGATCACCATCCCCAGAGACCTGCATGGCAGTGGTGGCTCACACTGGCACAGCCCACGGGTGGCATCACAACTTTAGTTTTATTCTGTTTGTTTTACCTTTCACAATTCCCCACTTTTTACTGAAGCCGCCCGATGAGGTGATCACGGACCGGGTCGCGCCACCGCGACATCCCGAAGAGGCCCAAACCACTTCCAGAGGAACCGGTTCCGAGTGCCCCATGGTCCCCACCCGGGACGAGTCACAAACATATGATGTCAGCATGTGACTTTTTAACTTCCCTCCATAACATCCAAACATAGGTGAATTGAGGCCTCTAACATTCAAGGACATTCAAGGACATAAAACGTATACTCATGACAAAGCAACAAACGTTCTATGAATGTAGCAGGTCTCACCAAACGAAGCCCCTCTACCATAACAGCGAACCGGCTCCCCAACACACACAGGAACCTGGAAACTATGCATCCTGGTGAACTGAGTAATGGTGTAAGTGTCAAGCATCATATCAGTACTCAGGACAAAAAACAAATACATCACAGAACACAGAACAAGGTGCAAGCATCTGGATGCACTGAAAAAACGTGCACTCTTTAGAACCATCCAAAATTGCAGAAAAAAAAAAAAAAAAAAAAGACTGCAATGGGGTTGGTGAGCTCTTATAACCCTACTGATGTCCTCAGCACAATTGTCCACAGTCACCGATTGCGAGAAATAGAAAAAAGCAAAAAAATCAAGACAACTGTTCAAGCAATCTTCCATAAAGATCCAGCATGCGGACCTTTCCAGTCCCCCACTTTATTTTTGGGACCACTCTGGATCCAATGTTTTTCCCCTAGACACTTGGCGATGGGCAAAGGGGATATTCCACTCTTTAGGCCTGTCCTCAGCTTGTATAGGGGTATGATAGACAACCATTCTCCCTTTATACATTATCATCAATTTCACTGGGTTAAAGCTCCATCTGTATCTGGTGCCCACATCTCACAGGGCTTTACAAAGATGAGCGAATTTGCACCTCAGCTAAAGTCATAGCCGATAAGTCAGGGAAACCTTGAAGGGATTGCATCTCTTGTGGCAAAGGTGGATTTGTCCTCATTCTTTGCATGAATACTTCCTCAGTGGTAAAAAAGTGTAGCCTTGCCAGCGTGTTTCTAGGCAGATCTTGATCCACATGTTTAGGTTTGGGGGTTCTGTGGACCCCATCAACCATTAGGTCTCTAGTGGACATCTCGGGGAGAAAAGCCTGTAGAAAGCTGTGTAGGAAAACAGGCAAATCCTTATCCAAAACCTCCTCAGGGATCCCTCTCACCCAGATGTTATTCCTGCGTGATCTGTCCTCCAAATCATATGTTTTATCACTAACACGAGCCAGTTCTTCCCTTAAAGAGGACCTGTCACCAAACCAGGCATGGTGATCTAATTACAGCACTGGATGCAGCATGTCTGCTGCATCCAGGCAAGGGGTTCCCCAGCACTTGAGCAGCCCTGTACCCCGAGCAAATACACTTAGAAAATGTACATTGTGCAGACATAAAGGAGGTGGCTAGAGGCTGGAGCCGAAGGGCAGATTCACACCCCCTGCATGTGTAATCTGCACACCGCTGCCAATCATTGTCTCCCTCTTCAGCTTTATACAGTTTTTTTTTTTTTCCCCCCCCAGAAATGGTCGTTTAGCCTCGCCCCCTGAGGTGACGTCACCGCTTACACCCGCCCTGCTCCATGGTTAACATGGAGCAGGGCGGAGAAAGGTGGTGATGTCAGAGCAGGAGGCCGGCCGCCCCGCCTCCTGCTCTGACATCACCACCTTTCCCCACCCTGCTCCATGTTAACCATAGAGCAGGGTGGGTATAAGTGGTGACGTCACTGCAGGGGCGGGGCTTAATGGCCATTTCTGGGGAAAAGAAAAAAAACTGTTATGCTGAAGAGGGAGACCATGATTGGCAGCGGTGGGCAGATTACACATGCAGGGGGTGTGAATCTGCCCTTTGGCTGCAGACTCTAGCCACCTCCTTTATGGCTGCACGATGTAATTTTTCTAAGTGTATTATCTCGGGGTACAGGGCTGCTCAAGTGCTGGGGGACGCTTGCCTGGATGCAGCAGACATGCTGCATCCAGTGCTGTAATTAGATCACCATGCCTGGTTTGGTGACAGGTCCTCTTTAAGGCTTCATTTTCATCTACTAGCGCATTAAAAGAGGCAGCATACTCAGCCATTTTATTCGTGCAGAAAAAAGTCCACTGACCGGGCACTACACACATGGAGCTCTGTTAACAGCCTGTCGGCTATCCCCGGTGCCTGGTGTTGCACAGCCTTAGAACAAGCAATCTAAGATTCATAAAGAAGAGAATAAAGAAAGGCGGCACTCACCATGTAGGCTGGTGGAAGAGTGTTTTAATCCAGGTGGCTTAATCCATTAAAACATTGTTGGTGCGGTACGAAACGGTACCGTCGTTCCGACGGCCTCTCACTCCCTCTCCCCACCGCACCAACAATGTTTTAATGGATTAAGCCACCTGGATTAAAACACTCTTCCACCAGCCTACATGGTGAGTGCCGCCTTTCTTTAGTCACTTCTTTATGAATCAGCCATTTTATGCTCTAGAGGAGAGGTACGCTCTCCCAGATTAGAGATCTCTCTTAATTCTCTGAGCATGTTACGCATGTCCTCCTTTAAAGAAACTCATAGGCCGGCTTCACACAGCAATTTTTCACTGTCCGGTTGTGTCCGGTATATTGAAGGATGTACCGGACACAATCTGACAGCCCCGGACGAGCAGAACCAGATGGCAAATCTGCCCTCCGATCCTGCTTTTTGCCAGCTTCGTGTCTGCCGCTGTCCAGTGCTGAAATTTCAGCACCGCAAGTGCAGGGGAGCTGGCCACAGTGCTGAAATTTCAGCTGTGTAGCTCTCCAGGTGCTGAACTTCAGCAGCGGCTCTGAAATGCTGCACTGTAAAGGTGATGAACGATCGTTGCTTGAATTTCAGAGCCGCTGCCCTTTCAGCACCAGGTGTCCGGGAAATGGGTCATTATTTTGCCGGATCCGGCGCGATCCGGGTTTGTTTTTGCCACCGAAATGCTGCAAGCTCTGATTTTGTGTCCGGGGCAAAGAATGAACACAGCCGGAAAGCAACAAAACCGGACACCAAATAAGCACAATCCAGAACCATAGGGATACATGGGAGGCAAAATCGGGTCCAGGTCCCCGGACCCGAAAAAATCGCGGTGTGAAGCCAGCCTTAAAGGGAAAGAAAGTCCGGCATATTCTCCTCAGTTAGCATGGTGTAGCAGTGTTGCTGCTTCCCCTCCATGTCTGCGCCTCCCCTAGAGTCCCGGGAGGAGCCCGAAGGGGGGGTGCAGGCGTCATTTTACCTGCTACTTTGGCGGGCTTCCCCTTGCAAAGAAGTCGGCTAATCTTGACAGGGATCCTCTTTTCTGTAATCTGCCGTGTGTCATCATGTGCCTGGATTCTTATGGGAGTTGCGGGTGAGTAGCTGGAGGAAAATGGATGGTGGATTGAGCCAGGATTAGTCGCTGAAGGTCCGAAGCTGCATTAGCTCTACAACTATGCGGCCACCACACTAGCTAACTGTAGATAATGAGATTACGGTAATTCTATAGTCATTAAATGAATGTTGGATCACAACTCTTCTTTTACATTTGAATGGCTCAGACAACTTTTTGCTTGCTCTAGTTGTGTCACATATTTGGAATTTGGCTGTGATGTGGTATCCAGAAATTCTCATAGATTGAATTCTTTAACTACAGGAGACTTTTTATCTGTAAAGCACTATTTAATTTTCTGGGGAGGATACTCCTATGGAAATGTGAAGTTGGAGTAACTTTCCTTAGGTACTTTCGAAAGTACTGCTCTTTCGGTTCATTGATCCAGTTTGCAATATCTGAGTGTTCGACTAACATTTTATGGCTTAGGGTGCTTTCACATTACGATTTTTTTCCTGTCTGTGGGATACTACTTTTTGTAGGATCCCACGGACAGGAACGGACACCACAGGGGGTGACCTATTCTGTGCCCGGGTCCATGATTATCACTGATCCAGACACAGAAAGCACTGTGCGGAGTAATTTCACTTCCGCAATGTATATATACATTGCGGAATTGAAATTTAAGTAAAATCAATTGTTAAAAATACAAAAAAATAAATAAATAAATCCTCACCTGTCCAGCGCCGTCGGTATCTAGCTCCAGATGCTGAAAGGATCTGGCTGGCCAGGGCCACCTGCTCAGCATCATCGGTCACAGGCCAGGTCCTGTACATCCAGAGATGCCGACGGCGCTGGATCGCAGGACAGGTGAGGATCGATTTTTTTTTTTCATTTTAACACTTGATTTTACTTAAATTTCAATTCTGCAATGTATACATACATTGCGGAAGTGAAATTAGCTGGAGAGGAGCAGTTTTAGTATACTGAGCATGCTCAGTACACTAAAATCGGGTCCGAGAAACGATCCGATGTTTTCTCGGACCTGTGCTCCGTAGGTCCTCATGTTATGGGCCACGGATCATGTCGGATCTGATTTGGTCCGATTTGATACGCTGTGCCCAAAATCGGAGCAGTCTCTGATTTTGGGTACAGCAAAAAAATAAATAAATAAAAAATTCAGACC
Organism: Allobates femoralis; assembly: GCA_033576535.1. Lineage (NCBI taxonomy): Eukaryota > Metazoa > Chordata > Amphibia > Anura > Aromobatidae > Allobates > Allobates femoralis. Next base: position 443,249,061 of record JARQOC010000005.1, on the reverse strand, counting down.
ACAACAGATCTGACAAAAATCGGATGCCACTTAGGGCAAATCCGATCTGATCTGTACCCAAAGGCTAACATGGGGGCCAAATCGGGTCCGTGGTTTTACAACAGACAGCCAAGGATCCCAAAAAAATCATAATGTGAAAGCACTCTTACGTACTGTTGTTGGGTCTGATGCCCCACCTGCAACCCTACTCACAGCCAAGGAGTGTATATGTTCTCCCATGTTTGTGGGGGTTTACTCCCACACTCCAAAGACTTACTGATATAATATTTAGATTGTGAGCCCCAATAGGGACAGTACTGCTGATGTATGTAAAGGGCTGTGGAATTAATAGCGCCATATAAGTGAATAAATATTACCGTATATACTCGTGTATAAGCCGACCCGTATATAAGCCGACCCCCCTACTTTTGCCCCCAAAATCTGGGAAAACCTATTGACTCGTGTATAAGCCGAGGGTGGACCCCAGCACAGGTATACAGCCCCCAGCAGTGTGGTATACAGCAGCCTCCCCAGTGGTATATACAGGCCCCAGCAGTGTTACAGCAGCCTCCCCAGTGGTATATACAGCAGCAGCCCCAGTGGTAGTATACAGCAGCCCCAGTGGTAGTATACAGCAGCCCCAGAGGTATATACAGCCCCAGTGGTAGTATACAAGCCGCCCGCCCGCCACCCCGATCAGTCTACAGGCCCCCCCATCAGGATCCAGGGCCCCCCTCCTTGCTCCGCAAAACCTGCAAAGGAAAATCATTATACTTATCACTGTCCTGTCGCCGCCGGACCGCCGCTGCCATCGCGATCCCCGTCTTCTTCCAGCGTCTTCCGGTTTCCTGTGGTCGCAGGCAATGACGTCACTGCCTGCGCTGACCACAGGAAACCGGAAGACGCTGGAAGAAGACGGGGATCGCGATGGCAGCGGCGGTCCGGCGGCGACAGGACAGTGATAAGTATAATGATTTTCCTTTGCAGGTTTTGCGGAGCAAGGAGGGGGGGCCCTGGATCCTGATGGGGGGGCCTGTATACTGATGGGGGTGGCGGGCGGGCGGCTGTATACTACCACTGGATATATACTCGCGTATAAGCCGAGGGGGGACTTTTCAGCCCAATTTTTGGGCTGAAAAACTCGGCTTATACGCGAGTATATACGGTATATTAATTTCCAAGATTCTCTATTGTTGGGAGTTGTTTTGTTCTCCTGTTTAATACCATTCTGAGAAAGTAAAAGTGTGTAGATAAGGAAAATCGATGAAGAAGTCCTCTCCTCCTCCAAAAAAAAAAAACATTTCTAATTATTCTTTAGTAGGTCAGGAGGCACTGATGTAGCTCTTAAATATAAAACAGCTATTGTATTGATTGAATAACTTTCACTATTTTCCTTAAGCACTATTTGCCCTGATCTTGCACCCCTCTACTTATTTCCTCCCTCTGGCTTGTAGTTGTTTGAGGTTTATTATGTCTTTTCCTCTTCTCATGGGAAAGAAGGAGCTTAAAGGAAAACTGTCAGGTCAAAAATCCATATGTAACTGCTATCATTTTCTTATTCCTTGCTCTAAGCTCTCTCTATTGATGTATCTCCTATTTAGATTCCCCTCCTATCTTCTGAAAACGTCAAATAAAGAGATTCACTCCACCTGTCAATCACAGCGAGTGATCCACATAGTACTTTGCTATCCACTCCCCATACAATGAATATGCATTTCACATCATAGCACATCAATGGGCGGCGGGGGGGCGGAGCTATGGCTGTATCTTCCTCTCTGCTCTCTGTGTTCACAGTATCACAAGAGGTCAAATACAATACAAACTGTCACAGCAGAGATGCCTGCTTAGAGAAACAAATGGAGTCTAGATAAGCTAAGGCAGACCTGCAATTGCCCTCTCTCTGTGTCCTTAAAGCGAACCTGTCACCCCCTCCAGGCATCTAAAAATACCATAGCCACCTTCTGCAGCACTAAGGCTGCATTCTGACAAGGTGTCTATAGCATTTATGCTCCCTTGATTCACTGAAATAAACACTTATATAAAATCTGTTTCAAACCAGATCCAAGACCGGGAGGCGGGTTTTCAAGTGTCTGTCTCCTTCCTCTGTGGTGTCAGTCATCCCTCTCTCCTCTCTGTGCACCTCCTCCAGGGCCACCTCCCTGCATTACAGAGCTTTGTCAGCTCTGCTACAACACAGAGCTGCTGTTATAGGAGACCCCACAGTAGTAAATCTAGCAGGAGGATCCTGAGCAGAGAAAGCACTGCCTGCTTCATAGCAGCCTTGAGCTGAGCTGTCAGCAGTGCAGCAGAGTTGAGTTTGTGCTTTAGATCAGGGGCTGAGGAGCAATGCTGCTGGGTACAAGAGACTGAAAGTGAAACCTGCTCAGCTCAAGGGCTGCTACGTAGCAGGCACTGCTTTGTCTGCTCGTCCTCCTGCTAGATTTACTACTGTGGGGTCTCCTATAACAGCAGCTCTATGTTGTAGCAGAGCTGACAAAGCTCTGTAATGCAGGGAGGTGGCCCTGGAGGAGGTGCACAGAGAGGAGAGAGGGATGACTGACACCACAGAGGAGGGAGACAGACACTTGAAAACCCGCCTCCCGGTCTTGGATCTGGTTTGAAACAGATTTTATATAAGTCTTTATTTCAGTGAATCAAGGAGCATAAATGCTATAGACACCTTGTCAGAATGCAGCCTTAGTGCTGCAGAAGGTGGCTATGGTATTTTTAGATGCCTGGAGGGGGTGACAGGTTCGCTTTAACAAAATAGATCTCCTAAAAGTGAAACCACAGTGCCCGAAGAACAGAGGGAGGAGGGAGCTGCTGAAAGGGAGTGCATAAATTACATGACAGTTTATATAGCACAGGACTAATAGTCTCTGCTTATAATGGGGAGGACTAATGCAGCATCTCTCTGCAGGGTCTGACAATGCTGATAACATGGACACTACAAAAAGGTAGAATAATGATTTTACATGTTTTACCTTTACACACAGAAATATATTGCTTGCAATTCACTGGTTGCAGTGAAATCATGGACACATTGTTCCATTTTGTTGCCATGTACAAGTGGAACAATGTGTCCATGATTTCATTGCAACCAGTGAATTGCAAGCAATATATCTCTGTACCTTAAAGCGAACCTGTCACCCCCTCCAGGCATCTAAAGATAACATAGCCACCTTCTGCAGCACTAAGGCTGCATTCTGAGAAGGTGTCTATAGCATTTATGCTCCCTTGATTCACTGAAATAAAGACTTATATAAAATCTGTTTCAAACCAGACCGAAGACCGGAGGCGGGTTTTCAAGTGTCTATCTCCCTCCTCTGTGGTGTCAGTCATCCCTCTCTGCTCTCTGTGCACCTCCTCCACGGCCATCTCCCTGCATTACACAGAGCTTTGTCAACTCTGCTACAACATGGAGCTGCTGTTATAGGAGACCCCACAGTAGTAAATCTAGCAGGAGGACGAGCAGACAAAGCACTGCCTGCTACATTGCAGCCCTTGAGCTGGGCTGAGCTGTCAGCAGTGCAGCAGAGTTGAGTTTGTGCTTTAGATCAGGGGCTGAGGAGCAGTGCTGCTGGTACAAGAAACTGAAAGTGAAACCTGCTCAGCTCAAGGGCTGCTACGTAGCAGGCACTGCTTTGTCTGCTCGTCCTCCTGCTAGATTTACTACTGTGGGGTCTCCTATAACAGCAGCTCTATGTTGTAGCAGAGCTGACAAAGCTCTGTAATGCAGGGAGATGGCCCTGGAGGCGGTGCACAGAGAGCAGAGAGGGATGACTGACACCACAGAGGAGGGAGATAGACACTTGAAAACCCGCCTCCCGGTCTTGGGTCTGGTTTGAAGCAGATTTTATATAAGTCTTTATTTCAGTGAATCAAGGGAGCATAAATGCTATAGACACCTTCTCAGAATGCAGCCTTAGTGCTGCAGAAGGTGGCTATGTTATCTTTAGATGCCTGGAGGGGGTGACAGGTTCGCTTTAAGTGCAGCAAACTCACACCAGAAGTTCAGTGAGGATCTCTGAATGATCCAATGTTGTCCTAAATGACTGGTAATGATAAATAGAATCCACCTGTGTGTAATCAAGTCTCTGTATAAATGCACCTGCTCTGTGATAGTCTCAGGGTTCTGTTTCAAGTGCAGAGAGCATCATGAAGACCAAGGAACACACCAGGCAGGTCCGAGATACTGTTGTGGTGAAGTTTGAAGCCGGATTTGGATACAAAAAGATTTCCCAAGTTCTAAACATCTCAAGGAGCACTGTGCAAGCGATCATATTGAAATGGAAGGAGCATCAGACCAATGCAAATCTACCAAGACTCGGCCGTCCCTCTAAACTTTCATCTCGAACAAGGAGAAGACTGATCAGAGATGCAGCCAAAAGGCCCATGATCATTCTGGATCAACTGCAGAGATCTACAGCTGAGGTGGGAGAGTCTGTCCATAGGACAGCAATCAGTTGTACACTGCACAAATCTGGCCTTTATGGAAGAGTGGCAAGAAGAAAACCATTTCTCAAAGATATCCATAAAAAAGTCTCGTTTGAAGTTTGCCACAAGCCACCTGGGAGACACCAAACATGTGGAATAAGGTGCTCTGGTCAGATGAAACCAAAATCAAACTTTTTGGCCACAATGCAAAATGATACGTTTGGAGTAAAAGCAACACAGCTCATCACCCTCAAAACACCATCCCCACTGTCAAACATGGTGGTGCCTGCACCACCAGGGCACAGGGAAGATTGTTAAAATTGATGGGAAGACGGACGGAGCCAAAATACAGGACCATTCTGGAAGAAAACTTGTTGGAGTCTGCAAAAGACCTGAGACTGGGACACAGATTTATCTTCCAAGACAATGATCCCAAACATAAAGCAAAATATACAATTGGATGGTTCAAAAATAAACGTATCCATGTGTTAGAATGGCCAAGTCACAGTCCAGACCTGAATCCAATAGAGAATCTGTGGAAAGAGCTGAAAACTGCTGTTCACAAACGCTCTCCATCCAACCTCACGGAGCTCCAGCTGTTTTGCAAGGAAGAATGGGCAAGAATTTCAGTCTCATGATGTGAAAAACTGATAGAGACATACCCTAAGCGACTTGCAGCTGTAATCGCAGCAAAAGGTGGTGCTACAAAGTATTAACTCAAGTGGGCCGAGTAATATTCCCCCCCCCTTTTCAGTTTTTTGTTAAAAAAAAGTTTAAAATATGCAATAAATTTCATTCCACTTCACGATTGTGTCCCACTTGTTGTTGATTCTTCACAAAAAAATTTGAATTTATATCTTTATGTTTGAAGCCTGAAATGTGGCAAAAGGTTGAAAAGTTCAAGGGGGCCAAATACTTTCACAAGGCACTGTAGATAGCAAAGATGGTGATGGTAATACATTTTGGTGAATCCTACTTGGAAATCAGTGAAGGAGGATATTGGAGTTGCCTTTTCATACTTGGCTTCAAGTCCAGTGATATGAGAGAGGAATCTACCCTAGGTTTATGGAAACGCAAATTTCTGATTACTTTGCAACTTTTCACAGATTTTGTGCCAGGATTCTGGCATAAATATTTGTATCTGCCTGCAAACATTTTTATCTAAACGTCTTTTTACAAGTACCGATGAGCACAAATATTGCTCTAGCATTAGAAGTAAATCAGTGATCATTTTACATGTAACAATTATTAGGGAAGAGGAGGGGGTTCATAGGATTGGCCATTTATGTAATCGTTCACTTACACCCCTTCACTTCCTATGTTATTGTTGGCAGCTCATTCGGTGTTTACATGATTGGATTTATGCCAAAAAATAATTTTTTGAGCATCAAAATCCAATCAAAACACAAACAAGCGTTTTGTCATTGGAACGCTAGGCAGGTTAACACTGGGCAATGATCAGGAACAAATGTTTTGCAGTGAAAAAGGCTCTTTATTCTGTAGCAGAAATTATCCATTTGTAACTGGTTGAAAAGAGCTAGTATACTGGCATTAGACTGAAGAGCTACCATTTATCGATCAGAGCTGCACAATACCTACTACAGTTTGAGAACTGTTCATTTTGTGTATACAAGATAACAAGGTCTTTTCGAGGGCTCCTCACTTCTCTGAAAGCATTCTTGTTCACGTGCCCAGTGATGATATCACAATTTTGCTCAGTACCATTGCATTGGGTTCTAGTTACAGTTCTAAAACGTCTTGTCATCGCCTTATTGAAAAGGCAGCCGCCTCAGTAATTTATGGTGAGTAATGATGGCCTCCAGGGTATCTTGGCATAGCTAAAAATGAAGTGCCTGAAATGTGCTCATTAGAATCAATTATCTGTTCTCAATAGGTTATCTTGCACAGATAAAAATCTATTACAATCAGCGATCAGTGACTACTGTGGCATCTAATATGTGATAGAGGGAAGGGACTTTCTCTGTCACCCCAATACTGCTCTACAATGTGATTGTAGAATGTCACTGGGTCACTGTAGCAGCTGGAGGACTAGTTAGGGATCTAAGTTATGCTGTTGATTAAAAAAAAATAAAAAAAAATAGTATTTGCCAATTTGGCTATTATTTTTCATGATTTTTTTTTAAAAATGAAGAAAAATGAGTCAAACTCCTCCATACACGAGCAATCAGCTTGTCTAAACCTCATTGTGTTTTCAATGTACGCGAGAAGAGAAAGGCATTGCCAGACAAGCTGCTGTCAGAGCCGTGTTCATTGAAAACATGATCAGGTATTGCATTTGTCGGAAGAGTCAGGAGGCACACACATTATATATATATATATATACACCAGATAATGTGCCTAAATTGGCATGTGTAGGCGGCCTTTAGAGAGTGTATTCGGTAGTGACAGGTTCTCTATCCACTTAAGTCACATCTTTCTTCACCAAGCCACACATGCTTGTCAGGCAAGATGCAGATAGTCATAACCAGCATAATAAAATCAGCATGGGTGATCTACTGTATATCAAATATAAAAAAAATGAATCTGAATATGTGGAGCCCACTGGGACAGGTTACTCGGTACCAGACCAGGGTACTGCTGGGGATATCACGGCGGTCTTGGTCCGGACCGTGTCCCGGGTTCCGCAATAAATGGGGGGTATATTTACAGGGCAGTTTGTCGTGACGCCACCCACGGGTTGTGGTCAGGGTGACCACGGCTGCTACAGAACCTCCGGGGATGATGTTTGGCAGCTGGAGATGTAATGGCTCTCCGCAGGTAGAGCCTGGTTCCCCGGGGCAGTGATAGTTAAAGTCTATAGATGGTGGTATGGATATTGTAGGATAGGGGGTAGTAGTAGACATGATGGTAGTTTGTTAGGGCACGCAGGGTTTGAGCACAAGGATCACACACACTCACGATTTTGTAGTTTTCCAAGGCTTTACTGGTGATCGTATTCAGTAGAGTACTGTCCACGGAGTCTGTACCGGGGCCGGGTTGCTCCCACCCTGTCCGGGTCCTCAGCTTCCCACTGCTGCACTGTGTGTGTGGCCCTGCTGCCGCTTTAGCTGAGCTGTTGGCCCGGTCTCTCCTCACAGGTACTCCCTTTGCTAGGCAACTTGAGTCCTTCCGTGTGCTTCTGACCCCGCCGTGTTGCTGAGGTACAGTGTAGAACTACAACCTCCACTATCCCGGTGTTTTCTGTGCTGCGTGTTTGAGTCACAGATTCGGATCCAGTATCCGGTCTCTATGCTCCTCTGGGGCGAGTTATTAGGTAACTCAGTCTCCCAGATATGTTCCTCTGTTTCTTGTACTCCTTTCCTCATACCCTGGCTTCAGGCCTGAAAGTAGTCAGTGGTCCCTGTCAGGAGCTCAGCACTGCTCCCATTTACAGGTCCACCTCCTAGTGCTCCCTGCACTAAACTGAACTGTCAACTATCAACTAACTACTTCCTCCTCAGACCAGAATATATCAGGGAGCTGCTTGAGCTCCCCCTTCTGGCCTAGAGGTGCTAGTGCAGTGTCCAGTGTTGTGTGGGGAGTTAACCCTTGTGATGTTACTGTGGCACATTAACCCCTGGGGTGCCACAAATATATTTACACACCCTCCAGCACATATAAAATTATACTGAATCAAATTATTGGTTACACTTGTATAGTTGTTTCACCATTCTATCTTGATATTATATTTTGGTGATATATTACACACATTAATATACAGGACCAGCTCTGACATTGATCTAGACACCACTCTCTAATCTAGGACTTACGTAGAGTAAGGACTAACCTGGAAAACCACCTTTCTTCCCCCCCCATCGTATTTAATAACCAACTTTTAAACCTCGAAGGATCCCTTTGACACACTATTGCACCTTTATGATAAGCTGTATCTACTATTTTCATTCCAAGTATATATAGATTTTATAAGATTATCTTGGTTATCTTCCTCTCTGTTGGTGGATTGGTATCATTTGGATGCATAAAATCGTGGTGTATTTTATCCTCAATATTATATTATGACTGAATGAATTGTTATATATTTTTTAATTATGTACCAATAAAGTATTTGATTTTATACCACAATTTGGGCTATAAACTCGTTTCTCTATAGGTTTTTGTTGTCTTGAGTTTGCCTAGTTGCCGCTAGTGGCCTAGACTTTGGTTCATTGTATATCAAATATGGCAATGAAACATTTTATTTACATAATGATTCCAATAAAATAATTTTTTAGAAAATCTCCTTTTATGCAATTTGACAAAATTTGGCATGGGTGCAGCTCTTGATCCATTTTCGGGCTGCACGTCACTGTCCGCCGTAAATTATGTATGTATATATACACCTAGACTTTGCTTACAGGACTATAACCACAGTCTTTCTTCTTGTCCATCTTGACTGCTCTTATTTTGGGCAAAATACCCAGAGCCCTATATAGAGACTGTGAATATTGTGAAAACAAATTCTAAGTAAATTATTATAAGCGAGCGTTTGTGCTGTCCTTGGCAAACGTGAAGAGCCAGACCGTGTTTTTACATAACAGCGATAGCCACTGTGCTACTCATAACAGCCTTAGGAACTTTCACCCTCTTCTCCCCACCACATGCTCTCTGTCCTACTGGAAGGGAATCAGAGCTGCTCGCAAATATCACCCTCCTTTCTCCATGGTCAGGGAAAGTTTAAAGACATTTAAAGAAGGCAGTAGTGGCCGCTCATTGCAGATTATTAGGTATGTGAATATACTGGTTAATATCCAATGAGTGATCAAAAATGTTCATTGAGTAACTGTATAGTTTGACGGAAAAAAAAAAAAAAAAAAGAATTTATCATCATTATTGGCAGCGTATCACTAGTTGTTGTAAATGAGATGCACTGCTGATAACATGACGTGGCTCTATGACAGGGTGGGGGGGGGGGGATCTCCAAGCCTCAAGTGCTGCCAACAGTGCAGGTTTTCAGGATTTCCTTAGCATTGCACAGGGGTTGGAATCACTAGTGCAGGTGATTATATTATCACCTGGGCAATACTAAGGAAATCATGAAAACATGATTTGAACAATTACAATGACTGTCTGAATGAACCAGAGGTTGCTGTTTGTTGCAGAACACCATCCTATGTAAACAAGATACATGCTGCCAAAAACAACAATGGCCTATGACCTCTGGACGATTTATTAATGTTTGCTCTGTGCGGACCATAAGGACTGCTTATCTAAATAGACCAGTATACAACAGCCTATTGACAAGTATTTATCAAATCGGTGGTCATATTTGGTCACAGATTGTGTAATGTAAACATACATGTAATAAACGGCTAATAAGAGGGTGGTGGGATAGATTTTGAGACTCAACCCCCCCACAACTACATAACTGGAAAAAAGGGATTTTAGTGCCCTCTTCAAGCCCATTTTGGATTCAAGGCATAGGACCTTCATTTTGCAAATTAATGGAACTCCTGTGATCGGATGCCAATGAATTGTGGGTGGTATTTCTGAAACATCCGTGTAACAGTTCACAAAAACAAAATAAATGCCCCCTACGCCTCCAGTAGGACTTAAATGTTCTAAAAGTTACAGCATCTCAAAATGCTGTGTGACTGGAGCATGTACAGGTCAATTCCATATAATCTTTTGCATTACCCCTCCTAGAGGAATAATATGGCATAGGGTGAGAATATTATACATGCATTTGGTGGGTTTTGGATGTGTAATCTGGTTTCCCCTCATGCTCCAAAAATACATTGAAACACTACTGGACAACCCTATAAATGCTAGAGGTCCCCAGAGTTTAATGGAAATAATTAAAATAGTTAATGTTAAATAAAAAACAACCTCAACACTTTGCCCACACCCAGGGCCTACATCAGGGCATGACTGCTCTGGCTCCCGTGAGGGGATCGGAGGAGATTAGGGCCAGGGTAATTACACAGCATTTCTCATTAACCCGGCGCCCGCAACTCACTGCATCTCCCAGGCCCCGCCCCCTCACTTCATGAATGGGCCCCCTCTCCTATTAACCCCTTCATGATCTTGGAATTTTTCATTTTTGTTTTTTGCTCCCTTGCTTCCAAGAGCCATAATTTTTTTTTTTTTCCGTCAATATAGACATATGATGGCTTGTTTTTTTTGTGGGACGAGTTGTACTTTCAGATGCAAATTATTTATTGTACCATATAGTGTACAGGGAAATTGCAAAACAAGTGCAATTATATGTTTGTTTTTTGGGTTTTTCAGTCGTCATGTTCACTATATGGTAAAACCGACATGTCAGTGTGATGCCTCAGGTCGGTACGAGTTCGTAGATACCAAACATGTATACCTTTACCGGTACCTACAGTTGTGGCCAAAAGTATTGACACCCCTGCAATTCTGTCAGATTGCAATCATTTTCAGGAAGAAACTGAGTATTATCACAAATGCTTTGGTATTATTATCTTCATTTACCGTATATACTCGTGTATAAGCCGACCCGTGTATAAGCCGACCCCCTACTTTTGCCCCAAAAATCTGAAAAAACCTATTGACTCGTGTATAAGCCGAGGGTGGACCTCAGCACAGGTATATAGCCCCCAGCAGTGTGGTATACAGGCCACCCCAGTGGTAGTACATAGGAGCCCCAGCAGCCCCAGTGGTAGTACATAGGAGCCCCAGCAGCCCCAGTGGTAGTACATGGGAGCCCCAGCAGCCCCAGTGGTAGTACATAGGAGCCCCAGCAGCCCCAGTGGTAGTATATAGGAGCCCCAGCAGTATACAGGCAGCCCCAGCAGTATACAGGAAGCCCCAGCAGTATACAGGCAGCCCCAGCAGTATACAGGCAGCCCCAGCAGTATACAGGCAGCCCCAGCAGTATACAGGCAGCCCCAGCAGTATACAGGCAGCCCCAGCAGTATACAGGCAGCCCCAGCAGTATACAGGCAGCCCCAGCAGTATACAGGCAGCCCCAGCAGTATACAGGAAGCCCCAGCAGTATACAGGCAGCCCCAGCAGTATACAGGAAGCCCCAGCAGTATACAGGAAGCCCCAGCAGTATACAGGCAGCCCCAGCAGTATACAGGAAGCCCCAGCAGTATACAGGCAGCCCCAGCAGTGTATACAGCCCCAGTGGTAGTATATTGCAGCCCCCGCGGTAGTATACAGCAGCCCCCGTAATCCAGGGCCCCCCCAGCCTCTCTCCGGTCACCTGGAAAGGAAACTATACTTATCAGTGTCCGCTGTCCGTGCCCGCTCGCATCTGCCGACATCGCGCTCCTCCATCTTCATGCGGCGTCTTCCTGTTTCCTGTGCGCGTCGCAAGGAATGACGTCATTGCTGCGACGAGCAGAAACAGGAAGACGCCGCATGAAGATGGAGGATCGCGATGTCGGCAGATGCGAGCGGGCGCGGACAGCGGACACTGATAAGTATAGTTTCCTTTCCAGGTGACCGGAGAGAGGCTGGGGGGCCCTGGATTACGGGGCTGCTGTATACCGATGTATACATCGGTATGTACCGATGTATACATCGGTATACAGCACTGACTCGCGTATAAGCCGAGGGGGGTACTTTTCAGCCCAATTTTTGGGCTGAAAAACTCGGCTTATACGCGAGTATATACGGTAATTTGTCTTAAATGAAAAAAAAAAACAAAAAAGAGAATGAAGCAAAAAGCAAAACATTGATCATTTCACACAAAGCTCCAAAAATGGGCCAGACAAAAGTATTGGCACCCTCAGCCTAATACTTGGTTGCACAACCTTTAGCCAAAAATAACTGCGATCAACCGCTTCCGGTAACCATCAATGAGTTTCTTACAATGCTCTGCTGGAATTTTAGACCATTCTTCTTTGGCAAACTGCTCCAGGTCCCTGATATTTGAAGGGTGCCTTCTCCAAACTGCCATTTTTAGATCTCTCCACAGGTGTTCTATGGGATTCATGTCTGGACTCATTGCTGGTCACCTTAGAAGTCTCCAGTGCTTTCTATCAAACCATTTTCTAGTGCTTTTTGAAGTGTGGTTTGGGTCATTGTCCTACTGGAAGACCCATGACCTCTGAGGGAGGCCCAGCTTTCTAACACTGGGCCCTACATTATGCTGCAAAATTTGTTGGTAGTCTTCAGACTTCATAATGCCATGCACATGGTCAAGAAGTCCAGTGCCAGAGGCAGCAAAGCAACCCCAAAACATTAGGGAACCTCCGCCATGTTTGACTGTAGGGACCGTGTTCTTTTCTTTGAATGCCTCTTTTTTTCTCCTGTAAACTCTACGTTGATGCCTTTGCCCAAAAAGCTCTACTTTTGTCTCATCTGACCAAAGAACATTCTTCCAAAACGTTGTAGGCTTTCTCAGGTAAGTTTTGGCAAACTCCAGCCTGGCTTTTTTATGTCTCGGGGTAAGAAGTGGGGTCTTCCTGGGTATCCTACCATACAGTCCCTTTTCATTCAGACGCCGACAAATAGTACGGGTTGACACTGTTGTACCCTCGGACTGCAGGGCAGCTTGAACTTGTTTGGATGTTAGTCGAGGTTCTTTATCCAATATCTGAACAATCTTGCATTGAAATCTCTTGTCAATTTTTCTTTTCCGTCCACATCTATGGAGGTTAGCCACAGTGCCATGGGCTTTAAACCTCTTGATGACACTGCGCACGGTAGACACAGGAACATTCAGGTCTTTGGAGATGGACTAGTAGCCTTGAGATTGCTCATGCTTCCTCACAATTTGGTTTCTCAAGTTCTCAGACAGTTCTTTGGTCTTCTTTCTTTTCTCCATGCTCAATGTGGTACACACAAGGACACCGGACAGAGGTTGAGTCAACTTTAATCCATGTCAACTGGCTGCAAGTGTGATTTAGTTATTGCCAACACCTGATAGGTGCCACAGGTAAGTTACAGGTGCTGTTAATTACACAAATTAGAGAAGCATCACATGATTTTTCTAACAGTGCCAATACTTTTTTCCACCCTTTTTTATGTTTGGTGTGGAATTATATCCAATTTGGCTTTAGGACAATTCTTTTTGTGTTTTTTCATTGAAGACAAATTAAATGAAGATAATAATACCAAAGAATTTGTGATTGCAATCATTTTCAGGAAGAAACTGAGTATTATCTGACAGAATTGCAGGGGTGTCAATACTTTTGGCCACAACTGTAAGTGTAAAAAAAAAAAAAAAAAAAAAAAAAAGGGTACTTTTTGCGCCATATTCTGTGACCCTTGGCGTCCTAATTTTTTTGGAATCTGGGGCTGTGTGATGGCTTATTTTTTGCGTCTATAACTTGAGCTGACGTTTCTAATTATATTAATTTTGGGTGGAATGCGCTGTTTTGATCGCCCGTTATTGCATTTTATAGCAATGTTGCGGCGACCTTTTTTTTCCCTTCAGCAGTATACAGCTCTCATTAATTGATTTTATATGTTGATAGATCAAGCGAATCTGAACGCGGAGAAACCAAACATATGTATTTTTTAAATTTTTTAAATACTTTTATTGTGAATGGGGGGGAAAGGGGGTGATTTGAACTTATGCTTTTTTTCCATGTTTTTAATAACCATTTTTTAATTCATTCTTAGGCTGCTTTCACACAGCGTTTTTGTGCTGTCCGAGGGGATCAGACTTTTTGCTGCTCCCCTCGGACAGCATCGGATCCAAACTGATGACTGCAATTGGATGCCAAATAGGCATCCGATCCCGATGTTTTGCAGCATCAGTCTGGATCCTCTCTCCTATCCCTACTCCTCCTGTCACCTTTCTCCCCTCCTCTCTCTGCTCCCTCTTTGCCCCCTCTGTCTCCCCTCTTTGCCCCCTCTTTACTCCCTCTGTCTCCCCTCTTTGCCCCTTCTGTCTCCCCTCTTTTGACCGCTCTTTGTCCCCTCTTTGTCCCCTCTGTCTCCCCTCTTTGTCCCCTCTTTCGGACCCCTCTTTGCCCCCTCTTTCGGACCCCTCTTTGCCCCCTCTTTCGGACCCCTCTTTGCCCCCTCTTTCGGACCCCTCTTTTGCCCCCTTTGTTCCCCTCTTTCCAGGCCTTTAAAAATAAAAAAAATCTTCATTCTCACCTCTCCAAGACACCCGCGGTGCTTCCAGCTTCTTCTTCTGATGCTCAGGACCTGGCGTGATGTCACAGTCACATGACCGGTTACCGCGGTAACCGGTCATGTGACTCAACTGTGACGTCAGGCCAGGTCCTAGAAGCACAGAGCGCTGGAGGCATCGCTGGATCGTGGAGAGGTGAGGATAATGATTTTTTTATTTTTAACCCTTTCATTTAACTGGATATCACTTCTGCAATGTATGAATATACATTGCAGAAGTGATATTAGATGGCACAGAGCGGTGTTAGTGTACTGAGCATGCTCAGTACACTAAGATCGGGTCCGAGGAGACATCAGCTGTTTCCTCGGATCCGCGCTCCATAGGCCCCATGTTATTTGGCGCAGATCAGGTCGGATCCAATTCGGTCCGATCTGACCCGCTGTGCCAAAAATCGCAGCAGGCTGCGATTTTGGGCACAGCAAAAAAAATCGGCCAGGATCGATCCGACAAAAATCGGATGCCAATAAGGCCAAATCCGATGTGATCCGTGCCCATAGGATAACATGGGGCCAAAATCTGATCCGTGGCTGTCAGTTTTACAACGGACAGCCACGGATCACAGAAAAAAATCGCTGTGTGAAAGCACCCTTAGTTTTACCCTGCCCCATGGAGAGGCACCCTGCTGCACAGTCCGATTGCTTCTGAGAGATACCGATGAGCTGCAGCTCATCTGTATCTCTCTGAATAGCGGACTATGTGTGGTTGGCAGCGCCTGCCAACCACAACCCGGAAGTGCTCTGTGACAGCTTCCAGGGTCAAGCCAGGGCCGTCACGTGAGCAGCGGAGATCCCGCCTGCCGATGCAGGCAGAGAACAGCGCGTTTCCCGCCGCGGCACCTTTGGATCCTGCTGTCAATGATTGACAGCGAGATCCAAAGGGTTAACAGCACCGATCGGATCCCGGATCCGATTGATGCTGTTAGCCCGACATCTCAGCTGATGAGATCAGCTGAGATGTTGGGTGTTTGATGTGAGCTTCGCGGCGGAACTGACATAAAACTCTCTTTACCGGCCCATGATGTTGTTTAACTTCCTGGGTCGTGAAGGGGTTAATTACCACCAAGACAGAGGGGGCGGAGCTGGCCGAGACTGACATCCATAGTCACGATAGGCTTGGCCAGGTTTGTACTGCGCATGCACCCAATAGGTTGCCATGCCGCAGTACAAACTGGAAGTCACTGCAGAGCGTGCGGCGCCAGCAGGGTTTTAAAAAGTAAGCTGCTTGTGTCTGGTGAGTATGATGGATGTTCTGTGTGTCTATACACAGCACTATACTCTATATGCAGGTCCACACTACATCCTGTATTACAGTGTGCCTGTATATACTGTGGATTTGTGTGTACAATATAGTGCTGTGTACACAAGATATAGATCTATTGTGTATTCAGCCTGCAGCAGCTGTCATCTTGTGTATACAGCCTGCAGCAGTCTTGTGTGTAGTGTATATATACATACATAATGCTTGGCTGGAGGTGGAGCTGGAATGAAGGATGGGTGGAGTCTCAGGGGAGCCCCAAAATTTTGCCAGCGAGGGGCCCTGAAATTTTTGTGGCAGCCCTGCGCACACCAAAAAAAAATAAAAAATAAATTAAAAAAAACTTACAACATATTCACATCTCTTCTAGGTCAATGTCAACTCTGTGACTCCAAGCGACTGCTGATCGACTGCAGTGGTCATGTGACATGATGTCATATGAACACCTGCAGTGCTGACATTGATGTACGTCCGGGGTGAGGAGATGCTTCTTTTTAACTTTATCTAGGGAACCTTGACATTTAAAAGAGAACAACCAGCATCTTTTTGACCTGTAAACTAGAGACAGAGCCATAATGGCGCTAGGATGTGGATTAAAATTATACCTGTAGATAAGGGTGTTTTCACATCTGTATTTTTATGTCTTGCAGCTGTGTCAAGCAAAATCCTGATCAGGCATTCGTCCCTATAAGTAACATGGGGATGCAGTGACTACAGGTGGAATCAGGATTTAGCCGGATGCAGAAGAGTGCAGCATCTCATCCGCACCCCAGACTGCAGAATGTTGCAATTCAGGGTTGTTTGAAAAATCCTGATATGTCCGCATGCGCCGTAATGCGCCTAAACGATGCATTGAGGTCTATGTGGACAAGATGGATCAGGTATGCACACTGAGCATGCCCAGTAGAGTCAGTCACTCAGACTCTCTCTTGACACTCGATACCTCCATAAAAACCCCCTAGGCAAAAAGATACTGTGCCGGCATACCTTGCATGAGTTTGTCACTTCAAAAATGATGTGATTGGTGCAGTGTGTTGAGCATCGAGACAAGACTTTGTGCATCAGGTCATCTGTAATCATTCTGTCTCCTGCCTTGCCTTCTTTAATAAAATTTTGCACCACTGCTAACATTACCACTGTTGGCGGCACTTGCGCATTGCTATTGTGACGTCGTCTTCAATAAAATGGTGCAAGAATCTACCCATGCGTGTGTGGCACCCGAGGGTTCATGTGCCACAGTAACACCACAAAGGGTTAACTCCCCACACAACCCACAACACTACACTAGTGCCTCCAGGCCAGAAGGGGGAGCTAAAGCTGCTTCCTTATATATCCTGAGTGCAGAGGAAGTGGCAGTTAGTTCAGTTCCTGAGAGGACTGGGTGTAAAAGGGCTGCATTAGGCTCACCCCACGGTCCACTGTCCACTTCCAGGCCAGCCAGGGTCTGAGGAATAGGAGAAGCAGAGGAACACACCTGGGACATGGAGTTACCCTAAACTCACCCCGGAGAAGCGCAAAGACCGAATACTGGATCCGCAATTGTGCCTGACAGAAGCAGCACAGAAAACACCAGATATGTAAAGATTTTATCTTCACTGTGTGGAGCCCACTGGGATGGGGTACTCGTTACCGGAACAGATATCACAGAGGGTTATCACGGCGGTCTTGGTGTGGACTGTGTCCCGGGCCCACAAGTAATGGGTGCGGGTTATTTATAGGGGATATAATCATGACGCCACCCATGGTGTGTGGTCAGGGTGACCACCGCTGCTGCAGAACCTCCGGGGATGATGTTTGGCAGCCGGTGATGTAACGGCTCTCCATGGGCAGAGCCTGGTTCCCCAGGGCAGTGGTGATAATAGTCTATGGATGATTCAGAGTAGGGGTAGTGGTAGAGATGATAGCAGTTTGTGAGGGAAAGTAGGGCTTGAGCGCAAGGATCACACAGACTCACGGTTTCGTAGTTTTCCAAGTCTTTACTGCAGATGTTGTTCAGTAGATATTGTCCACGGAGTCTGTACTGGGGCCGGGTTGCTCCCACCCTGGCCGGGTGCTTGGCTTCACACTCCTGCGCTGTGTGTGTGGCCCTGCTGCCGCTTTAGCTAGGCTGCCAGCCCTGTCTCCTCTCACGGGTACCAACTTGCTAGGCAACTTGTCTTATCTTTGTGTTTCTGACCCCGCCGTGTTGCTTCGCTGTGGCACAGTGAAGATATATAACCTCCACTAGTCCGGTGTTTACTGTGCTGCTTGTGTCAGGCACAATTTTGGATCCGGTATCCGGTCTTTGCGCTCCTCCGGAGCGAGTTATAGGGTAACTCGGTCTCCCAGATGTGTCCCTCTGTTTCTCTTAACTCCTTTCCTCAGACCCTGGCTAGGCCTGGAATTGGGCAGAGAACCGTGGGGTGAGCCTAAGGGTATGTTTACACAGTGCGTTTTTGCTGCGGTTTACCATTGGTTTTATGGTAATGTAGGCCAATTTATTCCTGCGGTTTTGATTCCCAGCAATACCAATGTGTTTCACAGAAACGCTGTGCACACACTGGAGACAGTGTAAACACCACAGGATTTGCTGCATTTTTGTTTTCCAGCAAAACCTATGATTCTAGGATTAGCTGTCCCAACACATTGGTTTTTGTTTGGTGAAGAAAGTGGAAACACCTCAGGTTTTGCTGTGTTTTAGAAAGAATGTCAATTCTTTTCTGAACTTTTGTTAAAGTGGAAACAACTGTGGGATTTCCATTTTCTGTAGAGAAAAAAAAAAAAAAAAACCTGTGTGTCTGAAAGCTTTTCCCTGCACACATTGGTTTCCATCAAAACCTAAAACTCAGGATTAGATTAACACAGATTTACATAAAACCAAGGCAAAACCTGATCTCAAACGCAGCAAAACCTTCCTGTGGGCACATACTCTTAGGCGGCTCCTTTACACCCAGGTCTTTATTCCTCAGTCCTCCCAGGAACTGAACTGCTTACTTCCTCTCCACACCAGAATATATATAGGGAAGCAGTTTTAGCTCCCCCTTCTGGCCTGGAGGTGCTAGTGTAGTGTTGTGGGTTGTGTGGGGAATCAACCCTTGGTGTTGTTACTGTGGCACATTAACCCCAGGGTGCCACAACTGTACCACAGCAAAGCAACACGGCGAGGTCAGAAACAAAGATAAGACACACAGCACAGGAGTAGGAAGCCAAGGACCCGGCCAGGGTGGGAGCAACCTGGCCTCGGAACAGACTCCGTGGACAATATCTACTGAATACCATCTGCAGTAAAGACTTGGAAAACTACAAAACCGTGAGTCTGTGTAATCCTTGCGGTCGAGCCCTGCTCTCTCTCACAAACGGTTATCATCTCTACCACTACCCCTACCCTGCATCATCTATAGACTATCATCATCACTGCCCAGGGGAACCAGGCTCTGCCTGTGGAGAGCCGTTACATCGCCGGCTGCTAAACATCATCCACGGAGGTTCTGCAGCAGCGGTGGTCACCCTGACCACATACCATGGGTGGTGTCACAACTATATTCCCTGTAAATAACCCCCAACGCAATACTTGTGGGCCCGGGACACGGTCCGGACCAAGACCACCGTAATTCCCTGGTTCGGTACCAAGTACCCAGTCACAGTGGGCTCCACACGTGCACTGCGATCTCTGGCCCCATTTTACTGAAGTTACTATGGAGAAGAATACGAGCGGCAGTGGCGCATGAGTAGATAACAGGAAAATTCAATCATGAGCCATTGACATCCAACAGCGTCTGCAATAAAATGGCGCCAGATTCCGGTGCTATGTTATTGAAGACACTGTCACAATAGCAATGCGCACGCGCCGCCAACAGTGGTAATGGCGGCGGAGGGAGATTTAAATAAAGAAAAGGCAGGAGAAGGAATATTTACAGGGACCCGACCCACAAGCCATTGCACCAATGACGTAATTTGTGAAGGTTTGAACAAGGATTATTCAGCAATGAAGCCCCAGATTTCTTATCTAACAGGCATCATTTTTATCATCATTCTACTGATTGTCTCCATTTAAGAAGAGGTTGTCCACTTATGGAGAAACACTTTAATTTGCTTCGAATGAAATTGACAGTAGTGTATATGTGCCTAAAGTAGAGAAAAGGGGACCGAAAATCATGTGAATGGCGTCATTCTCTGTACAGCGCTGCTGAATAGGTTAGTGCAACATACCAATAAGTAAAACTTGCATAAAACATGCAACAAATTGAGCTACAGTCTGCAAGTCTGGATCTGTAGAGGGGAATGCGACAATCATTGACAGAACAAAATAATCAATTTTGAGCATTTTCATCTAAAGAGAACACATGCAAAGACAGAGGATTTCTTCGCAATCACACAAGAGAAAAGAAATGAATAAAGGCTTCAGAATTACCCATTCATGAATACGTGTAATCAGCTGCGAAAAATGATAAGTGTATTTTGTGACGTACTTTTGCTTTTTTTTAACCATAGCAGGTTCAGACGTTTTCCCCCAAACATAACGCCCATATCTTACAAGGAACATTGTGAAGTCATATTTTCTGCTGAAGAACACTCCAATATTTATATTTAATAAATAACATTAAAACAAAACATAAAATGTATACTCAAATAATCGAAAAATCTATATAGAAATCTATCATGCTAGATCTACACACAGGTGTGAGGGGATACTCACTATTTCTGCCAGTAGGAGAACTCCAGGTGGGCTCCAGAAGAAGCTTCTGTCATAGGACAGGCTGGTGCTGCTGGAGAAAGCCTCACTGTACGAGCTGCTGGTGGTGGTCACAGTGTTGGACCTGGGTCTCTCCTCTTCCATGTCTCCTACAGAAATCCAAGCAGAGTTAGAAGAGTTCCTCACATCTCCCTGACCTGTGGCACAATAATGACTATACTGAACGCTTCCTGCCCAGGATAATTATGCCCAGAGCACAATGGAGCAGTGAGAGCTGCCTGCCCTCCTCCTTCTCCAGGGGCGGATCTCAGGTAACATTCCTGGTGCACATGGCAGCTCTGTGTATCTACCTGTCCTCTCCTGATGGAAAATCTCCTCATCCTCAAACTTAAAGGAGCCTGATGGAGCAATGAAAGGAGATCTTGTAATGATCAAGTCCTTGCCCCAACAAGCTGCAGGAGGGTGATGCCACTTGTCATACATAGCAGGTGGGCACTGGATGCCTCTATCCTTCTGAGGTGGCTGTGGCTTCCTTTCCTCCATGACAGACTGCAATCTCTCTGTAAGCTCTGCAGCCTGGAAGTGAGCTTTGTAGGGGCAGGTGTGGTGGAAAACAGGGATCTGATCACTGGACTACAGATCCTGGACTACCAGCAGATCACTTCATGAGACCCAGCCAGGGCAACTGAGACTGAGGCACAAGGCAACTGAGACTTCTGGCTTCACACTATGTTTTTTGTGATCCTGTTCTGTTCGTTTTTGAAACAAACAGAACAGGATCCTTTTTGCCTCCCATGTATCCCTATGTTGCCAGATTGGTCATCCGGTTTTGCATATTCAGTCCCGGATTCGATCGTTTTTGCCTCCCATGTATCCCTATGTTGCCAGATTGGTCATCCGGTTTTGCATATTCAGTCCCGGATTCGATCGTTTTTGCCTCCCATGTATCCCTATGTTGCCAGATTGGTCATCCGGTTTTGCATATTCAGTCCCGGATTCGATCGTTTTTGCCTCCCATGTATCCCTATGTTGCCAGATTGGTCATCTGGTTTTGCATATTCAGTCCCGGATTCGTTTCTGTCCTGTTTTTCATCGGTCCCAAAAACAAAGTCTGCAGGATTTTTGACAAAGTTGGACAGAAACTAATCCGGTCCAGGACACATAGGCTGGTTTCACATTACGGAATTTTAATTTCCGATGCTGTCTGATAAAAATCGGACAGCATCGGACCGATTTTGGGCCCCATGCAGCCCTATGGGCATCGGACCGAATCGGATGTGCACTAAATGCCATCCGATTTGGTCCGATCCGATTCTGTCCGATATTTTATCAGTGCAAAGATCGGAGCATGCTCCGATTTTTGCACCGAAAATAAAATTGGACAAAATCGGATCGGACCAAATCGGATGGCATTTAGTGCACATCCGATTTGGTCCGATCAATTTATCATGGGGCCCTATGGAGTAAAATCGGGTCCGAGGAGACATCAAATGTTTCCTCGGACCCAATTTTACTGTACTGAGCATGCTCAGTACAGTAAAAATGCTCCAAACTGGAAGGCAGGGGTTAAAAAAAAAAAAAAAGTTTATGCTCACCTCTCCCCGAGCCCCCGCCGTCTTCCTGCAGGCTCCCGGTGACTCCCGCAGGCTCCCGGTGTCTGCAGAGGTCTTCTACTTCTGTACAGGACCTGCGGTGATGTCACAGTCACGTGACCGCAGGTTACCATGGTGTAACCTATTGTCACGTGACTGTGACATCACCGCAGGTCCTGTACAGATGAAGAAGACCTCTACAGACATCGGAAGCCTGCGGGAGCCACTGGGAGCCTGCAGGAAGACGGCGGGAGACGGTGGGGGCTCGGGGAGAGGTGAGCATAAACTTTTTTTTTTTTTTTAAAGCCCGGAGGCTACGATTTAATGCCGGAATTGGATGCCTATTTGGCACCCGATTCCAGGCATCAGAAGGGAGCCGATGCTGTCCGAATTTATCGGACAGCATCGGCTCCCTTCAAAATCGTAATGTGAAAGTAGCCTTAGTGTGTCAGATTTTAAAGCTGCTTTGTTTTTGATACGCTGATGTTTGGCTTCGACAAAACTTTATTGATACTGTTATGTGTGGATTACATGAGTTTTTAGTGTGTTTCCACTGTATATAAGTGTTTTTTACATTGCAGATTTTCCACAGCTAATGCAGTTCTATGGGGAAATTCTGTGCATAAAACTTAGGCCTAGTTCACATCTAATGCAGGTCTGCGTTTTGATGCATTTGCATTTCTATGCGTTTTTACTGCTAAAAACTCATCCACTGCAAAAACACGTGTTTGCAAAAACGCAAAACGCATGTGTTTTTGCAAACGCAACCAAAAACGTGGACTGTTGCGTCTAGGGCTGCGTTTGCAAAAATGCATGCGCTTTGCGTTTTTGCATATGTTTTCTATGCGTTTTCCATTTAAATCAATGGGGCCAAAAACACATGCATTTGGATGCGTTTTTAGCGGTAAAAACGCATAGAAACGCAAATGCAGCAAAACACAGACCAGGCTGTGAAAAGGGTCTAAGAGTACCTCCAAGAGAAATTGACATGTTGCGAATTTGAAACGTGCACCACATGTCAATGTACGCAATGTAAAAGGAAGCACAGTTAGAATAAGATTTCTAAAAATTCCATCCACTTTACCAGAACTGTAAGGCTACATTCAGACTGTGCATTTTTTGATCTGTTTTTTTGCAGTCCACTGCAGGTAATGGATCACTCAAATGACACCCCAGCAAAGTCTATGGATTTTCATTTTTGCCATTCAGACTGTGCTCTTCAAAAGTGATCTGTTTTCTCACTTTAGGAGAGCTACGTTCTTGAAAAGGACATGTCAATTTCTGTTGCATTTTTCTGCAGTGTTTTTCCCATAGGAGACCTTCAAAATTGGGGAAAAAAAACACAGCAGTCAAGAACTGATCAAAAAACAGAGGATCTGATTTTTTTAAACCACTCAAAAACAAGCGGATCCAGTTTTCCAGCAGGTGACAACAAAAACGCAGCACAAAACAAAGAAAGAATACAGTGTGAATGTAACCTAATGGGGACGTCACACGCATCAATATCGCGTGCAATATCGCTGCTGCACATGACGTTGCAGCGATATTGACATGTGTGACAGGGCGCATCAATATAAACCAGCTGGTTGATGGTCGCCAGGTTTTAGAACCTGCTCTAAAACCCGGCGATGGTCGCCCGGTGGACACGCAGCATCACTGCGTGTGACACCGGGAGCGAGCGAGAAGCCAGCACCCAGCGCCTCTCAGCAAGCGCTGGGAGCTGGTATTTATGGTAAAAAAAAAGCTTGTTTACATGGTTACCTGCATTCTCACTGGTCCTGATCGCTGGTGAGTCTGCCTGTGTGACAGCTCACCAGCGATCAGCCTTCAATGATAAGATCGCTGGCGACATTGACGCGTGTGACGTCCTCATTAGGCACAGCTTTTTTTTTGCATTTTTTGCAGTGAAAATATGCAGCATCAAAACTTATGGAAACTTAAACATACATTATAAAATGCTCATTACCAGTAAGGCTACATACACACTGTGCATTTTTTGATCCATTTTGTGCAGTGCACTGCAGAAAACGGATCACTCAAATGACATCCCAGTCGAATCTATGGGTTTCCAGTTTTGCCAATCACACAGGGCACTTTGAAAGTGATCTGTTTTTTCACTTTTGGAGGGCTCCGTTTTGTAATAGTGCATGTCAATTTCTGTTGTGTTTTTTTCTGTAACATTTTTGCTATAGACTCCATTCTAAACTGTTGAGAAAACGCTGCAAAAACAGAAATCAGTTTTTGCAAGTGCTTTTTGGGAAAAAAATGCAGCACTACAGGATCTGATGTCACTGGGACCAGGAAAAGGGAAGTCCAACAATTTTATGGTTCATTTTCCTGTACCCAGTGCTAATCACTAAATAGTAGCAACATGAGCGGGTACTGTCGAATGGGGATTGAAGTTGAATTCCTGATTGAAATGGTAATTGTCCTGTAATTAAATTTGTATTGTTTAAAATTGTGTCTGTGTGTTTACGGTATTTACTTTTTCTGTGTGCTCCACTGTCCTGTGCTGCGCATGTACTCAGGCAGCATTGGGCTGCAGCCCCCCTGCTTCCTGGGTAACATGCTCTGACAATGGGATATCTTATTTTTATTATTTTGTTCTATTGTTCTATCATTTTGAAAAATTTGGCATGGGCTCCCGTAGCCTTTTCAAGTGCCAGCTAAAGGTAACCCAACCAGCTACTGGCTGCAAACCCCGGTTGCCTGGGCTACCTTTGCCACAATGGAAAATGCAGGGGAGCTCTTTTTTTTACATTATTTAAATAAATAATGCAAAAAAAAAAAAGTGTGGGCTCCCGCAGCATTTTTCATTGCAAGCAAGAGTAACCCAGGCAGCTGAGGGCTGGAATTTTCAGCATGGTATGGCCCAAGCATTCTGGGCTACCCACTCTGAGAACAGCAGCCGTCCCAGAATTGGTGCCTCAATGAGAGACGACAAAATTGGGGGCTACCAGGGGCGGACCTACCGTGGTGCAGCTGGTTCAGCTGCACCAGGGCCCTGACCGGCTAGGGGGCCCTCAAGGCTCCAGTCGCGGGACCGGTCCTTCTCTTTCTTGACAGGGCTCCGGACTGGAGGAGGGTGCAGTGGCCGGCGGCTGGCTGTGCAGCGCAACGCTGCAGGCAGCATCCAACACACTCCCCAGCCAGCGCCTGTGTCACAGTGACTGGTCACTATGACAACCAGACAGTACTGTGCACAGTGTGCTGGTGCTGGGAGAGTCGGTGCTGCAGTGTCACTTCCGGGTTCTTCTGTGGGGGCTAGAGAAGCTCTCCCTCACCCGGAAGTGACAGTGAGCAAGCGCTGGCGGCTGGCGGGTGACTGAGGGCGGCTGAGGCTGCGGGCCTGCGGCAAGATCGAGGAGAGACGTGCGCTCATACCCGGTGCCTGAGGGCCTGTCGTTTGACTGTGACACTCCTGATGATCCTACCTGAGCTGAGGATCATCCGACTCTGATGCTCCCCCTGCCTGGCCTGCTCTTACCTTGTAAGAGCCCCAGAGCAGGGCTTTGGTGGGGAGGGAATAAATAATTAAACAGTCAGTAACCAACATGATTTAAGGGGGGGGAACCTTTCTTGATGCAGCTGAGCTTCTCCCACAGGACCCCCCTTCCAAAGGGGGATCCTGGGGGCCCCAGACTTGGATGCCTCAAGGAAGGGGGGTTCCTGGGGCCCCAAGGACCCCCTCTTCAGAAGGGGGGCACTGGGAGGGAAACTCAGCTGCATCAAGGAAGGGGGGCTCCTAGGGGCCCCCTCCTCTTCCTTAATGCAGCCGAGCTTCTCCCCCAGGACCCCCTCCTAACTTGATGCAGCCGAGCTTCTCCCTCTGGACCCCCTTCCAAAGGGGGGGGTCATGGGGCCCCAGGACCCCCCTTCCTTGATGCAGCCAATCTCCCTCAAGGAAAGGGGGCCCCTAGGACTCGTAGGGATGGGGCTTATCTTCGCGCTCTTTTTGCCGCGCAGCCGCAATGCTCTTCCCGCTCTGTGGCACAGTAATGGCGGCCCGATTTTACTGTTCACAAACAGTCAATAAAGTTCAATTCTAGGCACACAGTACCCGGTTTTATTGGGCACGGATCCTGTTTGTGACGGCGGGAATCAGTCGGTTGGCAGGGTAGGGGGGTACTCAGATAACGGGATGGATGGTCACTTTGATGGGGGATCACGGCTGGTCGGTTCCCGGTTCTGTGCTCTGGATCCTCAATGGCGGGGATGGTGAGGGGGATGATGATGATGGATGGGGAACGGTAATGTGACGCCACCTGTGGTACCTGGTACCGTGTATGTCAGCACTGCAGCCGGCCGCTGAGGTGATGGAAAGGCAGCTCAGAGTAGTACAGCTCCCCACAGGTGGAGTTTTACCTCAGGGTAGCGGGGGTAGATGAAGGGAGTAGTTGTCCTCACCTTTTTGATGCCGTAGGAACCCTCCGGGCAGCAGAGAAAATGAGGACAATCACCAGATCAGCTTAAGAAGTTCTTTACTGTTACCAGATGAGAACAGGTACACGGTGTAGTCCAGTTTTACGGGGACATAGCCACAGATTTTGAGGTAACTTTGCAGAGTCTGTCGGTGGTACCCTCTCACAAATTTCGGGATCTGTGTTCCTCTTTACTCTCATTCACCACTCTGAAGCGTTCCTTCGCCAGTCCCCTGGTCTGCTACTATTAGGTACAGTCGGTTCCTTACCGGTACGGACGAGAGTGAAAGCACATAAGCTTCCCGCCACCGGAATTCGGTCCTTTTCCTAATGTGTCCTGGACCTTTTTGGAACTGAGGAAGAGGTACAGTCTGTGGCGCTATGGCTCCCTTCTGTCGGTCCCACAGCTTGTTGGTTCACAGTCAGGGATAGACCTCTGACTGGCGCCTTCCCATAGGGGCGCCACAATCATGCAACCTGTGCGGCCATCAGCTGATTGGGGCCCTGGGGGATGATCATGTGACCTGGGGCTCCAAACATGTCAGCTGTGGCGCCCCACTGGTCTGGTTGCCACAAAAGGGTACTGCACTCACTGAACGGGTGTGGTGTTCTAGTCCTAAAGGAAAGGGGATGGTGAACCTTGGCCTCCAACAAACACAACCTAGGACCCACGGGACCATGAGCGAACCCGGGGGGAGGGCCAAGTTAAAAAAAAAGGGGACAAGGGAAGAACAGACAGTGAGAAGTTAGTTAGTCAGTGAGTGAGGAGCAAGCCGAAGCCAAGTATGCAGACGAGAACAGAGCGAGAACCCCAGGGGCATAGGCGGAGTGAGAACAGCCTCTGGGCACCCAGATCTATAACTAAAATAATCAGACGGAGGGGTGGTCAAGAACCAGGGAACCGGCCCTGAGCATGGCACGGACACTGTAAGCCCGAATCACTGAACTGGAGGCCACACAATCTCTAGGAGTGGTGGCTGCAACCCAATGCACCCGCTGAGAAGGCAGCTGAACTAGGATCAGGAGATAGGTACTAGTCGCCCGACAGGACCCGTGGCTGCTAGATCATGGCACTGCGTGTGGAGGCACTGACAGGAGAGGCAATGAAGTAGCGCTGGGAGAGTGACCAGAGAATGGAGAGGCACATGAAGGGGTCCTAAGCGAGCTATCTTGATTCCTTGTGGACAGGCCAGACTGGACTTGGTAGAGAGGAGCGCCCAGTGGCCAATTGCAACTGAAGTGAGTAAACCGAGTACAGAATTCCAACGCTGTGTGAGACTGTGTTATTCCCTAACTGCGGAGCCACCGACTGCCACAGTATACGAGACACGAAGGCCCAGCGTAATCACGGCCTTACACACTCTTCTAAATATGTCTACCCCTGGTACTGCTCCACCTACAGGGAACGACAACATCAGGCTGCCATACTAACAACCCGGAGGTCTGACCCGCAGCATCGGTCCACCACACTGACTAAGTACCATAGGTGGCATCACAAACATTTCCCCTATAAACTTTATTCCCATCCAACACACCCTAGAATCTGATTCCCAGCCAGTAATAATACCGACTCTCCCAGGGTCACGGAAGCTGGGTCTTGACCCCTGTGACTCCCCCGGCAGAACTGTTAGCCCGGTTCAGAGAACCCCACGGCCTTGGGGTTGGGCTAGCCATCAGCTGATTGGGGCACTGGGAGATGATCATGTGACCTGGAGCCCCCGAACATGTCGGCCATCAGCTGATCGGGGCTCCCGGCGGATGATCATGTGACATGGGGCCCCGATCAGCTGATGTTTTGTTGCCGCTCGGGTCCCCCGCGGCTGGTCAGATGATGGAATGTATGCCGGGCTATCCAGCCAGAAGATGGATTATGCACAAGGGGATCCATGGAGGGAGCTAATAAACTGGAAAACAAGGAGTCTGCGTGTTCTTTATTTCTAACAAGAGATCGCTTTCTTGTGTCTGTGTCTTTTTAAAAACTATTTCAATATTGCTAATGGCCGGCTAATGGTAACCGGCTATGCAGTCTACCCCCACCAATAAGAAATCCTCCTGTCAGGCTTTCATTCTGATGTTATTGGAATATTACGAAAGCAATGACATCACTTCAAGAATCCCAAAAATAGCAGAAGCACTGGAGGGATTGTGGCAGCCACCACCGCCTGTACATAGTCGCCAAAATGTTCAGTATTCCAATTTTAGAGGAAATACAAATTATTCATGTAGCCAGGATCTGTCTTCCTCCCAATTACAACCAATGTAATGCCTGATCCCCTTTTTTTGTTTTTTTTTTTTGGAGGGGGGACCTTTCAGTTTAGTTAATTTAATTAGTACCTACTAAACTATCAGTTTCTGTTTGGCAAAAATATTTTTCTCTTTATTTGTGCCTACTATTCCCCATGTATGTTCTATGTTTTGTGGGTGATGAGTTACTTTAGGAGGGTGGAGATTTGGGGGGATTGTTGGGTGATTGGAGGGGAATGGGTGTGGTTTGCATACACAGTGAACCTTTTGAATTAATGTCAAATAAATGCTTGTTATTTAAATTTGCTAACAAAAAAGACTATTTGTTTTATTCAAAATGTTATTAATTAACATACACAATTTTGAATTACAAAGTTTACATTGATACATAAACCCTTTTGCACAATACTGCATTTTTAAGCAAGACGTCTTCCGCAGCTGCACAGCACATCCTCCCAAGTTTGTGAAGATATCCAACAAAGCTTATCAACAGTTCCCCTTTGCTTGGCGACACATCCAAAAAACGCATAACCTCTACTTCCTAGAATTTTAATCACCGATGTCTTCAAAGGATCTCTGCTGGTTCGGCCCAACCTCTCCAACACAGGAGCATTGCCAGGGCACGACACCTTCGGGACTCATGAAAATTTTTCTCACAACCACACACCACAGCTGGATGGCTGACCAATTAACATGGGCAGCACTGGATTAAGTACGTTCTGTTGCATTTCCTCCACCGGCTCAGATGTATGTGACTCACCGTGGGCCGGGGTTCTCCTGTCTCAGGCGCAGGCTGCAGGTCACGGTTCAGCGCCTGAGGCTAGTCAGTAAAAGGGGTAAAAGTAAAATAATAAAAAGAATAACGGATTAGTTCGTGACGCCACCTGTAAGGTTCCGGTGATGGCACCGGCGCTGCTTGGACCTCCAGGGGATGGGCAGCAGCAGGATGGATCTGCTCCCTACAGGATGAGCGGGGATCCCCGGGGTCAGGAGCTGCAGTCGAGGAATAAGGCAGCTCGGTTGATTCTGTGGACAAAGCAGTTAGTAACCGTCCCGAAATAAAGCTCAAACACGTTTCCTCTGAACGGGTATTTACTTAGTTCTTGCACAGCAGACAGGTATAGCGGTGTTCACTGCCAAGTAACGCACCAGGTGGTCCCTGTGGTGAATAGTGTCCTTCCAAGGCTCCACAGTGTCTTTCTATATCCTGACTGTCCCTCTCCCTCATCGCGGCTTCTAATATACCAAACCAGGATACAGAGGATCTTCTGTTGGGACCCAAGCCATTGGCTCCCGACTCCTGTTAGGTCCCTGAACCTCAATGGTGGGTACCCCCCCGGTACAGCTGCGGTGATGGTAGATTGTGTATTGCGCTCCTGTAAAGCTCTCAATCACTCCGGGTTCTGTGGTGCAGTGATGTAGCATGTGTACCACCTCGGAGCTGGTACTCCGGGTTGTGGACTGGGCTCGGGTTGTCTATCACCCGTGTTTCTTCTCTCTTGGCCCCTTTCACTTCTGGGTCACCAGTGCTCGGTGCCCTCCCAGTTAGCTGTTCTGTCATGACTCGACTTCTCCTTGCTCTTGTCTCTCCAACTGTCTAACTCTGTTCTTCTCTTTCTCACTGCTATACACCTAACTCTCCTCCCACCAGGACCGGTTGCCCAGGAAACGGGTATCTAATTGGTCCTCTGCCTCTAGGTGTCGCATGTGGTACATGGAGCCTTGGGATTAACCTATTCACCACTGGGACGGAGAATACCGCACCTTCAGTCAGTGGTGCATTACCCTCCTGTGACGCACTCGTTGCGGGGCGCCACATAAGCTCCAAAACAAAGTTGTGGAGAACACAGCAGGCCTTAGGGTGCCTTTACACGTCGCAACAAAGCATGCAATTTCACTTGCAACTTACTGGTTGCAGTGAAATCATGGACACATTGTTCCATTTGTACACGGCAACAAAATGGAACAATGTGTCCATGATTTCACTACAACCAGTAAGTTGCAAGTGAAATTGCATGCAATGTTGCAACGTGTGAAGGTGCCCTTAATGACACTGTTAACTGTTTGGCCATCCAGCTGGACAGCTGTGTGAAAGAGCTTCCACTGACTAGTCATGATTCCAAAGGTGCACTCCACATATCTCCGTTCCCGTCTCAGCCGATAGTTAAAAATCCTCAGCTGGGTATCCAGTCCCCTAGTGGGTAAGGGTGCAGCAGGTTTGTCTTCAGAGGAAATGCCTCATCTGATACCATCACAAAGGGAACTAGATCTGTGGAAACCGGCAGAGGTCGTGGGGCTGGGAGCGTGGCTTGTTGTTGAAGAATTTGTAGCCCAATTAATGAGTTTCCCAAAATCCGAGAACCCACAGAAATTCCATAGCTACCAACATTAATGAGAACTAATTTGTAATGGGCGTCAGCCACCGCCATAAGGATCACGGAGCAATACTTCTTATATAATTATAATTATAAGCCTTTGCAGCACTGGGGTCTTGAGGTCCTGGGTTCAATTCCCACCAAGGACACTAAGGACAACACAAACTCCTTGCAGATATGTTCTCCCTGTGTTTGCGTGGGTTTCCTCCGGGTACTCCGGTTTCCTCCCACATTGTAAAGACATACTGATAGGATGTTTAGATTGTGAGCTCCAAGAGAGACAGCATTATTGATGTATGTAAAGTGCTATGGAATTAATAGCGCTATATAAATGAATAAATATTATTATAATTAAAGAACTTCTGAACCTTTACATGTTCCCCATCAACTGCACCTATGCAGTTTGGGAAATTGGCGCCTTCTGAACCTTTTCATGTTCCCCATCAACTGCACCTATGGAGTTTGGGAAATTGGCTGCAGTTTGAAAGCCTGCTGCAAACTGTAGCCAAGACTCTTCAGTTGGGCAAGGAAGCACGATGGGCTGCAACTTCTCCCAGATCATGTTAAGGTACCTTTACACGTGGCGACATTGTTCCATTTGTACACGGCAACAAGATAGAACAATATGTCCATGATTTCACTGCAACCAGTAAGTTGCCAGTGAAATTCCTAGAAAAGTTGCCGCGTGTAAAGGTACCCTTACTCACAATTCCAGAGATGGTGGGTATACCAACCCGGAATTGAAAGTGCAGGGATGCATAGCTCTCTTCTGTGGCTAGAAATCTTGAAAAAAAATTATTACAAGAAAGTTAATAAGCGAACCAGAAAAACACAAAAATGCACAAACAAACAAAGGCCAAACATTAGTGTATGTTATATATTTGTGTTAAACACTATGGCAGAAGGTAGGTTGACAGCCAGTATATGCAATACAGAACCAAGTACACACAATGTTCACGTGAGAAACACAGTGTGCTGCCAAACACATGAATGCACTGTAAGAAAATACTGTGGGATTCCCTACAAATACCTGCTGCCATATTCTGTAGCGATTGTACTCCTGAGTCCACTACTTAAGATCTAAAGGCACATGGACTTT
This sequence comes from Allobates femoralis, assembly GCA_033576535.1. Classification (NCBI taxonomy): domain Eukaryota; kingdom Metazoa; phylum Chordata; class Amphibia; order Anura; family Aromobatidae; genus Allobates; species Allobates femoralis. The sequence goes on along the minus strand of JARQOC010000005.1, from coordinate 443,216,925 downwards.
GGAAAAGTACAACAGATTTTTTTTACATAGACTTCAAAGACCATAATATATAAATATGTCTATATATTGTGAGGCACCGACCGGGTCGGGCCCTGCGACCGGTGTGTGCCTCCCTGGGTGCGTCCTCCATATTGACAGGTCGCACTCCATCCCGGGATTTTGTGTTGGTTCTGCTTACTCGCTTGGGTGTGATAAAAGGAAGCTAGACCACAGGGTGTGGTCTCTAGTGTGAGGGAGTGAACACAACTCCCTGAGCTTCAGACAGAGAAACATCCCTGAGCCAGGCCTGAGACATTGTAGCTGGTTTTGACGGGGTAAGTCCTTTTGGGTGAAGATGAGAAGCGGCCCCTGAAGTAAGGGGAATCCGGAATAGTGCACCGGACTATTGTTGTCTACGTTTTGTGGCCAAATAAACCCGTGTGCCGTGACCAGTGGTGCTGGATACCGTGTCTTTGCCTCCCTGACGCCGCTACACCTCACAATATATTTACATTAGTTATCGAATATACACACACACACACACATCTGTAGACACCAAACTCATGCTAGGTAACATTAAGCAAACATACTGCAAATTATTCAACCAAGGGCCTATGGAGACTCGCTACCCGGGCGTCGAGTTGCAGGGATGTCACCTGTGGCCCGCCCGAACCCGTTGCCCTAGTGGTCAGCCTAAAAATTGGGTAAGTTGTCGAAAAGGGAATAAAGAAAAATAAAGTTAGTCGTGGTGCCACCTGCAGATTCTGGTGAGGTTCACCAGCGCCGCTTCAGACTTCCGGAGACGATGGTACTGCAGCTTGGATGTTGCAGCTCCCTGCAGGCGGAGCTGAGTCCCCGGGGCAGAACACTTGTGATGGTGGTGCTGGATATGGTATATGGAGTAGTGCAGCGGTTCAGATGAAAGGAGACACTGAGGCGGAATGACTCTGCACGGGTACTTTTACTGGAACCGGTTCAGATGGCAGTTTAGGTTACAGCTTTTACAGTCTTTAGACGGGTAGCTGGCCAGGTAGTCACAGAAGTGGGTAAAGTCTTTTTTAAGGTTCCCGTAGTATACCTTCTTTTGTCAATCCCACACCCTGCTGTTCTGTCCTGCGCCTCCTCACTTTCCTTGCACTGCCCTGAATGTTCTGAACAGGAATGTCGGTGCTGCTGAACAAACCCAAGATGGCCGGGGTCGACAGCTCAGGGATTGAACTCACCTGTACCGTTCCTCATAGCCAGCACTCCGTTGGTGGACTAGGATTCCTCCAGACTATGGACGGTCTGATACAGGGTTTCCTCGTTCTTTTCCTGGGCTTCCTTTTCTTTCAGGCCACCTCCCTGGAATACCCTTCTCTCTCTCGAGCTCCCACCTTGCTTCGTTCCTCAGACCAAACTAAAACTGACTGTGTGACTTCCCGTCTCACCTAACTACGCCCCTCTGGGACTGGGTCTCTGTCCTAGGATTTAACCCCATCATCCCTGGCTAGTGTGCGTGAGTGCTAGGATGGGTGTGGCACCCTGGTTGGGGCATCACAGAACTCTTAGGACACAAATGGAACGTACACAGCAAGCAGACCTCTCTAACTAACACACCTTTTTAACACCCCTTTCACCCCAGGCCTCTAGGGGGAGCTCCACTGGTTACCTTGAGCCAGTTCCCCCTATAAATACGGGTCCTGAAGGGAGAAAGAGTGGAGTGTGCAGTCACTTTAGAACTGTGAACAGCTAGGAGAGCTGACCTGGTACTGGAGCCGCACTAAGCCCAGACCAGCACACCCGCAAGTGAGAGACCCTCGCAATCAGGGTCATCGGAATAGGAAGCAAATACCTACAGGGACAGAGGAGATACCATAACTCGCCCTAACAATCAGGTCACTGGGTCCAAGCTGCAGGAGCCATGGCGCAGGCTGCAGAGAAACCAGCACCCGCACCAAGGGAGTCTAGCTCCCTGGACACCTGACGCACGAACGGATGAGAGTCCGGGAGGAAGGAAGACGTCTCCCACAACCCCTTCATAGTGCCCTCAGTGCAGCAAACTCAGGTGAAACACGTCCCACCAGAATGTGCAACCCCGGTCCGGCAGTATTACATATCCACCGGACACTGTTAGAACTGTGCAGTTAAGGAAGCCTACACCACTGCTTGCTGTGGAAACTCCAGGAGTGTCTACTTCATCACCCGGTCGAGTGTACCTGTTGCCACCAGTAAAAGGTACAGAAAAGACTTTGTGTCCGTGCATTCTTCCTGGACTAGTACCCAAAACGACCGAGCTGCTGTATTCCATCCGGTACAGCTCCTGGCCCCGGGGACCCCTGCTCATCCTTTGGGGAGCATCCCATCTAGCTGCCGCACGTCCCCCGGAAGCCCACACAGCGTCGGTGCATTCACCGGATACCCACAGGTGGCGACACGACAATCAAGAAACAACCCCATCCTTTATTCCTCTTTTATCTGACCACCGGGCCCCACAGCCTCAGGCACGGAACCATGACGAGGGAATCATCGCCTGAGATGTGAGCATCCGGCAACGGTGAGTCAAAATTTGGCGTCACGAACAGGATACGAATAGGCCCGTTCCAACGGATCTTTTGTGCTATTTAATGACTGTGATTATTGAACTGTACATTTGAACCGCCATTGCTGCGCAGAAGGCGGGAAAAGAAGGGGCGTTACTGTGCAAAGAGCGCGAAGATAGGCCCCGCCCCACGTTCTGCCGAGTTCCGCCGAACGCAGCAGGAACCGGAAACTCCCGTGGTGCCTCACTCCTCACCGCAAGGCCGACAACTTCTGCTGAAATCGAAAGGGCTGGCCAAGCTTACCTAAGGGGGAGCGAGGATGAGTGACTCTGATTCCGGCGACGAGGCATCCCCGCAAGTATATCCACCGGTTGCTCCACCGGGGCCACCAAACGTACCCCCGGTCGGTCAGCCACCCTACCCGGCGTCATGCCGCAGCAACCCGCTCTGATAATGCTGATATCTCTACCGTATGTTCCAAATGCAGCCTGGTTACCAAAGTACAGCGGTAAACCCGGTACCCTGGATATGTTCTGGAGGAAGATATGCCAAGTGCTGGATATATACGCCATGACCGGTAAGCAGAGAGCTTCAGTAATAATGGGACAGTTAACAGATGCAGCAGAGCTGGAGACCCGAAACTGGTCTATAGAAGCTCAGGAGTCTGTCGAGCAGATATTGCTAAACTAAACCCGGTTTTTGAACACCACACCGAAGTGGAACTAAGACTGTTGTTTTACCATTGCAAACAAGGGGCACAGGAGAGTGTCCTGGACTATGCACTGCGCTTACAAAAAGCACTGAGACTGTTAAAACAAGTCGATCCTGATGGTGTTGGAGATGAAAACAAAGCGTTAATTGGACAATTTGTTGTGGGACTTAGACTACCTGATGATAAGAAATAGGCACGCTGGTGGGCCCTGCAAAACCCTGACGCAGAGTTTGATACCTTAAGAGACTTAACAGTGCGGGGACAGCAGTTCCCTACAGTGCCCGATCTAACCTCACAGCAGCAGTATGCTAACACCCCTTCCGTGCCAGCAACAGCATCTCCACTCCCCACGGTTCAGGCCAGCGCACAGACTATAACACCCGACCGGTTCGATAAACTGTGCGCTGATGTGCAGCAGCTGATAAAAGACATGGCCAAGCTCCGAGGTGAAAGAAGACCCAAGACAGAAGCAAGGTCATCAGACAGGATCCAGCTCACTGACATCCCGTGGATGAGGAAGAAGACACCGCCGCCGCGAGGAAAACCTACAGATCGCTACTGCCCTGATGGACATCGCATCTGCCAAAAGAGTGACAAAGAAGGACATACCTACCGTTCCAGTCCTTTAAACGAGCAACCCCGGGGCGAGAAGGGCCAACCCCAGGAGTAGACTGTCCAGGCCCAACTAACTGGGAGTACAAGTACATGGGAGACCGTCCGTACTTGTCAATCATCATCGATGGCACCGCTACCTCAGCATTGATAGACACTGGATCCCAGGTGACAACCATCCCGAGTATCCTTTACAAACGGTTCAGGCCAGATGTTAAGCTGGAACCCCCAAACCCTGATCTGAACATTGAGGCAACTAATGGTTTGCTAGTTACAGTAGAGGGACAATGGGAAGCTACAGTAAAGGTGGGGAGGGTGCAGCTGAAGAACCAGGGTATCATAGTGCCAGCAACAGCCGTATCTGGAGTCAGGAAGGAATTTTTTTTCCCCAATGTGGAGCTTAGTGTTGCCACATGGGTTTTTTTTTGCCTTCCTCTGGATCAACATGTTAGGCTATGGGTTGAACTAGATGGACTTAAAGTCTTCCTTCAACCTTAAAAACTATGTTACTATGTTACTATAGTGGTTCAGGACAAACCGTATGAGCGGGATCCACGCGTAACACTGGGTACCAATGTAATGGTTAAATGTCTCGATGAAGTGTTGTTTTTACTCCAACAGAGTGCTGATGCTGGTAAACCAAGATAAAGGAGAGCTATCCAAAGAGAGATCCGAGCTCTGGTGTATCAACAGCAGGTAAAAATGTCAAACGGTGAAATTGGCAGTGTACGGGCAACAGATCCCATTCCAATTGTGGCACCACCCAGAAGTGAAATGATGATCTGGTGTCGGGCAGCAATAGGCCTCAGAGGGTAGGACTACCAAGCTGTAGTAGAACCTGTAATGTCTCATAGTAGTCCTACACTCTTGACAGCCAGAGGGTTGGTTGACGTGAGAAAAGGGAGAGTCCCCGTACGCATATTGAATTATGGTGATGACGAAGTCAGACTGCCAAGATATTCTACTGTTGCAAAGGTGTATCAGGTTGAAAACAATGCCATACATGATGTAAAATCCTTTTCCCAAACAGTGACTGATGAACCCCTCACTCCAAAAATCATCTAGAGAAATGGTGTCAGGAGCTCAGCGTAGGAACTGACAACACACCTTCTCATCAGAAAAATGGAGTTTACCAGGTAGTTCAGGAGTACGAACAAGTGTTCAGCAAACACCCACTTGATTTTGGGAGGATTAAAGGGGTACAACATCACATCCCCACGGGCGACCATGCACCCATCAAAGAAAGATACAGGCCTATACCACCCACACACTACCAAAAAGCAAAAGAAATGCTTCAGGACATGAAAAATGGAGGGGTCATCAGGGATAGCTGTAGTCTCTGGGCAGCACCACTGGTCCTGGTTAAAAAGAAGGATGGTAGTATGAGAATGTGCGTAGACTATAGGCAAGTCAAGAAAGTCACACACGAGGACGCATACCCGTTACCCCGCATAGAGGAATCACTAGCTACACTTAAGTCTGCCAACTACTTCTCCACATTAGATCTTGCTAGTGGGTACTGGCAGGTCTCCATTGCAGAGGAGGATCGTGAGAAGACAGCCTTCACGACACCCATGGGGTTATGCGAATTCAACAGTATGCCGTTCGGGTTGTGCAATGCCCCAGGAACATTTCAGAGACTGATGGAATGTTGCTTGGGTCACTAGAACTTTGAAACTGTGCTGTTATACCTTGATGATGTCATTGTATACTCGCAGACTTATGAAGATCACCTGCAACACCTGAGTGAAGTATTCGAGTCGCTGTCCAAGTACGGAATGAAGCTGAAGCCGTCCAAGTGTCACCTGCTGAAACCCAAGGTCCAGTACCTAGGACATGTGGTCAGCGCAGAAGACGTGGCACCTGATCCGGACAAAGTTACCGTCATCAAAGACTGGCCAGCACCAACCACTCACAAAGAGGTACGCCAATTCTTAGGACTGGTCGGTTACTACCGACGATTCATCAAAGGCTACACCAAAATAGCAGCACCGATGCAAGATCTCCTAGTAGGTCACTCAAAAAGCGGCAAGATCAGGGGACCCCCGTTCCGGTGGAAACCAGAACAGGAACAATCCTTCCAGAAGTTAAAAGATGCTTTAACTGGGGAAGAAATCCTAACATATCCTGATTACAACTTACCATTTTTACTGTATACAGACACAAGCAATGAAGGCCTAGGAGCAGTCCTAGCTAGAAAAGGTAATCGCCTACGCCAGCAGAAAGCTCCATCCCACGGAAAGGAACCCGGAGAACTACAGCTCGTTCAAACTGGAGTTCCTGGCCTTGGTATGGGCAATCACAGAGCATTTCAAGCATTACCTGGCATCCGCCCCATTCACAGCTTTCACTGACAACAATCCTCTAACACACTTAGAGACTGCAAAGCTGGGAGCCCTAGAGCAGCGTTGGGTAGCAAGATTGTCAAACTATGACTTCACTGTGAAGTACCGGGCAGGTCACAAAAACGGCAACGCTGATGCCCTGTCTAGAATGCCTAACCTCCCTGAAGAAGGAGAAGACATAGATGACCTGGAGGAGATAGAATTACCAGCTTTCCATTGCACGGGTACGGCAACGTGTCATCAGGCGAGTCAGAGACGTGGAGAGAGGACCGTGAACCCTCTACCTCATCACGACTGGAAAGAGACTCAAGCCAATAATCCAGGCGTCAGCTTAGTCAGGGAATTAATAACCCAAGACCACGCCAGTATGGATCCTGATGCCTCACCAAGTGCCAAGCGCCTGTGGAAGGAGAGAGGGAAGTTATTCGTCTACCAAGGGATGCTATGCAGAAGGTATTTGAACCCCAGAACACATGAACTCATCTGGCAGATAGTAGTCCCAAAAACTGAAGTCCGAATGATCCTTGAAGCCTACCATGACGATGCAGGGCACTTCGGATGGAAGAAGCTGGAAATGCTACTGAAAGACCGTTTCTACTGGGTCGGTATGCGACGTTCAATTGACAAATGGTGCAAGAATTGTGGACCATGGCACCTTCGAAGAAAAGACCATCTGATTCAGAAAGCTCCGTTGCAGCCAATTGTTACCAAGAAACCCCTCGAAATAGTTGCTCTCGACCACGAAAAGTTAACCCCAAGTCACACCGGTTAAGGTACCTTTACACGCCGCTACCGAAAGTTAGAAACCACCGGGTGTCGCACGTGCACGCGCGCGTTTCAATGGTTCCTAACGGTACCTGATGCCGCAATTACACGCCGCTACAAGGTGCTCCACAGAAGGTATTTTCGGTCCCTGGAAGTACCGACGGGTGCCGCAGTTTACCTTCTGTGGAGCACCTTCCCTGATTTACACGCCGCTACCACAAGGGAATATGGAAGGACCTGGGGCAGCAGGGACAACACATAGGCGTTCCAGAGTTGTGGATTACGAGACGCTCGTACGGTGATTGGACAAAGCAATAACATTATGATTGGCCAGCCAGCGCAGGGAGGCTGGCTAATACATGACGCTATAGCAAATGTGTAGTGACTGATCATCTCATTAAATATGCCACCCTGTGCAGGGACAGCTAATGGGTACACAGTAGTCACCACCAATGATAGCTGATGGAGCGTGGTATACATGACGCTCAAGCATGCCCGAGGTAACTCAAATACCGTACCTGTGCCCCGATTACACGCCGCTACCATAGGGTTTACACCTGCTTGTTTTTGAGCACGACTGAAAGACAGGTATCCAAAGAGACCGGTGGCAACAACCTGAATTACACGACGCAACCTCGCGGTGTTTTGAAGGTAAAAAGTACAATTGTCTCTGACACCTGGTGGTTTCTACCTTTCGGTAGCTGTGTGTAAAGGTACCTTTATACTTACGCACTCACCATGGTTGATCACTATTCAAGATTCCTTGTGGTTGTTCCAGTTAAAGACCTAACTGCAGAAGTAGCAGCTAAAGCATTTCAGAGTTTCTTTTGTCGCTCCCATGGGTATCCAGACCAAGTCTTAACTGACCAAGGGCCAGCATTCGAATCAGACCTGTATCACGCATTCCTAGGACTATATGGGTGTAAAAAGATAAGGACAACTCCATATCATCCCCAGACCAATGATTTATGCGAGAAAATAAACCACATCGTGATTGATATGCTCAAAACTTTGCCTCTTGAAGAGAGAAATCAATGGCCTGTAAAAAACTTCCAGACCTTGTGGATATCTACAACCACATACCTGTTAGTTCAACTAATTACTCACCTGCCTACTTGATGCAAGCAAGACCAGATAAATTGCCAGTTGATTTAGAGATGGGAACCATCAAACCAACACCAGATTCTCCAGAAGAAGATTGGATTAATCAACGCCAAGAGCAATACAAGAAAGTACAAGAGAGTGTTGAAAGAAATCTAAACATAAGCAGAAACAAACAAGAAAATGACTTCAACAAGCATGCCTCAGCAGAACCTTTGACAACAGGCGAACTAGTAATAAAAAGGAAGAGAAAAACCAACAAATTGTATGACAATTGGGAATCAGAACCCTACACAATAATGCCGTCACAATACGACAATTCAAAAACTTGTGTAATCAGCAAAGACAAAGGAAACACCTTTACAACTGTATTAAGAGACCATTTGAAGAAATGTCCAGAACAGTTAATACCTCAAGAAACCAGTTATCCTACAGTAACCATTGAAAAACAAAAGGAAAACCTAGTCCATACAGAAATTGGAGACTTACCCGCCGACTGGCCACAATGCAATGGTGCATTTATCATACCAGTTATTTCTTTCTACCAACCTGTAGAAAATCAAGAATCAATACCAACTCAACCAGTTCAAGAAGAACCAGTTCAAATGCAAGAAATGCAGCCTGTTATTCCGGAACCTGAGATTCCGGTAATCGGTGAACCTGCTAGTCTCATAGTAAGAGAAAGAACTCATAGACAGCTACCTACACTACCACTTTTAACAGAGGATAGTCCAGTAGACAGATTATGTACATATTATGGAATTACCGAAACACATAGGAGCAGCAGACCAAGAACCAGTATGTACACTACAACAGCAGATTTTGACACGCCAACACTACGCATGTCCACATGTAGTACATTGGGACAATCCCCAAATAGATATGGAGAATGGGTTTAGAATTTAGTGGAACAATAATAACCCGATGTAAATAGTACCCGTGCTCAAAACTGTAAAAAGTAGTGTACAGAAGGGTGGAGGAACTGGGCTCTGTCCCAAGTGAATTAAGTTGGGAACAGAAAGTGCCTGGGTAGGGTAAGAAGGTTAGACTCGGCCTCCTAAGCAGAGACACCCATAGGGAATGTATAAAGTTTAAAATATGTACCTGTGTGTGTGTTTAAGCCATCAGAGACTTTACTGCTGGACTTTACCCTTTTTCACATTTTATAAACTTGGACAATAGTCACAGGATTTGTGTGACCAAAGACTTACTGTTTCCAGCCTGCGGCAGATGGACTAGTGCCGTATGGACTGCCTTTTCATATTTTTCCTATTTTTCCCCTTCTTTTTCAGTGATTTTTGTATTTTTCAATGTAAGACTTTGTAAGTACCGGTTATTAAATGTATATATTGTTTAGAGCAGTGTTTCCCAACTCCAGTCCTCAAGGCACACCAACAGGTCATGTTTTCAGGATTTCCTTAGGATTGCATAGGTGATAATTTAATCACTTGCACAGGGGATAATTCCATCATCTGTCTAATGATAAGGAAATCCTGAAAACATGACCTGTTGGTGTGCCTTGAGGACTGGAGTTGGGAAACACTGGTTTAGAGGTTAAGTTGTAAAGAAAAAAAACGTTTGCTCAGTCCGGGAGAACTGAAGTTAACTAAGGGGGAATGTGGCACCCTGGTTGGGGCACCACTCTCTTAGGACACAAATGGAACGTACACAGCAAGCAGACCTCTCTAACTAACACACCTTTTTAACACCCCTTTCACCCCAGGCCTCTAGGGGGAGCTCCACTGGTTACCTTGAGCCAGTTCCCCCTATAAATACGGGTCCTGAAGGGAGAAAGAGTGGAGTGTGCAGTCACTTTAGAACTGTGAACAGCTAGGAGAGCTGACCTGGTACTGGAGCCGCACTAGGCCCAGACCAGCACACCCGCAAGTGAGAGACCCTCGCAATCAGGGTCATCGGAACAGGAGGCAAATACCTACAGGGACAGAGGAGTTACCATAACTCGCCCTAACAATCAGGTCACTGGGTCCGAGCTGCAGGAGCCATAGCGCAGGCTGCAGAGAAACCAGCACCCCCACCAAGGGAGTCTAGCTCCCTGGACACCTGAAGCACCAACGGATGAGAGCCCGGGAGCAAGGAAGACGTCTCCCACAACCCCTTTATAGTGCCCTCAGTGCAGCAAACTCAGGTCAAACACGTCCCACCAGAACGTGCAACCCTGGTCCGGCAGTATTCCATATCCACCGGACCCTGTTAGAACTGTGCAGTTAAGGAAGCCTATACCACTGCTTGCTGCGGAAACTCCAGGAGTGTCTACTTCATCACCCGGTCGAGTGTACCTGTTGCCACCAGTAAAAGGTACAGAAAAGACTTTGTGTCTGTGCATTCTTCCTGGACTAGTACCCAGAACGACCGAGCTGCCGTATTCCATCCGGTACAGCTCCTGGCCCCGGGGACCCCTGCTAATCCTGTGGGGAGCATCTCATCTAGCTGCCGCACATCCCCCGGAGGCTCACGCAGTGCCGGTGCATTCACCGGATACCCACAGGTGGCGTCACAACAATCAAGAAACAACCCCATCCTTTATTCCCCTTTTATCTGACCACCGGGCCCCACAGCCTCAGGCGCGGAACCGTGACGAGGGAATCATCGCCTGAGACGTGAGCATCAGGCAACGGTGAGTCATGGGAACCTCATGTTGACTTTACAATCCCCTGCAACAGGAATACTGCACACTCTATTGTGGGTGCAGTACCCCTACTGTGGCGCACTGACCAGTGGGGCACCACACAAAGTGATGAGGAGCTGTTCCTCAGCAGAAATGGATTGGCGCATGGCAGTCTCTTGCATTGCCAAATGTTGTGTGAGAAGGCCAGGCAGGCGGTCAAAAGTCTCCATTGTCAGCCTGCAAAATGCATGAAACTTGTCCAGATACCTGACAATTAAAAAGAGTATACTTATAATGCTAGTCACTACAGTAATAACTAATCTCTGATGTGCAGAAAACAGACTGTAATAACAGAAAGTAAATATAATAATATTATTTCTTACTGGTAGTAAAGAGAGGTCAAAACAATCCGGGGTCAGGTACAGGAAATGGCACAGTAACAGCTAGGGATATCCAGATGCGAAGTCTAATTCAAGCCTTAAGCCAGGAAACCAGAGGGACAAAACACAACACAGAGAAACAGGCAGAAAAAGGAATCAGGTCACAAGCGAAGAATCACATCTAGGTAAGGTAACTAATGAGACAGGCTCTGGCTCCGAGCACAGAGAGATCAATCCTACACCTCCAAAGACAAATGTACAATTGACACAGAATAGGGCAGGAAGCTTGCTTTAACGGAACCTGTCACCTGGAATTAACCCCCTAACTATCACTAGTTGTCCCTACACCTTCCTAGGAGCTCCCTAAATATCCCTCTCTGTTTTAAATCCGCCCTGTAAAGATGAAGAAAAATGACTTTTAACTTACAGGGCGTCGCTCAGTCAGGCGACTGATAAGGAGGCTCCAGGTTCTATTGTCCCTTCCTCGCTGCATCACTGCACGCCACACTGGGCATCATTATTCTGTATTGATTTCCTCCTGTATTTGGAATTTCCCGCCCTCTTTTCCTCCTATGGTGCACTGGCCGGTACGTCACATCCGGTCCGATGCATTATGGGCCCAATCATGTGATTGGCCCTGGTGCATTATGGGCTGGATCATGTGATTGGCCCGGCTCCGCGAATGTGCAATGCGCATATTGAAGCCGGGCAGATCACGTGATCCAGCCCATAATGCACCAGGGCCGATCACGTGATCTGGCCCATAATGAACCAGGCCGGATGTGACATACCAGCCGATGCATCATAGGAAGAAAAGAGGGCGGGAGATTCCAAATACACGGTGAGATCAATGCAGAATAATGACGCCCAGCGGGGCGTGCAGTGACGCAGCAAGGGGGGGGAAACGGAGCCTGGAGGTGCATTTCCAGTCGTCTGACTGAGCGACGTCCAGTAAGCTCAAAGTAATTTTTCTTAATCTTTACAGGGCGGATTTAAAACAGAGGGGTGGTTAGGGAGCACCTAGGAAGGTGTAGGGCAGCGAATGATAGGTCAGAGGGTTAATTCCAGGTGACCGGTTCCCTTTAAGTAGAGTTCTAATCAAGTGAGCTGGAATGCAGGTGATCTGAAGCACAGAGCCAGCCCGGACTGACAATCCCCATAACAAGCTAGTAAAGGACAAAGGCAGTGTGGAGATCGTCACAATACTAAATTACACCCAAAAAACAATCCATTGTATGTTTGCTCTGATAAAGCCCTTTTTTTTTCAAAAATCTTTAATTAGCCAGCAAATAAGCAACCATACAAAGCAAACATTGTAGAAAATCATACATTGACTAAAATTAAGTAACAAGTGAAGAATACGATTGCAAAAACCGAGCATTGGCACAGAGTATTGTGAATCGGAAGCATAAAAACATAAGAGACCTCTTAGTACAAAGGCGAAAATTGACTTTGCCACTTCAAATTAACAAACAAGTATTCCTGCAACGAGAGATAAGGGCAGCTTAGAGAAAAAGAAAATGAGAAAAGGAAAGAGCAAAAGAATAGTAATAGGAAGGGGAAACTGCTATAAGAAGGGAAGAAAAAAAAGGGGGGGGGGATGTAGAAATGAGTAAGGGAAACATTATAGGGGGTACATGAAATGGAAAGGGCAACAAACCCACATTCCACTTCTGCACAAAGATGTAATTCTGGACCAGACCACACCTATCTACTCCATCAAGAGTCTTGAGTAATCAGGCGTTTCTCTAAACATGATCCACACTGCCCACATCCGGGTGTATGTATCTACCTGGGTGTCATGGTGCGCAGAAAGTCTTTTCATTCTGCAAAGGTGGTCCATCCCCTGAGCCCATTCAAGCAAAGATGGTGCGATCTGGGACATCCATTTCCTAAGGATAATGGTCCTAACTGCCGTGACGCAGGGCCTAAAAAAGCCCATTTTGATTGCCTTGAACGCGATCGGGATCATGGATAGAAGACCAATCTGAGGGATACACTGTACAGACTCACCCGTGATGTGGCTGTAGATGTGAAATACTTTTTGCCATAGATTAAGGACTGAGGGTCAGTACCATCAGATGTGAATCAAAGAACCTACAGTGGCCTCAGATCTCCAACACTGATCTGAGGAAGTGGGAAAAATCTTGTGCATTTCGCACGGGCATTGGTATCCTGAGATGATTTTAAAATTTGTCTCCTGACGTTTGCATACTAATGACAATATGTGGGTGCAGAGGAATGATTTTTTCCAATCCTGAGTGGAGAACTCAGAGCCCAACTCCCTCTGCCATTTCCTCACATAACACAAGGATCTCATGTCACCCGGTGACACAAAGGGTACCTTTACACGTCACGATTTCGCAATGCAACATCGACAAAAAGTCACGTGGTGTGGTAGTTGCAGTTGATATCGTTCGTGCATTGTGTCGTGTAAATGGGCAATGCGACTCGAAAAAATCGTAGGTACAATATTGCAAGAAGATTGTGCAAGCCCTTCAACCGTATGATATTGCATATGTGATGTGGCAGGATCGTGCTGTGTGACAGCGCAACTATGATCTTGTTTGCAACTTCCCCTATTCACTACAATTTTAATGCTCGGTCCCTGGGTTGCTCATAAGCGCACAAAAGTTGAGGACAACAGCCTAGTTGCGTTGCCTGCCGATATCTCCCTATGTGACATCTACTATGCGATCTTGGACAAGTGCCAGAAACGTGCGCGCTCCCGTGAAATTCTATGCGATATCAGAACATTATTGCGACGTGTAACGGTACCCTAAGATACTGTAGATTTGGGAAACAATGTGCATTGATGCCGACTCCTGCAGGAGTATTAACTCAAAATCTGTGTTCTCACTTCTGAAAGCTGAGGGGGTGAGGTGGACGAAATGAAACCATGGGATCGAGCAGTTAGGGTAAAACAAACGAAGCTCCACCAATTGGCCAATTCCACCAATGTTTGATATTCAGCTGATATTACTCTGTGTATGGGAGCTGTACAAAAGTGCAGCAGATGCAGTGGTGTAACTTGAAGCTCATTGTTCCCAATGTGAAATCTCCCACGGGGCCCCCAATTTTTGCACATCTTTAAAGGGAACCAACCACCCCCAATGACCCCCCCAGGCTATGAATATGGTCCCATACACCCAGCACATACATGTGCTGGAAGGTTTTTAGCTAAAAAAACTCTCATGCCCGTGCACACGTCAGCAGCTGGAGGCGGGTCCCGAGCGCGCGCGCTCTCACTTCCTGGAATCAGCTGTTCATTCCACATGCCTTGGCGGACATGCTTGGCATAGTAGTACCTGTATTGTGCTGTGTGCAGGGCGGATATGCTGGGCATAGTAGTACATGTATTGTTTTGCCAAGGCACTGCACAAAACATGAAATACAATGCAAAAAATGTCAGCCCAGACACTGCAATATAGATGTCCTAAAATGCCCAGCAGTAAACACTGATAGCCATTACACATCTCCCTTGGACCGCTACTATGGCCTGCATGTGCCCCCTGCCACATAAGAACAATGGCCGCCTGCAGTAAATACAAACATACTGTCCTATCGCTTCAGCCCGGTGGAATGAACAGCTGATTCCAGGAAGTGAGAGCGCGCGCGCTCATGACCCGCCTCCAGCTGCTGACGTGTGCACGGGCATGAGAGCCCGTGCACCAGCCTGGGAGGAGGAACAAAGGGCTGTGCTTTACTGCAGCTACGTGCACAGAAACCAGACTGGCAGCTCAATCTCGGCTTCTACTGCAGCTAGGTAACGCCCATCCGTCGTTTCAGTATAAAGTTTATATAGCATTATCTTTACTTATAAAAACCCGTTTTTTTAGCTAAAAACCTTCCAGCACATGTATGTGCTGGGTGTATGGAAGCATATTCATAGCCTGGGGGGGTCATTGGGGGTGGTTGGTTCCCTTTAATAGCATTAGTGTTTTTCTATAAGCTAAAGAGACATTTAGGGCCCCTAGGCTGCAGTGCCCATATGTGATTGCTACCCCTGCAACTGTTGCAGTTATGCCCCTGAGCAGTGGACTTTCTTATACAGAGAGGCTTGTGAAAAAATGTATATTTGGCCATACATATTTTTTTTTGCAATAGATCTCAATGTTTGTGGAAACTGTTTGGAAAATACCTCCTGAGTGCATGGATTTGAGAGTGGCCACAAGACTGTATACCTAGCCTTAATATGCAATTGATCCAATCGTAAGGCCTAAAATACTGAATTTTATAGTATAAGCATGCCATGTTCTTAATTTGTCTAAATGTAGTGTCAGGCAGAATATAAATGAAGATATAGGTTATGAAAACTGAACTGAATTTTACTGGATTACTGCTATGGACGCACTAGAGCTACTTGGTGGGAATCATGTTTGGCCACACAATGCACATGTGTATTCGAGTCATTTGTCTTTCTTAACAGTCTAATATTTGCACAGCTATAAAAGCTCTGTGGTACAGTATCAGCTTGAGCTTTCTGAGCTGTAGTGAGCATATTTACTAGGTAAATACCAGACATTAAACATTACAGTCCAGCAGGATATTACTGACTCCAACAAGGTAGTACAAAACAATACAAAGAGCTACAAGTGACTTCACATGTTCTGTACTTTCTCAGGTTCTGCTTTTCCTATAGTTTTGTCTTTTGTATTCTGCAGTTCTCTTTACAGCATCACACATCCAGAAAAGTTCCATAAAACAGATCCTTTGCCTAATCGAGCAGTGCGCTAATGATAAATGACTCCAGAGCTGAGGTATATCAGGACATCACAGTAACAGGTCCTTCAAGAATTGTTTATTTCACAACATAAGACTTTGGCTATGGGTCCTGCCAGTTAGCAGACACACACATTCACAATTGTTATAAATAAATGGTGCGTGAAGCTGGCATGTACACTTCATCACGGATCTATCAAGGAACAAGCTTCCCTTTCATGTAATGTTAGTACATGAAAAAGATTAACATATTGATGTTATATTCTGCATGGGATAAAAAATCATTGGTGTCCATTTAGAAAATCTGTGGAAAATAACATTGAGATTGTAGACTGCTTCCACTATCTAGTGTCAGCACAGTGACAATCCATCGGAAACTGGATGAGGGCTCATTTTTAGGTGGATATACACTTACTTGATGTAAATCCTATCATTTGTGCCATTAGGTAGAAGACAGAGGCACTGTACAGCATCTCACTTATTAACTACCCATTTCAATATTTTATGGAGGCGTAGGCTAAAGTTACATGGAAGAGCAGCAGTAATTCCACAGTAACCTCTATTTTCAGTCAATAATATTTGTTGTAGATGAAGAGTGGGTCTCGAGAATCAATGTTACTGTGAGCTGTTGGTACGCCTGACCAAGATTTTCTAGTGCTCTAGGTTGGGTAGGAAAATGTAAGGATCTTTTGGTATCCACCGGTTCTGAGACTAAAACAGGTCCATATCTACAAAACTTGTGAGGTTGAGCAATATAGAAACCCCGTTGAGGCTGAGGAACAACAATGGATGAGTTATTGCTTGGATATACAGTGCTACATTTTTTTGTTAGCTATGAATAACTTAGGAGTCCTAATTCCAGATTTCTCCCTTGTGTTTAGTAGGGTTGGGCATTGATTTATTCTATGTAAACTATATGTGCCTTTTAAATCTTTTCTTTAAGACCCAGGAAACCCATTTTTATAGTGATAATAAAGTCTGGGTGATATTATTTTAGTTCTCAGGTAAAAGTCACATTTGCTTTGCTGAGAGTAGGACACTTTAAAATATTCAAATTAGCCTCTTCTCTAAAGCTATAATTCTGTTTGCACTAAACAATTGCAGTAATTAAACGACCAACAAAGTGCAAGTCAATCAGCTATAGTTTAATATTAATAGCCTGTTAAGACAGCACTTCCTACCCACACAGAATAATCTATGATAACATTGGCTGTAATGTTCTCAGCATCATGTTTGCAGAGCTGCTCACCATTATTAGCACCCCTTCATTTTGTTCTATAATCCCTTGATAATTCACTGATTTCATGATGCCTGTGATACAGTCAAGGCCTCCAGCACCAGGTGCAGCAAAGCAACCCCACAGCATTATGGATCCTCCACCATGCTTAACTGTTGGCAGGGTGTTCTTTTCCTTTAAGCTTTATTGTACATTCTGTAAACAAACTGTGCATTGTCAAAAAGGTCTATTTTTGTTTCATCTGTCCACAGAACATATTCCCAGAAGGATTGTGGCTTGCCAAGGTATTCTTTGGCAAATATCAATTGTTCCTTTTTATGTCTTTTCTTCAACGATGTTTTTTCCTTGTCCTTCACCTTTAAAGCTCTGCTTGGTTTAATGTGAGGCATATGGTATTTATTGAAACCATTGACCCATACTGTTCCAGGTTGGCGTTTAGGTCTTTGGATGTTTGACATGGTGTTTTTTTCACCATTCGCACCGACCTTGAAAGATATCTCTTGTCAAATGTCCTCTTTCCCACATGTCCAGGGATGTTCTTCATGGTTCCATGCAACCTTCCAACTCACTGTTGAATCTTGTATCTCAAGTTCTTTGTAGATGGCCTTATACCCTTAAGCCGGCGTCACACACGTCAATGTCGTCAGCGATCTGATCACTGGCGACATTGACGGCTGATCGCTGGTGAGCTGTCACACAGGCAGACTCACCAGCGATCATTGGACCAGCGACATCGTGGAAATGATTTAAATATCGTTTCCACGATGTCTGCAGGCTGGTATCCATGGTAAAATGCGGGTAACTAGGCAGCTCGCGCTGCCTAGATACCTGATGTATACCTTAGTTACCAGCCTTCTCCGCTCACCGGCTGGTATCAAAGGTACACAGCGGGTAACTAGGGTCCCTAGTTACCCACTGTGTAACTTGGATACCAGCCGGTGAGCGGAGAAGGCTGATAATCAAGGTATACATCGGGTATCTAGGCAGCGCGCACTGCCTAGTTACCCGCAGTTTACCATGGATACCAGCTCCCAGCACTTGCTGAGAGGCGCTGGGAGCTGGCTGATCGCGCGTCCCGGTGTCACACGCAGCGATGCTGCATGTCCACCAGGCGACCATCGCCAGGTTTTCGGTCCAGTCCGTAAACCTGGCGACCATCAACCAGCGATTTATCTCTGTTGATGCTCCCTGTCACACGCGTCAATATCGCTGCAACGTCACGTGCAGCAGCGATAGTGACAGCGATATTGACGCGTGTGATGGCCCCTTTAGGTCATTTTATGTTTACTAATAGTAGCAGTTCTGTTGTCCTCAGACAGCTCCTTTGTCTTCACCATTGTGACAAAGGAAAAGGGCCTAACGTGGCTTTAGTCATCATTCATTAGCTAATTCATGTCACATGGCCACCATCAATTTATTACAGGTGATCCTCATTTGTGATTTACAACAGACAAGTTAAAATATGTTTCCATACTAATTTAATGTAAAGGGTGCCAATACCAGAGTCACACAAGCAAGCTTTAGTTTTTTCTATTTTTCCCACCCATTATTTTTTGTTTTAAATTGTTGTTTTACATTTGCTCTTTTGCAGTTAACACGAGTCTCTATACAAAAAAGATGTTTCACTTGATTAATTTTTTTCAGGAGATATTCCACTATATGTATTTAAATGCTATACCTATGAGCAGGTCTGTGCATATCTTGCACTTTAGCATTCATTTATAGATAAGGTCCATATAATCTACTCCATAATAGCTACTACTAATTTTGCATCTTTCTCTATTATAGGTGGTAATTAGGTTTTTCCAAGGTATAGGTTTCTGCCAGCAGTTCAATGTGCCCATTCTTGTCCATTGCTATACAGTCTTTTTCCTTGTGTGTATATGATATCTCATTTTTCATATGAATGTTATCTTTTTCTATATGGGTGCATTATTATTGTAGTCTTTACTTACATGCAACGTGCCTCATACCAATACAATCTCTGACTACTAGACTTCTCTCTAATTTTATGGTAATGTTTTCCTAAAAGGTGTATATCAATCTTGACCTCTATTACTCATTGTATTAATCCCTATACCCTTGTCCATTAACAACTATCGTATCCCCATTGTTACTATAGATTAATGTTCCCTTTTTTATTTTTTATTCCTATGAAGTTTTAATTTGCTGTTAAATAAAAATATTTATTTTACTACAGCATGAGTTCTTTGCTTTCTTAATCTAAGTCAGATATTTTAGACCTTAAACTAGGTTTAAAAAAGTAAAATCTAGAGTCATAGTGGTTGCAAACAAGAAACCAATAGCGTATCTATAAAGGTTCGCTGAAATCTGCATATATAGACTCGCTGGGACTGAGCCATAAAGTGCAGTGTAAGCTGGCTTCACACTTGCAGATGCATCTGCAGCGTTTGCAGAGCATTGCATTTCAGATCAGACGCGGCGTGGTGTATGCTTCATTTTCCTTATGTAGCTAACAGGTAGCCTGCTTAAGATCAACTGACCCGCCCGCATATGACGGAGATGTGCCCAATGCGGCGAGAGTGATCTGTCAGCAGCTAGCTGTTACGGCTCACATATAGGAATGATGACATTAGCCCGCGTCGCCTATTAAATAGGGCCGCGGTCATGCTGATACTTGCGATGCATCTGCAAACGCTCAATGCATCTGCAAGTGTAGCCCTTGTGTTGCGTTTTTCTTACTAAATCCTAGAATGAGTCATGCGAATATGTTTTTTTCTGTACACGTTTGATTTGAATTTCTCTTGTGCAATGCATTACATCTCTTTATATCTGACAATACTCAGTACATTAGTTTGACAAAATAATAAAGTAAGCATATAAAGACATAGATAGATGTCCTACACCAATAATGTCCCAACAAAACTACAAATTATACACTTGCACCCTATAGTGCCATTCCATGTAGCATTAACCCCTTCACCACCTTAGACGTATCGTTAAGTCTATGGTTGGTGGTACTTACAGACCATGGATGTAATGGTACGTCATAGCGAAAATGCGGCACGGCGACCACAGTAGTGGTGATCGCTCGTTGGTGTTTTAGAGCTCTTCGCCACAGGGGTGGATTTGCCACCCTGCAACCATGATCACTGTGATTGGTTGTTCAATTCTGTAATGATTCAGGCAACCTTATAACCTAATAAAATAAATATTTAAAAAAGAACAGCTTATGGTTCCCTTTATTTTTGATAACTAGCTAACGTAAAGGAGACAGCTGCGGCCTGCAGCCTAAGCTGTCAGCTTTACCTTAGCAAATCACAGAAAATAAAAAGCCAGCCCCCCCATGGTGAAAATATAAAACTTCTACTTTATTAGTACATGTTTAAAAACAAGCAATGTACATTCAAGGTAGCTTTTCTTATTCATTTCAAGCACACATGGAGCCCTTAGTCATAAGCCGGCGTCACACACGTCAATGTTGTCAGCAATCTGATCGCTGGCGACATTGACGGCTGATCCACTGGTTACTTGGTTACCAGCCTCTCCGCTCAACCAGGCGGTATCCAAGGTACACAGAGGTAAAATAGGGTCTCTACATACTCGCTGGTGTACCTTGGATACCCTCGGTTGGAGCGTAGATAATGTTTGGTAACCAGGTTGCATCGGGTATCTAGGCACGCGCGTAGCTAGTTACACCGCAGTTTACCATGGACACCAGCTCCAGGCTTGCGAGAGCGTGGGAAGCTGGCTGATCACGCTCCGGTGTCACATGCAGCGATGCTGCGTGTACACTGGTGTGACCATGCCCAGGCTTTTCAGTCCAGCTCGAAAACCTGGTGACCATCAACATGCGCGGCCCTGGTGACAGCCGGTCATATCGCTTTCAATGTCAATCGTGCAGCAGGGGCAGGATATTGAACGCGATATTGACGCGTCTGACGGCCCCTATAGTTATATTTTCACCATGGAGGTGCCAGCTTTTTCTTTCCCATGATTTGCTACATTTGTCCCTTGGCCAGTCCAAGCCTGAGAACTCCACTAATTCCAGCTGGCATCTCTAATTGTGTCCTCATATGCAGCCTCTAAACCTCCCTTTTCACTTCAGTATCAGAAATAGAGGTGAGCCCATGTATTTTGTTTCTTTTTTAATTATTTAGTTCTAAATATATCATTTAAAATAGTGGGGTTCTCCTATTTTTTATAACTAGTCAAAGTAAAGCTGACAGCAATGGCTGGTATTCTCTGGCGGGAAGGTCCATGATTATTGGGCCCTTCACAGCCTCAAAATGGTAGCCCGCAGACACCAAGAAGTGGCAGCTCCATTAGATGTGCCAATCCTGGCACTTGCCCAGCTCTTCCCATTGTCCTGGTGCGGTGGCAATTGGGGTAATGGTAGTTGGGGTTGATGTCAGCTGTGTAATTTCAGCTGGCATTAATCCCAGGTATTAGTAATGTAGAGCTATCTATCAGATATTTGACATTACTAACCCAGTCAGTAAAAAGAAAAACACACACAAAAATATTTTTTGGGGGGAAAAACTCTCCCCAACACTTTTCCTGGTTCAAGAATTTATGAATTAAAAAAGTAAAAAATCTGATGAAGTATACCAAATAGTAACATGAAAGACATAAAAGAGAGATTTAGTAAAGAAATATAGATGAGAGACACACTTATTCACAAATGTATTCCCCAACAAAATCCCTAGCAAATCCAGATTAGTCCCCATGGAGGTCCCACCACATTCCCACACTCAGTCCCCCAGCATATTGAGCCTAATTCAGAGAACACAGCCCCATAACCTGGAAGAGCAGTCACTGCCGAATGCTGGTTCATGCTACGCTCCGCGTGAGCTGGCAAGTGTGAAGAGCGCTAACTTCACTGATGTCACTGCTCATTACAGTCACCGGCTTGAGGGATACTCGCTATGTAACCTGGTAAGTGTAACCTGCAGTAACCTCACTGACCACATGACTTTCACCCTGCCCTCTGTGAGCGC
Source organism: Allobates femoralis (assembly GCA_033576535.1). NCBI lineage: Eukaryota > Metazoa > Chordata > Amphibia > Anura > Aromobatidae > Allobates > Allobates femoralis. Next base: position 443,194,963 of record JARQOC010000005.1, on the reverse strand, counting down.
CAGCAATGTGAGAAGTGGTGACATCAGTGATTACTGCAGGTCACACTTGTTGGGCTCTCACAGCAGGTAATCGGGAGCTGGCGGATGTGAAGAGCGATGAGATAAGTGTGGTTACTCTCGGTCACATTCCCCGGGTCACACAGCGGGTATCCCGCGAGCCAGTGGGCATCACAAGAATCCGTGGAACACTTTGGACTTATTTTTTTTTAATTGGTGAACCAGAGAAAGTGTCAGTGGTTTTCCAAATAAAATATTTTTTAGTTAGTTTATCTTTTTTGCTGACTGGGTTATTAATGTGGGGTATCTGATAGAGACTTCTATGTTGCTAATGCCCGGGCTTGATGCCAGCTGACATTACACAACTGACATCAACCCCATCTACCATTAACCCAATTACCACAGCACCAGGACAAAGGGAAGAGCAGGACTGGCGAATGTAATGAAGGTGCCACTTGTGGGCAGCTGGAGGCTACTATTTTGGGGCTGGGAGGAGCCCAATAACCATAACATTACCAGCCAGAGAATACCAGCCCATAGCTGTCAGCTTTATCTTGGCTGGTTATCAAAAATAAGGGGGACAACACATTTTTTTTAAATGATCTAATATATAAAGCTGAATGTGTGTATGTGTGTGTGTGTGTATATCCGGGATTGGCATCTACACCGTCGCAACTATAGCCACAAAATTTTGCACAGTCACACGTCTGGATCTCAAAGTGTCATAGGCTATGTTGTGAGGCGAAATTTTAACCTCGAGCGTTCCAATTCACCAAACAATTTTGGCCCTATCTACATAATGGAGAGAAAGTGTCAGTTACCAGTTGACAGTTGTGAATGAGAGGGGCTTAATGACAGCACCAAAGACTAACAGCATATACCAGCATATAGTCACTAAGGTGGGGCCCTGACATGGAATATTCACCACGCACGGGGATATGTATACACACCACCATGCACACAAAGAGTAACACCTAAGGCGGAGCCCCAACATTGGATACTCACCACACACCCGAACACAAACACACAAACCAGAAAGAGACACACACAACACAGAGACACACACCACACAGACACCCCCCACAGGGACACACACACATACCCACCCTATAGGGACACATACACTCATCCCACAGGGACACACACCACAGGGACATACACACATACACACCCCACAGGGACACAGAGACACACACACACCCCACAGAAACAAACAGACCCCATAGGGATGGACACACACCACAGAGACACCCCTCCCTCCACAAGGACACACACAACAGGGACACCCCTCCCCCCAAAAGGATACACACCACAGGGACCCCCCCTTAGGGACACACACACACCACTGGGACACACAGCAATCACAGCTCAGCTTCTAATTTCCTACAAGTCATTAATATGACATATTCAAATTCTATTTTGTTATAGCTAACAGCAGTTATTTATTAACCGGGCGAAGCCGGGTAGTACAGCTAGTTTATTTGTAATTAACTAATTTAAAATAACATTGTGGGGTCTACTCAATTTGGAATAACCAAACAAGGTAAAGCAGGCAGTTGCTTTACCTTAGCTGAATATAAAAAATGAGGGTCCCCAACGTTGTTTTTTAAAAAATATTATTTATTTATTAGCTTAAACTGGCAAAAACACCCTTGATTGCCACATAAAAGGCACTAAAGTGTACAAGCTTAGAATATGTAGGGAAGTGGGACATTATATAGCTTTTGTACCATTATCTAGCTATCTGTCTGTCTGTGTGCTGTCCGTGTTTTTTCTCGAACCCATTGACTTACATTGGTAAGTCTCTACCAATATACGCGGCCATACCCAGCATGTTGCGATTATCTTTTCAGCTTGTTCCATCTGAGGAAAAACTTGCAGATGGGCAGTTCCCTATTTAAAATTGGTGCAAGTGCAACCTGTTTTTCATTATCAGATTGCACTGGGCGATTTGAAACGATTGCACTCGGCGATTTGGTAGCAAACCATAACAAAGAATATCTATCTCATCAATAGACATTTAAAATTGCCACAATCAAAATACAAAGACATTGCATTAGATTTATTTTAGACGATTTCCCTCAAATCAATGCCAGTGTGTGACCATGCAGTCAACACAATGGTATTTTGTTTTCTGTTACAAGGACTTTCTCTATGTCAGGTCAGTTCCTTCTGCCACTGATCTGTTTGAAACCAAAACTGTTTTGTTGTTAAATTAATTTTAGTGAGTCCTAATTAACTTGTTGTACTTACAAACAGTTCCTGTTTGTTTAAGGATTGGAGCTTCCATTGTGTGGTTATCATTCTCAGGAGCTAGTGAAACAAGCCTTGTTTGACTTTCAGACTACTTAGATGGTTTCCTAAACATGAATGACTTCTCAGGAACTGGCAAATATCACTGTCATTTATTAATGAGTAGAGATTCCTTGCTGAATTTGCCTAAAATAAAAATGTTACCCTTTATCTGTAAGAGATAGAGTGGTGAATCCCTTTCTTCCTCTTTTGCACTGTATTAAGCTGTATGCAGAGATAAGACCTGTGCTTACAAACCATGACTGACCTGGCCATACATGACCAGATCATCACAAGGTCAGCATTAGAGTTAGGCTGGGTTCACACTTGCGGACCCCTCCGCAGCGTTCTGCAGAGGGGATCCGCAATGTGAGCGCAGCACTGCAAGCCCCTATGTTTATAATGGGAGCGCACGGTGCTGCGCTTGACTGCACATGACCGTGCACTCCCATTCACTGCCATATGTGATTTGTGCGCAGGTGTATGCATGTGCACAAATCACACAGTTTCATCCGCACCAAGGAATGCGATATGTCGCGACCGTGCACTCCCATTATAAACATAGGGGCTTGCGGTGGCTGTGCTCAAATTGCGGATCCCCTCCGCAGAACGATGCGGAGGGGTCCTAAGTGTGAACCCAGCCTTAGGTTACTAATCCTGGTGCCCAAGTATTCTTCCTCTTTTCCAATTTGTTGGATTTCATCACATTTATTAAATAAGTGGCAATGTCTGACAGAATTAATGTGGTGTTTCAAGGCTCTATAATACTGGGGTAACTTTGGATCGTGACACAGGACAAAGGACAAATATCACTGCAGGCTGTAGGATTGCGATTCCCAAGGTGCAGCAAAGGCAGGTAATATGCAAAAAAAATTCAACTGGCTCTGACTTTTTGTGACTTGCTGTTACACCCAAAGGGCGTGGAGGTGTAAATTGTACTCAATGAACCGCTGGCGGAGTAGTGGCAGCTGAATACCGATACAGCAAGAGACTGGAGAGTAACTTCAATAAACCAAGGATATTTATTAAGGAAAGGGTTAGCAAAAGGAAAAGTGTCTAAGGAGAGGACCCTCTGGATCACGACACCGAACTCTCCTGGAGGAGCAACCAGTGAGGTAACCCCTATACAGGATAAACCCAGCACAGCTCCAGGAGGTCTAGGAGGTCTAAATGCCATTAATCCAGGATCAGAGGGGCGACCCATACAGACCATAGCAGAAGGAATGGGAAGACTGTGAAATGCTGGCTCTGTCAGAAGGGAGAATCCTGGGAGCTCCGTACAATCCTGGAAAGGCTGATCCAGCCGGTAGTGATTCCGGAAGGCCCCGTGCAATTCAGGAGAGGCTTGGACAGCCCGAGAAGGGATCCGGAATATCCAGAGAGATCCAGGAAAACAAACTGCCAGCAGAGGATACAGTGGAGACAGAGATATAAAAATAAAGCAGAGCTTAATAAGCAATTGTCTTTTTAGTGCAGAACCTGCAGGAGTCGACCTCGACACTGGAAATGTTCCAAAGGAATGAACATGTTGCCCAGGCACCTTCCATAGGGGGAGGATGCCTATTATACACAGAACAGACCTAAATAAGGAACTGGTGTACTATCTCTTTAAATGTTTGCAGAGATTTGGCGTACGCTGCCTAAGAACATTCCCAGGAGACCTGCCAAGACGATTCAGGTTCCTGAATGAAAGGAAGCAAACGCCGCATAGAACCATGGACAGGGTGAACAGTGGAAGGCATAGCCCAAGGTAAGCAGAACCAACAGAGCTGTGTGATAAGCACCAATCTCCCTGTTCAGCAGAGACCGGCTTTGCAGCAGGGACAGAGCGGGTGAGGCACATAGAGCCGCGTGATGAGCATGAGAGACTGGCCGGCATATCATGTGCTTTTACCCTGTGAGTTACAATTCATTTGATTTACTCTGTGATGTGCAATAGCACACAGGCAAACTTTGACCCCATGACCTGTGTTGCTGCCAAATTTTGCATGTAGCCCCAGCCTAAAGGATTAAACCTTGACATACTGGGGAACTATCTATGGGTGACACAACTGTGAGAGTTTTCTTCCGTTTGGATGACCTCTATTTTGTATGTCACCTGACATTATAGCAATGTAGCTATAGAGGTAAACAACACTCTTTCACTTATCCAGCTATAATGACATGCAGGGCATGTTAAAGTGACTGCTGCAGCCAATCATTGGCATCATCGGTCTTGTGCCATACATGTGATTATTCACTCTGAGGCTAGTGCATGGCTGCATAAGTCACAGGAACATGCTCAGCACGTCATGACTGGATAAGGCTTTGTTCACATGTTCAGTTTTTGGTCAGTTTTTCACATCAGTTTTTGTAAGCCAAAACCAGGAGTGAATAAAAAATACTAAAGTGATGACAACTTTCTATCAGGGAACATTTACACGTTGAGTATTTGGTCAGTATTTTACAGGCCACACCCAGGAGTGGAACAATAAGAAGAAAAGTATAATAGACACACGCCACCACTTCTGTAATTTTCATCCACTTCTGGTTTTGGCTTACAAAAACAGTTGTGATAAACTGACCAAAAACTAAACATGTGAACATAGCCTTACTGAAAGACTTTCCCTGCTGATTGCAATGACCAGGAGATTTGGTTGTTAGTGGCAGCAAGCTTTCAATCTATGGCTAATTTACACAGTATAAGTACCATTGACAGTAAGCATATATGTGTGCAACAGTCCTTCAATCATTATTAAATGTCTTTAATTATAAAAAGTACTTTTCCGTAGTCCTGATGGTGGTGGCTGATGCAATTTGCCGCATTATTGCCATCGAAGATGGCACCTATTGGGAGTACTAGAGAGTCATGGGCATTATTCACATAAAAATTTGGTCACAATGTGCTCTTAGACTACATGACTCTTCATCCTTCCAAATATCTTTTGAATGTTGCACATTCAGTTTTCTATTGTATATATTATCGGTTGAGACTTTTCCAGAGTTGTCCATCCTGTTTTGCCTAAACTCACATAGTATGAGCACAACTAGGGATGAGTGAGTAAATGCGTTACTTTTCACTAATTGCAGAATTGTAGGGGTATTTGGGACACTTGGTACTCGTGAGGTTTACTTCAGTTACTCGCGAGTCTAATGTAAGACAATGAGATATGTGAGTAATATGCTGCTAGACCCAAAAGAGCCACCTAGGGGTTGAGGAAAAGGCTGAAATGGGTGCATGATTGTTTAAAAGCCGGCGGTAATAAGCCACCAGCTTTTAAACAATCACTCAGTTGATACACGCTCCCCTGCCACCTCCCAGCCCGATCCTAACCTGTTCCCCTCTGCTCCTATTCCCCCAACTCCATGCCCGCTCCCATTCCTGTAAGCGAGCTGCCGGCTATTTCAAATGAACAGCTGATACATCAGCTGTACGTTTGAAATAGCTGGTGGGAAAGCCGATGGTGAAAAGGCTTCACTGCCAGCTTCCCCACCTGCTATTTCAAACAATCAGCATCATCTGATCATTTGAAAAAGCCGGCGGTGAAAAGAGTCTTTTCATCGCTCGCTTTCCCAACGGCTATTTCAAATGATCAGCTGATCAGCATCAGCATTTCCCGCATGCTATTTCAAACGATCAGCTGATCAGCTGTTCATTTGAAAAAGCCGGCGGTGAAGTCTTTTCATCGCCGGTTTTCCCGCTGGCTATTTAAAATGAACAGCAGATCAGCTGATCGTTTGAAATAGCCTGCGGGAAAGCTGCTATATTTATGTATGCCAGCCAAGTACAGCAGGCAGGTACAGGCTGCCCCCAACCCAAGCTGCCTATTTGTAATCGAGTGGGAACCAAAATATAGGGTAGCCCTTTTCTTTAATTATTTCATGAATTTCATGAAATAATAAAAAAAAAACTACGTGTGCTCGCTGGGTAATAATGGGGTTAGGGCCAGCTTGTGTATTATCAGCTGGCCCTAAGCCTGAAATTCTTGGGGTCATGTCAATATTAGACATGTCTACCATGAATGTCTAGTAATCAGATATAAATAAAAAACACAACACAGAGAAAATTGTTTTATTAGAAATAAAACACAACACAATTAGCGACTCCATCTTTATTAAAGAAAAGAACCTTCCCTCCGACGTAGTCCAGACTCGAGGGTCCCATGACGTCCAATCCGGATCCAATATCATCTGATCAGTTTGCTGGACAGCAAACAGATCAGATGATCAACATCAGGCTCAAGGACATGAATCAGTTGAAGCTGGCATTAAAACTGGCTAGTAAAATAATCAGCTGATTGTTTAAAAGCCGGGTGGGAAGGGGGCGTGGCCTGGCCATGGACAGGAGAGGAAGCTAAGACCGCAGCTCCTGCTCCCCACACCGGCAAAATCTCACCACCAGCCGCAGCAGTGACCGCACCGGCACCCTATGCCGGTTAAAAGGAAAGGCACCAAGCCCGGCACCCGCCTGGGCCCCCCGGTGGCCGGGGCAACCAACATCCAGCACTACCTTAGGAGCGCAGACAAGACAAAAGCGACCCGCTCCACCGGCAAGATGGCGGACCACGTGGGAGGACACAGCGGGCAGGAAAGGGCCCGACATCAAACAGACAGAGGAACACAAGGTACCGGCGAGGAAAGCGGGGACCGCCTCCGGAGCACAGCCGCACACCCTCACTCAGCAGACGCCGGCCGACACAGTGAAGCTGTTGCCCCGGCAACACACACACACAAGCCGGAGGCCGCGGGAGAGCGCCGCAGCCCCCGGAGAGAGGAGGGAGCCACGCATCTGCCCCAACACGGTCCAACGCAACTGCACACCCCGGAGGCCACAATAGGGGATCACTGCGGTCCCCAGAGACAGGAGAGGGGCATGCACACACCCCCACAAGGCCAGGCTGCAGACACAGAAACGCGGCCACAGACCTCAGGGGCTGCAGGGGATCACTGCGGCCCCCAGAGAGGTGAGAGGGACACACATTCACCCCCACACCACCTGGCCGCCGAAATGAGGCCACACGTGCAAGGGGCCGCAAAAGAACGCCGTGGCCCCCAGACAGACGACCAGACCGGACATTCAGCACCGTGCACCACAGGACCGACGGGAGACACAACGGCAACAGAGGAAGGTAAAGGGCAAGGGGGGGGGACCGGCCACTTAGGGTTTCCACCCCACAGAGCCCCAATCCCAACAGCAGGAACGATGGGGCCCTGCGGCCCCCAACACACCGGCCCTCTGGGGGACCCACATCCAGCCACAAAGGCCCCAAGACCCCCGGGGCTACCCAGGGCCTAGCAACACCCAGACCTCACCACACTCTGTATGGCCTAACACTGGTCCCCCCACAGGCCCAGCTACTGAATACCTGATCCACATGGCACCCCCGCAGGCCCCCCCCCATGACCCAAGCGGCAGACGGGGGGGTTTGGAGCGACCTGAGAGCCCGTATCCAATCCATCCCTACCAGAGAGGAGATGGAAGGCTACCTCATCAGACTCGAATCCTCATTCAGGGCAGAGGCAGCGACACTGAGGGGCGAGTGCCAGCAACTGGCTAGGAAAGTTGACTCCTATGAAACCACCATAGCAGAGCTAACGGGCCGCCTAATATTCCTGGAACAGCAGGTCTCCCTCCAAACGTCAACATCTGACCACATAATGGACCTAATGGAGGACCTGGAGAACCGTGATAGGAGAAATAATATCAGGGTCCGGGGTCTTCCAGAATCCATCCCCGCCAGAGATTTAGATGCCACACTCCGGGGGTTTCTCAACTCCGTCCGCAACAAACCTGAAAATACCCCCCTGGAATTCGACAGGGCACATAGAGCTTTAGGCCCCCCCCCACCAGAAGGCACTAGACCCAGGGACATAATTTGTAGAGTCCACAATTTTAGAGCCAAAGAGGATATCCTAACAAAGGCGCGGAACCAAGAAACCGTGCAATTCCAAGGCAACCCGATCCAGCTCATGCAGGACCTGTCCCGCCGCACTCTCCAGAAGCGCAGAGCCCTCAGACCAATATTGGAGGTGCTCCGCAGAAGCGATATCCCATACTCATGGGGCTTCCCATTCCGCCTCCAGGGCCTCAGGGACGGTCAGTCACTCTCGGTCTCACACCCGAGGGACATCCCCACGTTCCTGGAGAGTCTAGGGATCCCTTCCTCTGGAATCCGCATCACGGAGTGGCCCAGCACACAGGGGGGAGGAGCAGAGATCCGAACCCCCAGAGAGCGACGACCACGGCATCAAACAAGGGGGGGGGGGCAAGGGGCCTGGGAGGAAGGATCCTGGCCATAACAGAAGAAGCTGACTCCCACACAACCCCCGCAATGGCACACACCGGCCGATCAGGCAGAGGCCACTGCCCCAGGGAGGCCCCCCACTCAACGGACTACTTTAACTTGCCCCTCCATTTTAACCCATCAATTTGCCTCTCAATTAGCCTTCAATAGTGCCTTTATTCTGCCTTTTCCCCCACCCATCAAACTACCGACTAGGGGTGCTCTCACACTGCGGCTTTGCCGGATCCGTGGCCGTCCGTTGTAAAACGAACAGCCGCGGATCTGATTTGACCCCCCCAGGTTGTCCTGTGGGGGTTGGGCCGGGTTTGGCCTGGGTGGCGCCCGGTTTCGCGGGACCTGATTTGCATCCAGTTATCTGCTGGGCCTGGGGTCGGAGTCCGCTCCGACGTTGGGCACAGAGGGGACTCGGGTCCTGCGGAGCCGGGCGGCGGTGGGGCCGGGTCCGATCCGGCCCGAGGCCTCTAGCATGGGGGTCAATGAGCGCAGACCTGGGGAAACCGCCGATCTCCCTCCGAGCCTGTTTCCGATTGGTGCTGAACATGCTCGGTGCACTAAAGCTGCTCCAGCCCCTCTGATTGTGCTTCGGCGGTGGATGATATGCACCGCGGAGGCGCGGTTAGGTAGAGGTAGGAGCCGAGATGGGGTTTCTTCACGCCTGCGGTGTACCTTGTACATTACGGAGGTGGAGGCGCCCTGCCATGTCCGGGTCCGCGATAATCGCGGACCCGTACGCGGAATGGGCCTTCCCCTGTGGTGTCCTTTACGGTTGGTGGGGTACTACAAAAAGTTGGATCCAATGAACGGAGAGGGAAAAAGGAAGGAAGGAAAAGGGGAGGGGGAAGAGGGTAGGAAGGAAAGAAGGGAGAAGAGAAGGGGAGGGAGGAAGAAAAGGGGGAGGGGGAAAGAAAAAGCTGTCGTGTGGAAGCACCCTGACATGTCGTCTAGGGCTGGCCTCGCACTGCGGGGACCCCCCCCTTCCCGCGAGCCGGGAACGGGGGAGACTCCTGAACAAACATCAATCCCCCACCCACAGTTCCCCCCCAACAGGATCTCCCCCGGGCCTCAACGGGGAACCGCAGTGTGGGTCCAGCCAAAACCAACCTATCGATCTGCCTTTTGATCTGCCTTTTGATTTGCCTTTTGATTTGCCTTTTGATTTGCCTTTTGATTTGTTGTTTGATTTGCCTATTGATTTGCCTTTTGATTTGCCTATTGATTTGCCTATTGACTTGCCCACTGATTGCCTTTTGATTTGTCTTCTGGGCCGTGTTCACACACAGCGCTCTTCTTGTGCCTCCCCTTTTTTATTTATTTATTTAATTTTTTTTTTTTTTTTTTAATATATTTTTATTTTTTTTTTATTTCTTTGCCCGAGCGCTTTTCTCGGCATACTAGCCTAAGCGGAGAGGCACAAAAGAGACCCCACATGGATATGCGGGTGCATCTACACACAGCGTAGCCTGCAGAAGTAACAGGGAAGTCGCCCATTTGGTTTAGCGGGTTGCTACGCGCTGCGGAGTCGGATGCGGGGAATGCTGGGGACTTTTATGCTTGCCTGCCCGCCACGTACTCGGGGCCCCTGCTGCTCCCGGCAGCTGGGCGATAGGCGAATGGGGGGTTGCCGCTGTTTCGGGCACGCTCGGCGTCCTATACCAACGATTTCACGGGATGTAGGGCGCTGCGGGATCAGGTGAGGCTACGGTGGAGGTCACGGAGGGGGGTCTACCGCCACCCTGTGGCGTCAGCGCCGACACATCCCCGCTGGGGTAGCACATGGGCTGAACAGCGAGGCGTAACCCCAGCGGCTACTACGGGGCCTAAGGGGGGGGCGCGTCAAAAAGCGTAAGGAACAAACATATCCGCGCCCCTGTATGTATGTTTTTTTTTTTTTTTTTTTTTTTGGTTTTTTTTTTTTTTCTCTCACTCTCTCTCCCTCTGCGGGCGTACACTCCCCCCCCCCCTTGAAAATACAGCCGAAAACAGCGCTGCGTGCAAACAGCAGAAATGAAAGCCCACTCGCATTGCTGTCAAACTGAGACGCAGATGCGCGCTGGGGGCAAAAAGCGCGCACGGAGGCGCTCGAAGAGTACGCAGAATGTGAACAAGGCCTTAATGTGCCTTTTAATGTGCCTTTTGATTCGCCTATTGATTTACCTGTGGACTTACCTTTTAATTTGCCTTCTAATCTGCCTTTCAATTTGCCTTTTAATTTGCCTTTTAATTTGCCTTTTAACTTGCCTTTTAACTTGCCTTTTGATTTGCCTTTTTGATTTGCCTTTTGATTTGCCTTTTGATTTGCCTTTTGATTTGCCTTTTGACTTGCCTTTTGATTTGCCTTTTGATTTGCCTTTTGATTTGCCTTCTGATTTGCCTCTTAATGTGCCTTTTGACCTGGGCCGGTCTCGCGCTGGGGGGCGGACCCGACCAGGGGCTGTCGGGGTGGACCTGGCGGCCCCGGATCGGATCAGCGCACAGGGCCGGGGGGCCAATATGCCCTCCGATCCGGTGTGCTACCGCGCACGGCTGCGGATGCTGGTGCATCCGGGCCACGGTCCTGAGTCGGCGGCCGCAGGTGCCCGATTCCTGGACCGCCCCGGATCGGGGCAATCCGGCCCCATAGGCTCCCACATTAGGGGGCGTCGGGTTGTCCCGGGCCCAGGGGAACTTGGGCGAACCCGGGGCGGCCCGGGAACGGGCAGATGGAGGCGGTGTTCCCCTCCCGGGCGCGGGAGCGCTGCAATCGGCGTTTCTGCGTCCAGGGGGGAGGGCTCTGAATTACCCCGGTTTGTCCTGGACGGGTAGAGGCTGGGCGGCAGAGGGCTGCCGCCCGGCCACTATCCGACCCCATAGTGTGCGGGGGGGCCAAAATCCGGTCCGGGGGTGTCTGGTTTGCACGGGCGGCCCCGGTCGGGTCTGCCCCGCGGTGCGGGACCGGCCATACCCGTTAATGTGCCTCCTAATCAGCCTGTTAATCTGTCTGTTAATATGCCTGCTATTTCTCTGCTTAATGTGCCTCTTAACCTACCTGTTAATTTGCCTGTTAAAGTGTCTTCTCAACTTGCCCCCTACCTCGCCCCTTAATCTGCCTTTAACTTGCCACTAAACCTGTCCTTTAATTTAATGCGGCCCACAAGCTGTCTCCCAATTTACCATTCAGGGGTGGAGAAGCACTGGCGCGTGTCCCTTCCCCCCCTCCCTCCTTTGCGGTTGTCCAGATTACAGAAAGCTGGACACCCACGGTAGAGCTCCAAGACACCAAGCAACATTGCTCAAACTGTGGTGCGATAAAAACACGCATTGCAGGTGCCCTGGCCCCGCGCCGGTGCGCTCACACCCTAACCCACCCCCTAAACTGCGCGGAAAACCAGCCGCCAACTAAGCCCCGCAACACGGGAGTGATCGGGCTGCCAAACCCCTTTCCCTTCCCACACCTGACACACCACTACGTGGCACAACCTCAGCAGTCACTGTTAATTAGCCACCGTGATACCACCACAACATGAGACCCCGGCGTGGGGAGACTCCACTCCGCTAGGAAAGGCTAACCACCCCAAAGGGGAGCCGCACTCTGCTGGCAGGTGCGGCAGTTCCAAGAGCGACCCCACCCACACCGCTGACTCCACGCTCGGAGTTGGCAACCCTCCCCGCGAAACTCCACCACCCCTCCCCGACCACACCCCCCCACACTCTCCCACACATACTCCCACCTCCACTCCCACATCCGGGTCCCATGGCGACACAACGGGGGGCCTCGGCCCAGCCACCGAGCCTAACTACTCATAGAAGGACCAAGGAGTCCCCCAACAGCAAGGCCACCCTAAACATTGGAACCCTCAACGCAAGAGGACTCAATACCCCCAAAAACGCTCCCAAATCCTCTACGACATGAACAGAAGGTGGACCCAGCTCGTACTACTGCAGGAGACACACTTTAAAACAGGGTCCATACCCAACCTAAACAACAAACACTACCCGACATGGCTACACAGCACCAACCCCGACTCCAGATCGAGGGGAGTATCAATCGCGATACACAAAAACCTGATCCACACAGTTCTCGACTCCCAGATCGACCCAGGGGGGAGATACGTGTTCCTCAAACTACGAGTGACCAACACTATCTTAACAGTGGTCAATTGGTACCTACCCAACAGAGACCAAACTAAGGTTGGGAGAGCCCTCCTGACCCGCCTCGCTGACTTCGCCGAGGGGACAACGATAATCGGAGGCGACTTCAATTTTACAATGGACCCCACCTGTGACTCCACATCCGGGAGAAGCACAATCCCGATCAGACGGCTGAAAGCCTTCAAAAAGCTCCTCCATACTCTCCAGCTGGTAGACATATGGCGGATCCTTAATCCCCAAGGTAGAGACTACACCTACTACTCACACGTACATAACTCTTACAGCCGCATAGACATGTTCCTAATAGGCCACCATGCCCTCACCTGGGACCCATCTGCCACTATTGGTGACCTATACCTGTCAGATCACGCCCCGACGTTCCTAACCCTAACCTTACCAGACTCGACCCAGAAACCATGGACCTGAAGACTCAACGACAACCTCCTAAAAGACAACGTATGTCTGACAGATCTGAAAAACGACATAGAGACATTCTCCCAGGTCCACATCCCAGACCCAACACCCCAGCCCCTCAAATGGGAGGCCCTGAAGAGCTACCTGAGGGAACCCTAATAAAAAATGGGACTAGACTCAAAAAGATGCGATCGGAAACAATCACAAACCTCCTCTCACAAATCCACAGCCTGGAGATGACACATAAGAAGACCCTAGAGCAGGAGGCCCTAGCCGAGCTAGTCCTGAAACGACAAGAGCTCAAAACAATCCTAGATCAGAAATTCAAACGACAGACGGAGAGGTCAAGGTGTTACTTCTACAGGGCGGCGAACAAGTGCGGCCGACCATTAGCCCGCCTACTACACCCTAGGCCAAACTGCACGTACATACCTAAGATCAGATCATCGAGTGGCAAAGACACATACAACCCGACTGAGATATTGCAGGTGTTCCGATCATACTACAAAGATCTATACAACCTCAAAGGCCGATTCTCAGACATGACACCCGAGAACCTCCTCAGAAGGACCCAGGAATACATTACCTCCACAGCACTCCCCCGTCTCGAAGCAGCAGACATCGAGGCCCTGGAAGCCGAGATCACAGAACAAGAGATCCTGAAGGCCATAAACTCCTCGCCAACCTCTAAATGCCCGGGACCCGATGGGTTCACCCCGACATTTTACAAAACACTCCAGACACAATTACTGCCCCAGATGCAGGCCACCTTCAACTCAATCTCGGCCGAAACAAACTTTGCCCCGCAATCCCTAGAGGCCCACATTAGTATCTTACCCAAACCAGGGAGGGACCCGAATTTGGCAACCAACTACAGACCTATCAACCTACTAAACATCGACATAAAGCTGTATTCAAAGATCCTGGCAGAAAGACTAGCGCCCCTTCTCCCCTCTATCATCAACATGGACCAGGTGGGCTTTGTCAAAGGACGCGAAGCTAGGGACAACACAATCAAGACCTTACTCCTCATAAATAAGGCAAAACTACAAAAGGTCCCCCTCGGCCTACTATCAATTGATGCGGAAAAAGCCTTCGACAGAGTCCACTGGGGCTTCATGAAGGAGGCACTGATACAGATTGGTCTTGGCCCCAAATTTCTACACAAATTGCTCTCCCTTTACTCCGCTCCATCAGCCAAGGTCCGAGTTAATGGTGCCCTGTCAGCCCCGTTCAAGATCAACAACGGAACTCGACAGGGATGCCCCCTATCCCCCCTCCTCTTCGTGGTGGTTATAGAACACCTGGCAAACGCCATTAGAGGAAATAACGACATCCACGGTCTCCAGACTAGCTCGTACCACCACAAGGCGGCCCTATATGCCGACGATCTCCTCCTCTACATCTCCCAACCACGGATCTCGATACCTTGTATCCTACGGGAGTTCGAGACCTTTGGCTCCTTAAGCAACTTCAAAATAAATTTCTCCAAATCAGAGGCATTGAATATATCTCTAGCCGCAAAAGATGTATCTTCCATAAAATCAAGCTTCCCCTTTAAGTGGAAAGATGAAAGCATTAAATATCTAGGGGTACATATCCCACCCGACCTGTCGAAATTATACATGCTCAACTACCAGCCTCTCCTCTCCCAACTAGAAACACAATTGGCCACATACCGGACACTGCAAATATCCTGGCTGGGGAGGATAAATGTAATACGGATGGACATCCTCCCCCGACTCCTATACACCTACCAGACTGTCCCCATCCTACCCTGCAGAGACTTCTTCTCCAAATTACGCTCTCTTATAGGGAAATTCGTATGGAAAGGAGAAAGGCCAAGGGTTCACAGGAAAATCTTATCTGACTCCCCTGAAACAGGAGGAATGGGGCTACCAGACCCCCACAGATACTTTATAGCGACATCCCTGGTACGTCTAATTGACTGGCAATACCGATCCCTCTCCAAACGCTGGGTGACCCTGGAACAAGAAGGGGTGAGAGTCCCCTTACGGTACCTCCCATGGCTACGCCCCCTAGACCTGCAACAGATTGATATCACCTGCAGCCTCACCAAAGACACCCTGCGAATATGGCAATCCTACACCAATGGGACACCAGAGAGGGGGTCTCTAAGCCCACTCACCCCTCTCTTCTCAAACCCCGCCTTCCAACCAGGGATGCACAGACACACGTTCCTCTGCTGGACAAGAGCAGAGGACGTCCGCATAGGACACATCCTACACCTAGGTGAAATGCCCCCCTTGGAGACACTTCAACGACACCCGACCCCCAAGCCCCTACAGAGGTTAGAATTCCTCCAACTGCAATCCTACCTTACCTCGACAGCACAGTCAGGCGGGATCAGACAACTTCCCTCACCTATAGAGGAACTGTTTACACGCGAATCCCCCCCCACCCACGCAGTCTCTGAGATACACCGTACTATCTTAAGAGAGAGGGCGGCCAACAAACGCTCCTTCCAACTGGCCTGGGAGAAGGAATTGGGGAAAGAGTTCTCCCAGCCTGAATGGAAGAAAAGCTTCCTATTTACACACAAGATGGCGAACACATGCACAGCCCAGGAAAGAAACTACAAAATACTATATAGGTGGTACCGCTGCCCAGACCGCCTCCACGTAATCTTCCCTCGGTCCCAAGCACATGCTGGCGATGCGGAACAGAAGAAGGAACCATGCTACACATTTGGTGGAACTGCCCAGCAATCAGGGGCTTCTGGGAAGGGGTTTTCCGAAACTATAACCTCATAACAGGCAAACGATTGGTCGGCAACCCCGAGATTGCCTTGCTGTCAGTATACCCCGGGTCAGTAAAGAACATTAAAAGGGATATACTACGCTTCTGCATGTCGGCCGCCCGCTCAATCATCCCACGATACTGGAAATCACCAGAAAAGCCGCCCATAGCTGACTGGTGCACGGAAATGCTGGACATCTGCCGAATGGAGGAGCTGGCGGCTGACAGCACCGGCTCGAAGGACAGATACAATACCACCTGGATGGAGTGGATCTTGTTTAAGGATTCCCCCAACTTCAGCAAACTATTCCTACAGCAACATTGAGCCTAGGCCACACTACACTGGTAGGAGACGCAAGGGACCCGGACGCCCCCCACCAACCCCCCCCCTTCCCTCTCCCCCAATGCCACTTCCCCCAGTGATACACCCATCCCCGAACCCCATATACCCCCACCACTCCCCACTCCTCGTACTCCTTTGTTCCCCCTTGCCTCACCTTAACTTTCTCTTGTTCATTTTATTTCATATTCCGATTTCCTTTTTTTGTTTCTCCCTCCCTCTCCTGAACACCATACCCGCCACCGCCCCACACTCCCCCCACCCCCACTGGCCCTTTCAACCCACTCAAGGAAAAAAGGCAGAGTACCAATACTCTAGCCACACCTGCAACCCCCAGGCCGCCTGCGACCTGGGGATTTTCCAGAACCAAATAGGAGCCCCCACAGACTGCTCCTCCCGGGACCAACTGACCCAATAGAATACCCCTGAGGTTCAACGGCCACAGGGCGCCAACGATAACCCTCAAATCTTAGGACCCTCGTATACCCCCTCCCCCTCCTCCCCTGTCCCACACGGTTCTTCCCCTCCCCCTCCCTCACTCCAACAACATATCCCCGAAGGAGTTATAGATTTTCCCAGTGTCACAAATGCATACCAACTTACTCTACATATGGTCAATGATTTTTCCCATGGTTATAAATGTATGCCAGATTCCACTCTGTATCGACATTATGTAACATGTAAACATGCATAAGATGTACAACTCTTTCTAATAAAAATTGATTGGATATAAAATACAAAAAAAAAAAAAAAAAAAAAAAAAAGCCGGGTGGGAAAGCTGGCGGAGAAAAGACTTCACCGCAGGCTTTCCCGCCAGCTATTTCAAATGAACAGCTGATGTATCTACTCGTCACGATTATAGCGAGTCTGAATATTTCACTACTCGCTCATCCCTAGGCACAACGCTTAGTGGAGTGCAGCTTTTGGATCATGGTGACTAATTGGAGAGCCTTCACCAGGGCACTGCAGATGCATGAGGTCACAGTTGACGTTGTCAATAAAGTTGACTGCGTTCTCCACAACTATGTTTTATGCTTATGAAAACCCGCACCTAGAAGTGGTGACATAAGCTTTTGGTGAACAACATGTTATTTTGGGTAAGCTATCAAACCACAGGGAACACAGAGAGAGGCCTTCATAGACAGATCTCCTGTGCCCCAACTACTCTAAGGATCAATGTCGAGCAGCCACCACAGGACTGATGGATATCTGGTGCCCTTCCTAACATCTTATTACATGTCTTCAAAATATGTTATTTCAATAAATGTTAGTTTGTTATTATTTTGGCCCAAATTGCCATTTTTCTAAATATTTGAAATGTTATGCATCTTTTTAATAAATTTTAGTTTCATAAAAATATGTTTTCTGTCATTTATGCATTTTGTTGACAAACAACTCATCAATAGCGCATAGTAATGCCATTTGTACATCCTGAAATAATTCTATTTATTTGAATAAAAGAGTGTGACTGTATTTATTAAGTGCCAAAATGTTCTGATCCTGTTTTAAGAAAGATGTTAAAAATGTGTTCTAACATATCTCTGTAGGCATGGTGTTATTAAAATAATAAGAAAACATAATTCACACATGAATTCTTCTCTATGGTAATACTTCCTACAGCAGTCTCTGCTGGGAAGCTAGTAGCAACATCCACAAAAAATCATGCCCTCACTGCTGAGGCGGATGTTTGTCTCCTTGGTGAGATCAATGTTGGATTCTGAGGTCAACACTAGAAGCCATGCGGAGAATCTTTTGCAGCAACATGTCATGGGGCTACTTCTAATTTAGGTGTCAGAAGGTTGCAGTGAGTGGATACATGCACGCCTGCGTTTCTTGAAGCTGCTATGCTTAACTGCTAGCCATGCAGATTTCTCATGTGCTAGTGCTGCAAACTTTAAAGCTAATCTTTGTATTCATAAGGCTTTCTGTCCTGGCCTATCTCAGCTTTTCTGTTTTATCCCCTCACCTTTGGTATAAGTACTGACTTCTTAGCTTGGGTAACTGCCAGTGATAGCCTGCTATAGCTTGGTATTAGTGTGGAGACCTGGAAAGAAAAGTTGCTTTGGCCTTGTTTCTACTTAGTAGTTTCTTTTACTCTTAAGGAATGGGCCCAAATTCCTAGTAATGTTGTATGTATTCTTAAAAGTATATGAGAAAGGCTCAGCGCAAAAATCACTTATATATTGGCAATAATGAGGACAATTATGTTTGATACAACCCTTCTGTTGGCATGTTTATTGAATGAATAAATGTTAAAAACGCTCTTTGACATAAAAATCTTGATGTGTCTTATGTGCCTTCTTATGTTTTGGGCGTGTGGTCAGGACGCCAAAGAACAAAAGATGCGTGCCTTGCAGTCGGGCGTTCACTTCCTCGTTTGCCGCTGACCTGATCTTGCGTCACTCACTACGTAACGGTCATGTGATGAATGTGAGCGGAGAGTGGAGGGGGCTGTGCGTTGTCTCTCCTGTAGTTTACCCGCAAGGCCCCCTCCATGCTCCACCCACACCTGTAAACTACAGGTTAGACAACGCACGGCCTCCTCCACGCGTCGACCACACCTGTAAACTACGGGAGAGACAATGCACGGCCCCCCTCCATGCTCCGCCCATGCCTGTAAACTACGGGAGAGACCACGCACAGCCCCCCTCCACGCTCCGCCAACACCTGTAAACTATGGGAGAGAAAACGCATGGCCCCCCTCCACGTTCCGCCCACACCCATCACATGACCACACGCCCAGAACATAAGCAGGCACACAAGACACTACGGACAAAGCGGGAACATAGAGGCAACGTGGATTAAGTAAGTGCCAGCACATTTATAAAAGGTTTACTATGAGACCAGGTAAAGGTACACATACTAAAGAGACTAATACTTTATAGGAGAACAAAGAAGGACCGAAATTTGTGGGAAACACAACAAAGAAGATAGGGACCAGCAGAAAGAAACAGTCCAGTAGGTGACATAAACATACCTCCTCATTCACAGTAACCCTGGGAATAATAACCACAAATCAACTCTATTACAGGACACAAGCCATATCGTCAGTGCACATAGGAAACAGGACAACAAGACACCAGCCTTCTATATTAAGGTAACCAATGTAGGATTGAGACTGCTAGAAGTTTAACAATAAGGATACAGAAGGTATACAAATTCAACAACAGTTGCATTAATATTTCAGAGGAAGTTCCACCTGAGAAATAAGGTAATCAATACTATATACAGGAATGGATAAATAAGACTAGAAAGCCAAGCATATCACCATATAAATCATAAACAATTTTGTAATTACAGATAAATCCCCAGTCAAGAACATCTGGGAAGAAAGAAAAATCCACATCCAGATTTTTATGTCAAAGAGCATTTTTAACATTTATTAATTCAATAAACATCCCAACAGAAGGGTTGTACCAAGCATAATTGTCCTCATTATTGACAATATATAAGTGATTTTTGCGCTGAGCCTTTCATTGAGGGCAATCGTACCATACACTAATGAAATGTATGTAAGCTTTTGACTTTGCAGAAAGTACCGTAATAAAAATGCCTTAAAACATTCTCTCTCTCATTATTCTGCTATTTGGCAAATATAAATAATTATGGTAATCCTAATTGATCTAAAACGGGAAAGGTTTATTCTGATTTCATGTCAGATAGTGAAAAAAACATGCATATGTGTCTTATATAGTGGATGTAAATATCTGCTATCAACTGTATTTACAGAGACAGAGAGAGAGGTGGGGTGCATGCATTAACAATAAATGTAGAAAAACTAGATATCTGAATATGTTATGGAAAAAAAACCTTGATCTGAACTGTGCTTGAACGTAAATACCCGAGGAAAGGAAAAACCTGCTATGAACTGCAAACTAATGCATAATTACATCTATTCACATTGCAAGTGAATACTGCATTAAGCAAAACTACATAAGTGGCAGGTTTGAAATATAAAGAGATTATATATATTGCGGTGCATGCATTAACGATAAAATTTGAGAAAAAAAATAGATTCTAAAGTTTTAGCTTACCTACTTCAGTCACTATTGTTTGTTTGGCTACAAATTTTTAGGAATGTTTGTTAAGGTACCTTTACACACGGCAACTTTTCTAGGAATTTCACTGGCACTTTACTGGTTGCAGTGAAATCATGGAGACATTGTTCCATTTGTACACAGCAATAAGATAGAACAATGTGTCCATGATTTCACTGCAACCAGTAAGTTGCCAGTGAAATTCATACAAAAGTTGCCGCTTGTAAAGGCACCCTTATGGCCGCTTTACACGTCCCAACATCGTTTCAATATTGTGTACAACGGCACGGGAGCGCGCACTTTTTTGGCAGTAAACCAAGATCGCATAGGAGCTGTCACACAGGGAGATATCGGCAGGCAACACAACTGCGATGTCTACGCCCCCATGTACGCGCGAAGCAGGGAACGACCATTTAACATGGGAGAGAATAGGGGAAGTTGTTCTCCAAATCGTTGTTGTGTGAAAACACAGCACGATCCAGCCAGATCGTCCATCCAATATCAGACAGTTGGAGAGGCTGCTCATTTCTCCCCCGATATCGTTTTGGCATCGTTCTTGCATCGAATTGTACATTCACACCATACAACGCACGAACGATATCGGGGCCAATGCACGAACCACGTGACTTTTTATCGAAGTTGGATGACGATATCAGGATGTGTAAAGCGGCCATTAAGGTACCTTTACACGCCGCAACTATCACTGGCAATCGGTATCAACCGTACGTGCGCATGTACGTTTTTAACGGTTGCTAACAATCGCCGATTCCGCATGTACACGCCGCAATTGCGTAGTCAACTCAAGGTATCGTGGATCCCCGGAAGTTGAAACTGATCCTGCGGGAAGCTTCCAGTTGAATACCGTCGCCGCTTCACACGCCGCAACCACTAAGGGAATGTGGGCGTACATCTTTAGAGCCGCAAGAACATAGGTGTGACAGACTTGCTAACACGCTGATTGGACAATGAAATAGCATCATGATTGGCCAGCCTGCGCAGGAAGGCTGGCTAATACATGACGCCATTGCAATTGTGTAGTGCGTATGGACAGTTCTTTAAATATGGCGCCAATGGTAACACAGTAGCCCCCACCAATCATCGCTGATGGGGTGCGGAAAACATCACGCTGTGGCACGCCCCTGGGAAATCACTAGGCGATGCAGATTCCATCCCTATCGCCGGTTTACACACCAATACCAGGGCAATTCATCATCTGGTTTGCCTCTGATTTTAGAACACGGCTCAGAAACCGCAACCCGAAGCAACTGCGAAAAACCCGATCACTTTCCCAAATTACATGCCGGAACTTCATAGCAAATCCCGATTGCCAGGCAGTTGCTACTCTCAGTGGCGGCGTGTAAAGGTACCTTAACAGAACAAAGGTGCTCCAATAGATTTAAAATTTTCATTGTCTCTCGACACTCTATTTATGGCATAGAGGGAGGAGCCCTACTGTATTTTTCTGACTTTAAAGGGGGTGTCACACGCGTCAATGTCGTCAGCGATCTGATCGCTGACGACATTGACGGCTGATCGCTGGTGAGCTGTCACACAGACAGACTCACCAGCGATCAATTGACCAGTGACATCATGGAAACGATTTAAATATCGTTTCCACGATGTCCTGCTCCCGCTGCCAGCCTGCTGGAAGCGGGAGCAGCCTGGTCTCCAAGGTACACTGCGGGTAACTAGGCAGCGCGCGCTGCCTAGATACCCGACGTGTACCTTAGTTACCAGCCTCCTCCGCTCACCAGTGAGCGGAGGAGGCTGGTAACTAAGGTACACGTCGGGTAACTAGGCAGCGCGCACTGCCTAGATACCCGACGTGTACCTTAGTTACCAGCCTCCTCCGCTCACCCAGTGAGCGGAGGAGGCTGGTAACTAAGGTACACGTCGGGTAACTAGGCAGCGCGCGCTGCCTAGATACCCGACGTGTACCTTAGTTACCAGCCTCCTCCGCTCACTGGGTGAGCGGAGGAGGCTGGTAACTAAGGTACACGTCGGGTGTCTAGGCAGCGCGCGCTGCCTAGTTACCCGCAGTGTACCTTGGATACCAGCTCCCAGCGCTTGTGACAGGCGCTGGGAGCTGGAATATCGCTAGTCCCGGTGTCACACGCAGCGATGCTGCGTGTCAACCGGGCGACAATCGCCAGGTTTCAGAGCTGGTTCTGAAACCTGGCGATCATCAACCAGCGATTTATCGCTGGTTGATGCAGTATGTCACACGCGTCAATATCGCTGCAACGTCACGTGCAGCCGATATCGTGCAGGCGATATTGACGCGTGTGACACCCCCTTAAGACGCACTGGACAATAAGGTTGTAGAGGAGGAAAATAGTGGAAAAAAATGTAAGCAAAAAATGAAGTCATGATACACTGTTATGGGGGAGGGGGCATCTGTTGCTGACACTGTTATGGGGGTAATGTTCCCAAATTCTGTACTAATCTCTCCGTCCAGGGCCCATTACACCTATATATATGTCCCCCATCCTGGTACATGATTCCCCTGTCATAGTGTCTATTATCCTATCATCCTGGTATGTATGATTCTCTCCATCCTGGTATATATGAACCCATCATCCTAGTATATATGATCAACTAATCATGGTATATATGAACCCCCTACATCTTGGTACATGGCTTCCATCCTGGTACATGATCCCCCATCTTTTAAAAAATAAACGATCATACTCACCCTCCCATCACTCCTTTCCACAGCAGCAACATCTTCCTGTTTTCTCAAGCCGAATGCTGATCAGTATGAGAGTGGCACAGTGATAATGTCACTGTCCTGCACCCCATTCCACACATTGATCAGCATTCAGCATAAGACAGGAGAATGTCGCCGTTGCAGGAGGGAGTGATAGGAGGGTGAGAATGATCATCTGGCATATTCACTGATTCCCACGCCAATGATGATGCATGGAAATCAGTGAATATCCAGGCACACAGCTACTGCAGCTACGGCCGGTGATCATGGTTCTGGTTATTTAAGCAATTTAATATTCACCTCTCCCCGGTCCACCTATCAGGCCCATCTTCAGTGCTGAGTGCAGTGAATATTATATTAGCCTAATGAGCAGACCCAAGTGATCACAGGTCCCTGAGGCAGCTTCTTCGAGCCTCCGGTCACTGCTCCAAAGCATCCCCTGTACAGCACATCAAACTGTATATTCGGACTATAAGAGGCATCCCTCGCTTTCCCCCAAAAGTGAGTCTTATAGTCCGAAAAATACAGTACATCGTTAACATTACAAATCCTTTTTTTTTATCATGCTATAGCATGCCACAGCCGATATATGATGTTCACCTTGTTTGGACTGGTGATGTGTAGGCCGTACTGGAGTTAATTTCATATCCAATTCTAATAATTACAAGCTTTGGTATACATGATACAACCCAAATAAAGATTTTCAATGTTTCAACATTACACTTATGGGCAATCCCAACGTTGGTCATGTTTCCACTTCACTGTTCAGGAAAGACAATGCTGGCAATACTATCCTACAATCTACCATTCACCATATGCAACATACTATCAATGCTATGGGGAATTCACAAGAGCGAGACAAATTTACTTACGCCAATCTACTGTCACACTGGGTATAGGGGGACACTTAGCGCAGGACAACAAGGAGGGGAAAAGGAGTCCCGGACGCTAAGGGCGAAGCGGAAATGGTGATATCTTGAAAAACTAGCACTGACACCTGGCTCCCCTAACAACCCTATACAGTCTCTGCAACTGTCGCTGATCAGGATACCCCATCCCTGTCTGTCCCTCAACTAAGACTACTTAAGGATCAGACAGGGTAGACACTGGTTAACACAGCTTACAACTAAAGGAAAACACCAGGGAAACAAACAAAGGGGAGAGGGAGAAACAATTAGCTGAAAGAAGAGCCAGACAGCAAACTACGCAGGAAGTTCACGATGCACTGCTGAGCCAGGAAGCAACACAAACTCCAAACACGCTATCATCAGAGTGGGAGCCAAGGGCTATCAATAGAGACAGCTGAAAGGTAGGCAGGTAGGAGACCAGCTGGGCCCTAGTGACCTCCAACTATCACCAAGTAGAGAAATATCTCTTAAAGGGACACAACTACAATTCAGGATTTTGGCCCTTTGGCCAGACGCTGCAACCTTCTGCGAGTGGCCCTAACAGCCTTGGCCATGTTCCTGATACACCCGTGATATCTACATTCTTTCAAGAAAGTAATATTATCAGTGATAGATTACTGCTAGGGGCCAGAAAACAGTTGTAAAATTCAGAATGCGTTCAATAAAATCACACTTAAATCCAAGGATGATATAACAACAAAATTCGCCTTGACAAACATAACTCTTTGCTAGTGTTCTCTACACCTCTTAGTTCTTACAATATTTACCCATGGTGAACCAGGATGATATTCCCTGTTGAAATATCAGTGGAGTTTTGTAGATGTGTAGCTAGAAAAGAGCATTGTCTTTGGAACATTTTCCTAGTATGCCACATATTTCAGACTCAGCTCCATACTGGTTAAATATCAATGGAGTTTTCAACTGTGAAGCAACTGGATGTATGGTGTGCACGTTTGCACTGTTGGTTGTGGCATTACTATGATTGGCTGCTGTCCATCGTGATGCCTATGTCATGTATGACAGGCAAGGTTGTATATAAGGCTTGCCCCCACCATTTTGGGCACATTCCTGTGACGATCTGAGCTAGTGTAGGGCGAGTAGGGAGACTTGGAGCAGATCCTAACTAGGGAATGTCAGTGAGTGTAGGAAACCCACCTCAAGATTCCTCACATTTAACCCAAACAGCTAATAACCCAAATAGTTAATAAAAAAAATCCTCTTCCATCCGACGTAGTCCCAAACGTGGTGTCAGATCTGCTACATCCCTCTACATAGACACACATGTCTACCCAGAGGGACAGCAGCCTGAGAAATGTCTTTGGGTTCACCTCAGATGAACCTTGCTGTCAAAGCCCGAATCTCTGCTGCAGGCTCCGGAGATTACCGAGCGAGGACAGCAGTCCGTTTTTATAAAAAAAATTTTTTTTTTAAATATTCTTTAAAGGTCGGCGCTTTTTGCGCTGGCTTTTAAAGAATAAAATGGGGAATTGCAGGTTTTTCCTCTGCTGTCAAACCCCTTATAGGGTCCAGCAGCACAGGAATCGCTGCAATACTCGCTTCCCCATTCATTAACATTGGACTTGCTAGACTCGCAACGAGAAGCGAGTTTCCGACTCGGACTCGTTAGAGTCTAGCGATTCCGAGTATTTTAGGATTCGCTCATCCCTATTCACGACTCTTTCTCTTATTCACCATTTTATTAAAAATAAGCCATGCAGGTCCGACAGAGTCCAGGGAATCTGGTGTAGTCCACAAATGAAATCGTCAGAAAAAGTGAAAAATAAAAACAAGAGACTTTCCTTTGCTCACCAATACATCAGAAATCAACGCCTCCGACTTCGATGTAGTCAACTGGTTCCCACGATGTTCCTTGACTATGTAAATCAAAGGCTATGGAGACCTGCATGGCTCATTTTTTCTTTTTTTTACTTAATTGGTGAACCAGGGAAAGAGTCCAAGGGTGTTTTTTTTATATATAAAACTATTTCTGAGTGTTTTTTCTTGTCACTTAACACTAGAAGTCCCGGGAATTTAAAGGATCCTTAGTTTTCAATGGTAAAAAGGTCAAATGACCCGTCTCTGGGAGTTCTAGTGTTAATGGGTTGGAAATCGGGGTGTCTGATAGACACCACTCTATTACTAACACCAGGGCTTTATGCCAGCTGACATCAACCCCAACCACCATTACCCCAATTGTCACCACATCAAAGCATTTGGGAAGAGCCAAGGTGCAGTCCTATAATTGGCACATCTAATGTGATGCGCCACTTCTGGAGTGGCTGATGGCTAGCATTTTTAGGCTCAGAAGGGACAATAACCATGACCCTTCCTAGCCTGAAAATATCAGCTCGCAGCTGTCTGCTTTAACTTGGCTGGTTATCAAAAATAGGGGGACCGCAAATAATTTTTTTAATTATTTATTCTGTTAAACAGGGCTAAATACCCTTTAGTGCCACATGAAACGCTTAAAGGGTACAAGTTTATAGTATATGACATTATTTAGCAGCAGGATATGTGTCTATTCTATTTATGTATCTTCTATGTTTACATTTTATTGCTTTAACCCCTTAAGGACTAAGCCACTTTATACAATAATAACCAAGCATCGTTTTTTAAATCTGACCTATGTTTATGAGGTAATAACTCTGGAACACGTTAATATATCTCAGTGATTAGTCCCTCTGTCCACCCCCTGCCTGTGCCGGTCCATCCTCCCCCACCCCACCGCTTTCTCCTCCTTCCTTTGTCCTCCTCCTCTCTGCCACTCCATCCTCTGTCCTCCCCCTGCCTGTGCTGCTCCGTACTCCCCAACCCCGCCGCTTCGTCCTCCGTCCTCCCCCTGCCTGTGCTGCTCCTTCCTCCCCCACCCGCCGCTTCATCCTCCATCCTCCTCCCCCCCCGCCGCTCTGTGTTCCGTCCTCCCCCTGCCTGTGCCGCTCCGTCCTCCCCCACCCCACTACTTCCTCCTCTTTCCTTTGTCCTCCTCCCCTCTGCCACTCCATCATCCGTCCTTCCCCTGCCTGTGCTGCTCCGGCCTCCCCCACCCTGCCGCTTTGTGCTCCATCCTCCTCTCCCCCGCCGCTCTGAGCTCCGTTCCCCCCCTGCCTGTGCTGCTCCAGCCTCCCCCACCCCGCCGCTTCGTCCTCCATACTCCTCTCCCCCGCCGCTCTGTGCTCCGTCCTCCCCCTGCCTGTGCTGCTCCGGCCCCCCCACCCCGCCGCTTCATCCACCGTCCTCCTCCCCCCCCGCTCTGTGCTCCGTCCTCCCCCTGTCTGTGCTGCTCCATCCTCCCCCACCCCACCACTTCCTCCTCCTTTGTTCTCCTCCCCTCCGCCTCTCCATCCTCCGTCCTCCCCCTGCCTGTGCTGCTCCGTCTTCCCCCACCCCGCCGCTTCGTCCTCCATCCTCCTCTCCCCCTGCCGCTCTGTGCTCCATCCTCCCCCTGCCGCTCCGTACTCCCCCTGCCTGTGCCACTCCATCCTCCCCCACCCCTTCCTCCTCCTTCCTTTGTCCTCCTCCCCTCCGCCACTCCATCTTCCGTCTTCCCCCTGCCTGTGCTGCTCCGGCTCTCCCACCCCGGCGCTTTGTCCTCCATCCTCCTCTCCCCCGCCACTCTGTGCTCCGTCCTCCCCTTGCCTGTGCCGCTGCATCCTCCCGACCGCTTCCTCCTCCTTCCTTGTCCTCCTCCCCTCCGCCACTCCATACTCCGTCCTCCCCCTGCCTGTGCTGCTCTGTCCTCCCCCACCCCACGCTTTGTCCTCTGTCCTCCCCCCGCCGCTCTGTGCTCTGTCCTCCCCCTGCCTGTGCAGCTACATTCTCCCCCACCCCACCGCTTCCTCCTCCTTCCTTTGTCCTCCTCCCTTCTCGTCCTCCCCCTGCCTGTGCCTCTTCGTCCTCTGTCCTCCTCCCCTGACACTCTGACCTCTGTCCTCCCCCACCCCACCGCTTCCTCCTCCCTCCTTTGTCCTCCTCCCCCTCCGCCACTCCATCCTCCCCCTGCCTGTGCTGCTCCGGACTTCCACCCCGCATTGTCCTCCATCCTCTCTCCCTCTGCTCTTCCTCCACCTGTCTGTGCTGCTCATCTCCCACCCTTCCTCTCCTTCCTTTGTCTCCTCCTCGTCTCCCCCACCCGCACTTGTCTATCTGTACTCCTCACCCAACGCTACTGTACTCCGTCCTCCTATCCACGCTTCTCTCGTTCCTTTGTCCTCCCCCTCGCCACTCCATCTCACCCCTGCTGTGCTGCTTGGCATCTCCCACCGTCACTTTTGTCCTCCATCGTCTCCCACGCGTTTGTGCCTTTCCTCCCCTGCCTCTACGTCTCCCTGCCTTGATGACTCCACCTCCCACCCACCGCTTTTTCCTTCCTTTGTCCTCCTACTCCGCCACTCATCCCATCTCCCTGCTGTGTGCTCCTCCTCCTCAACCCATGCTTTGTCTCGTCCTCCTCCCCACCACTCTGTGCTCCGTCTGCCCTGCTGCTCTTCCTCCCACCACATACCTCTCTCCTCCTTCCCCTGCTCCGTTCTCTCTCCACACCATCCGTCCCCTACCTGTGCCCCATTCCTCTCCTGCACGCCATCCCCGCGCTCTGTCTCCAATGTCCTGCCTATTCAGCCTCACCGCCTTCCCATGAATCCTATTTCTATATTCTAGAATACACGATGTGTTAGAATCGGCCACCATCTAGTATATATATATATATTATATATATGTCCAGTATGTGTTAAATGGGTCCACAGACTCTTTCACCCGGGGCCCACAAAACCTGGAGTCGGCCCTGTGTAGAGCATAGAGTGGAAGTAGCTCTGTTTGACTTTTGTGATGCAAAATTCGCTGGAATCGATAGTTGACACCATGTCGTGTATTCAGAGCCCCAGATGTGCTTAAATAGTGGAAACTCTCCCACAAGTGACCCTATTTTGTAAACGATAATCCTCTCGGAATTTATTTAGAGGTGTGGGGAGCACCTTGAACCCACAGGTGCTTCACAGAATCTTATAACATTGAACCATGAAAATGCAAAAATACATTACAAAAACTTCACAAAACCTTTGGTTAAACCCGCCAAATTTTTCATTTTTACAATAATAAAAGGAAAAAAGCTGTCTGGGGGCCTAACTTTTGTCAGGCAATACGATGTTTTCAGCTGCACTACGTTCTATTTACATTTGTCTTTTTGATCACGTTTCATTCCACTTTTATTTCAGAGGTACTGTATGATGAAAAAGCATAGTTTCTTGCCATTTCTTTTTTGAACAGTGCTCACTGTAGCAGTTAAATAGTGTGACAGTTTTATAGATTGTGTGTACTTTATTAGTTTATTTTTGTTTTTACAGAAATATTTGTTTTTATTGCTGTAATATTTTTGTTCTCTATTTTATGTTTTTTTTGTTTTTTTTTAAAATAATTTTTGGAATTTTTACGTAATCCCTATATGGGACTAACTTTTACTCTACTGATCACTGGTCTCATGTATTGCAATAGACATGTATTTCACTGCATCAGACCTGTCAGGTTGCACTGAATATACCTAGCACATCAAGAGGTCATTGTTTGAACTCTGGGTGCCATAACCACTTTCGGCTTCTCATGATTTTGTGATTGGGGTGCCAATGGAGGTGTAAAGGAAGCACACTCTGTCTCACAACCTTTGAAATGGCGCGATTGCTTTCTATCATTGCATATAGAGGGTTAATCAGCCAGAAGCAGTGCTGGCACCGCCCAGGATGTTACTGCAGGAGCTTGGCTGTTAACTGAGCAGAGCTCCGGCAGTGATCGTGCTGGAAGTGCTGATATAGTACTTCCTGCACCATTATGCAGTGATCGGTCAGTCAGATTGATTTAACCGATTACAGCAATCAGTACACTGCAATACAATGCAGTCGTCCTGTCCCTTTTGCACCCCATGCTCAGGGCCGGCTCCAGGTTTTTGTGGGCCCTGGGCGAAACAGTCTTAGTGGGCCCCTTTAACACATACCACGATTCATGAATCTAACATAGAAGCTGTGGGCTGTGTATATAATATAAAGGCTCCTGGGTGGGCTTTATATATAATATTAAGGCTGTGCAACGCTGTATATATTTGGAGGCTGGGCCAGCCCAGCACAGCCTCCAACTATATACAACCCAGCACAACTTCCAAATAATACATACAGCCCAGCCTCCAATTTATATATAAGCCTGCACAGCCTCCAAATAAGCCCTGCACAGCCTCCACAAAGCCCTGCACAGCCTCCACAAAGCCCTGCACAGCCTCCACAAAGCCCTGCACAGCCTCCACAGAGCCTGCACAGCCTCCACAGAGCCCTGCACAGCCTCCACAGAGTCCCCACAGAGCCCTGCACAGCCTCCACAGAGCCCTGCACAGCCTCCACAGAGCCCTGCACAGCCTCCACAGAGTCCCCACAGAGCCCTGCACAGCCTCCACAGAGCCCTGCACAGCCTCCACAGAGTCCCCACAGAGCCCTGCACAGCCTCCACAGAGTCCCCACAGAGCCCTGCACAGCCTCCACAGAGCCCTGCACAGCCTCCACAGAGTCCCCATAGAGCCCTGCACAGCCTCCACAGAGCCCTGCACAGCCTCCACAGAGCCCTGCACAGCCTCGACAGAGCCCTGCACAGCCTCCACAGAGCCCTGCACAGCCTCCACAGAGTCTCCACAGAGCCCTGCACAGCCTCCACAGAGTCCCCATAGAGCCCTGCACAGCCTCCACAGAGCCCTGCACAGCCTCCACAGAGTCCCCACAGAGCCCTGCACAGCCTCCACAGAGCCCTGCACAGCCTCCACAGAGTCCCCATAGAGCCCTGCACAGCCTCCACAGAGCCCTGCACAGCCTCCACAGAGCCCTGCACAGCCTCCACAGAGTCCCCATAGAGCCCTGCACAGCCTCCACAGAGCCCTGCACAGCCTCCACAGAGCCCTGCACAGCCTCCACAGAGTCCCCATAGAGCCCTGCACAGCCTCCACAGAGCCCTGCACAGCCTCCACAGAGCCCTGCACAGCCTCCACAGAGTCCTGCACAGCCTCCACAGAGCCCTGCACAGCCTCCACAGAGCCCTGCACAGCCTCCACAGAGTCCCCACAGAGCCCTGCACAGCCTCCACAGAGCCCTGCACAGCCTCCACAGAGTCTCCACAGAGCCCTGCACAGCCTCCACAGAGTCCCCATAGAGCCCTGCACAGCCTCCACAGAGCCCTGCACAGCCTCCATAGAGTCCTGCACAGCCTCCAGAGTCCTGCACAGCCTCCATAGAGTCCTGCACATCCTCCATAGAGTCCTGCACAGCATCCACAGAGCCCTGCACAGCCTCCACAGAGCCCTGCACAGCCTCCATAGAGTCCCCACAGAGCCCTGCACAGCCTCCACAGAGCCCTGCACAGCCTCCATAGAGTCCCCACAGAGCCCTGCACAGCCTCCATAGAGTCCCCACAGAGCCCTGCACAGCCTCTAAATACTCCAGCACAGCTTCTAAATAGCCCAGCTCTCCCCCTGTGCCTGTCTACCCACTGCTTGCAGGGGGCCCCTGGACACTGTGTTATTTTCTACTGACAGGGGGCCCCTATGTAATATGCCCCTGACAGGCAATCTCCTGTGCAATTTGCCCCTCGGGGCCCCTGAGTGCTGTTTCTTCCCCACCCCTCTCTCCCTCCTAACCTGAGCGGCAGCATCTGACTGTAGTGAGCAGCAGCAGATATGCCGCTGCTGCTCAGTGTGGGGGAAAAGAGGGGCAGCACAGAGGTTCACAGGGGGCCTACCTGCTAGACCAGGGCCCCGGGTGCTAAAGACTGGCCCTGGACACCCCAGCCCCCAGCTCCCCCCCTGGACACCCCAGCCCCCAGCCCTAGTCACCTGCAGGCTGGCATCATGATCTTCCTCCTCTTCTACGTTCCACAGGAAGAAAAAGGAAAGGGGCGGAGCGCGGGTCCCTCTTCTATGCATTCCAAAATGTGGAACGCATAATCAGCTGCCCTGCCTGACGTGATGTGCAGGTCAGATGCGGGAGCTGGCGGCCGGCTTTTCAATGAATGGAAGTCCGCGCCAGAGCCGCCGGTAAGACAAATAACAATACCGGCGGCGCGATGTGGGCGGGCGGCGGCGGCGGTGGGCCCCTCAGTCACGGCTGGGCCCCGGCACTTGCCCAGGTACGCCGGGTGCTGACGCCGGCCCTGCCCATGCTTCACGGTTGCAATGGTGTTCTTGGGGTTGTACTCATCCTTCTTCCTCCAAACATGCAGTTGATACCAAAAGATTCTCTTTTGGTCTCATCTGACCACATGTCCTTCTCCCATGCCTCCTCTGGATCATCCAGATGGCCACTGGCAAACTTCAAATGGCCTGGACATGTGCTGTCATGAGTATTGGGACCTTGCATGCCCTGCAAGATTTTAATCCATGGCGGTGTAGTATGTTTATAATGGTTATCTTTGAGACTACGGTATATATCGTCCCAGCTCTCTTCAGGTCATTGACAAGGTCCTCCTTTGTAGTTGTGGGCTGAGTCCCGACCTTTCTCAAAATCAGCCTTACCCCACAAGGCAAGGTCCTGCATGGAGCCTCAGACAGAGGAAGATTGACAGTCATCTTGTGTTTCTTCCATTTTCTAATAATTGCGCAAACAGTTGTTGCCTTCTCACCAAGCTGCTTGCATGTTGTCCTGTAGCCCATTCCAGTCGTGTCCATTTGTACAATTTTGTCATTGGTGTCCTTAGACAGCTCTTTTGTCTTGGTAATGGTGGAGGGCTTGGTATGTAATTGAGTGTGGTGACAGGTGTCTTTTACAGTACACAGGTAACAAGTTCAAACAGGTGCAATTAATATCGGTAATGAGTGCAGAGTAGGAGGACTTCTTAAAGAAATGCTAACAGGTCTGTGAGAGCCAGATGTCTTGCTGGTTGGTAGGTGATCAAATACTTTTTTTATGCAATAAAATGCAATTTCATTATTTAAAAATCATACAATTTTTTTTCTGGATTTTTTTTTAATTCTGTCTCTCATAGTTGAGGTGTATCTATGATAAAAATACAGACCTCTCATTTCTATTTAAGTAGGAAAACTTGCAAAATCAGCAGTGTATCAAATACTTGTTCTCCCCACTGTATATATATGTGCATTTTATATATGTATATAGATAAATATACTACCAGTTTGAACAGACACATGGACGTTAGTGGCCTGCTGAGGTCTGCTGCAGGGCTCTGGAACTGCTCCTCCGATTCCTCCTTACACAAAGAATGAGGTAGCAGTTCTGTTGCTGGGTTATTGCACTCCTCAAGACCCCTCCACATCTCCTGGTGTACTGGTCTGTCTCCTGGTATCTGTGCCATGCTCTGGATACAGTGCTGACAGACACAGCTAACCTTCTTGAGACAGTCACATTGATCCTGGATGAGCTGCACTACCTGAGCAACTTCTGTGGGTTGTAGACACTGCTTCATGCTACCTCTAGGGGTGAGAGCAATGACAAAATGCAAAAATGACCAAAACAACAGCCAAACATGAAGCGAACAGAGGATCTGTGGTCACCACCAGCAGAACCTCTCCTTTATAGGGAGTGTCTTGCTAATTGCCTATCATTTCTTCCTGTCGTCTGTTCCATTTTCACAACAGCAGGAGAAATTGATTCCCAATAAGTGTAGCTTTATAACTAGACAGGCAGATTTCACAGAAGTGGGATTAACGTGGAGTTACATTATTTTGTGTAAAGGGAAGGTGGCGTCAAAATTTTTTTTCATTTGCAAAAATGTGAAGTATTAATGATTTAATTTCAGTATTACCATTCTTTTTTAATGGAGTAAAATATGAAAAATGTAAAATGTTTGATATGTTCCACTTTTAAATTCTAGAGGGAGCAGCTGCTGAAATTTGCTATGAAAGCCTGGTACACTGCTAGCTCACATTACCACTGCTAAAAATGTGGGCTGGAGCTGCTGCATGTGTGGGTTTTTGCAAAAGGATAAGGCTGGAATCACACTGTCCGTGTTATAAATGACTAAGGCTGCTTTCACATCAGCGGTAATCGCAAGCCCCATGCAATGTCTATGGGGCTTGCGGTGTGCAGCAGGTGCGGCAAGTGCGGTTTTGGCACTTGTGGCAGATGCGGCCGCGAGAAAACCGCGGCTGACCGCGTTTTTTTCGCGGCCGCATCTGCTGCAAGTGCCGAAACCGCAACTGTACCACACTTGCCGCACCTGCCGCAAGCCCCATAGACATAGCAAGGGGCTTGCCACAGGTGAATCGCAAGTATGGCCATTATGTGGTAATCGCGGCAGTTGCGTTTTTTTTCACCGCAACTGCCGCGATCAGCGATTACCGCTGATATGAAAGGGGCCTTAGTTGGACGTGTCATAGATGACTAAACAGGAATGGTTCTTTCCTTTCAGGCGGGAGTGTGGAGCTGCTTAGAAACACAAGCAGCTGAAGCTCCTGTCCAGAGAAGGGAGAGCCATTCCGAGTTAATCATCCATGACACGTCCGACTTAGTCATATATAACACGGACAGTGTGATTCCAGCTTAAGAGACAATGAAGTTTAGGATCACAGAATGGAGTTATTTTGTTGGAGACACAAAGTGATACTGACACAAAACTGCATGCAGATACCTTATGTCCACAAGCTTAATGAGAAACCTGAAGATTTGCGCACATTTCTTTTTTTTCCCTTGCAGATTTGGTGCAGGAATAAATCAGCAGCATGTCAATTATTGCAGCGTTTTTCCACCCCAATGCATGGAAAAACGCTTCACAAATGCATTGCGTTTTTCTGCAGGAGAAGCAGATTTGGTGCTGAAATTTCTGCAACCAAAGAGTATGTTCACACAGGGGTTTTTTTTTCTGAAGCAAACCCGATCTCTAGACAGTAAAAAAGCCTTTTTTGCTGCAGAAACATGGCTGTGCGTTTTTTCATGCTTCATTGCTTTCAATGGCTGAAAAAAGCAGCAAAACTGCAGAAAGAGTATACAACACAGCAAAAACAGAGCTGTTCTCCATTCTAGTCGTGTGTGTGGTTTCCGTTTTACCACGTCCTGGAGACGTGTTCACAAGCTTAATAATTACACACAATAGGCATCTTCACATCACCTTGTTTTGCCAAGGAACGTTTGACCTTGTGAGTCATGCACAGATGCCACACGTACCGCACACAGATGTGATCCATGTGACATCTTTGTGACACCTACCGGAAAACAACACGTCACTAAAATGTTTTTTTTTCTACATGTAAAAGATGAGCAAAGATAGATGATGATAGAGGGAAAGACAAAGATGTATTTAGATGTATATAAACAAATTCACAGCATCACACTGTTACTGCAAAAACATGTGAATGTATGGAAAGTGAGATGGAATTAAAACCCTGATATGTGGGAAAAAACAAAAACGTGTTTTTACAAATCTTCTAAAGCAAGGTTCTTGGTGCATATATTGGCCAATAGATATTCGCCCATCAACCACAGCAAGGTGACCTTAACCTGATGGGACTCTGTCAACAATGTACCTCACTTGGGCTTCTTAAACCCTACAATTTATAGGGGAAGTAGAAAGATGCACACAAACATCAGAGCCGCCCTGGGCGGATGGGATGTATTTAGATAGATGGAAAAAGAATAGTTAGATAATATACAGAGGCAGGGACGTAACAATGGTCACATGGTTCAAGACCGGGGGTACAAGGGACCACCGATCCCAGCATCTACTTCAGTTGGAACTGTGTCCTCGGAGAGCATTATTGTGCAGAGAACCATCTGATTCCTGCACTGTGCGATACACGCTGCTGGCACAGTGACTTCAGAGGTGCAGCAACAGGTAGTGACGCATGACAGTGACGAGATCCGCCTTTGTGTGCACTCTGATGTCAGTGGTCAGGCTGTTTGTTGGCTCCAAAGAACACCAGGCGATGTGGGAGTGAATGAAAGGTGAGTAGGACGTTTTTCATTATGTGTTACAGAACGAGGACACATATGCAGTACTAGGATTGGAATCATGTAAACCAGGATTGAGACATATATACCAGGATGGGGAACATATATACCAGGAGGAGGAGCATATATATCTGGATGACAAAATATATACCAGGATGGGGGACATATATACTAGGATGAGGATCATACATATCAAGAAGGGTCCAGGATGAGGACCATTTATATATATATATATATTTATATTTTGAGGGGACCAAAACTATCATTTTACTGTGTATGTAATTGAAGAATATTTTTGGATAATTTATTTCTACTTTCTTTGGCAATGAGTCTCTCTGTCTCAATCTTTGCTGCCTTGATTTGTCTTTGCACATCTTATTTTTCTATCATTATTTAATTACTCATCACTACTTACTTGCTTTAATTTTCTTTTTTTTTCAATTCTTTATTTAATTTTCAAACATACAGAGGAAATGGTCTCCTAGGAAATACAATGACATCTGCACAGTTGGGTAGCGAACTGATTCATATTAACAATAACAGTAACAATAAAAATAGTATAATGAGTTATGGTGAAAAAAATGAGAGAAGTAATTGTTTCATGGCAAAGTTTCAGATGTTGTAAATCTGAAGAAATTCCTGTCGAGACACAAGGCCCTTACAGGGAGATCCTGTCCTTGAGGGAGATCTCAACCACCGCGGCATCCATCAAGGTCTCAGTACCCTTGTATTTGCATTCTGAACCAGTTATGAAAGATAGCTGTCTTTCAATATTGTCAAAAACGTGTTTCCTTTGCTGGACCTGCAGGTTTGTGTTCCCCAATATATCAGTGTAGTTGAAATCCCCCCATATTAATGACTTCTCCCTGATTCACTGCATCATCTATTTGCTTCATGAGGATATTTTGTTTAGCTTCCAATATATTCGAAGATTTATAACAAATACATATCAATATTTTATTATTCTTTCTCCCTCAAGTTATCTCCACACATATGTTCATTAGCCTCAGATATATTATCATGCTTTATTAGCCTCACATATATTATGCTGCATGGAGTTTAGGGCCGATTTTACAGATAAATAAGGCCTTCCCCCTTGCTTATTTGTAAGGTCATTCCTGAAGAGAATATAGCCCTACAAAGTGACAGCTTAATCATAGCTCTCATTCAGACATGTCTCTGTTCTCCCATTATCATCATTGTCTAACAACAAAATTAATTCTAATTCCTCTATTTTATTGGTGAGGCTTCTGTCATTAGTGTACAAGTGCCAATTTAGCTAACTTTTTGGGATGTGCCAGATCAGAACAAGCCTATTGTTGCTCTGAGATGTGCCTCACTGTCCTGTAGCCCCATGCTACCGTCCTCCTCTATATCCACCCCAGGAGATGAGTCGGTCGACAGGTTAAGGGGTACTTGGATACTAGGGCAGGTTGCTACATCAGTGGGGATTACGTCTGGTCGGGTCCTGGTCCCGTGCCCTGGACACTCAATGGCTGAGAGGAAAACAATTTGGGATGGGGTATTATTATACGTGACGCCACCTGTGGTACCTGGTAATGTAGTTACCAGCGCTGCAGCCGGCTGCTGAGGTGATGGTGATGCAGCTTTGGGTAGTACAGCTCCCCACAAGCAGAGCTTTACCTCAGGACAGCGGGGTGGATGAGGGGAGTAGTAGTCCTTGGCTCTGTATAAGTTCTCCAGGCGGCAGTGGTGAATAAAGGATACCAGACACCAAGTAGCCCAAACAGTTATTTTACTGGTACCAGATGGCTGAATAGGTACACGGTACAGTCTAGTTTGCCAAGGGTTTGTCGCCACAGGTTTTGGGGGTTACCACAGAGTCTGTCAGAGGTGCTTTTCTAACTCTTTCTTGGTCTTGTTCCTTTATGGCCTCTTTACATTCCCACTCTTGAGTCTGGTTTCTGGTCCCAGGGTCTGTTGCTTAAAGTCTCTCTTACTTGTCAGCGTCTTGAAACCATCTATGGGACAGAGGTTGGACTACTTTGATGGGTGCTGTGGCACCCACCTTCTTGATAAGGCCCTCAGCCTGCCGGTTAGCAGTTTGGGATAAACCTTAACAAACCGCCTCGGTTCTGGAGTACCGGGATGACCTGAGCACTCCAGATGCCTCTGACCTGTCCTGGAGTGCCCCCTTCTTGTCTGGGTTACCTCTTTAGTTTTGGAGGTACCTTCCTGTCAGAGCTGCAGGTTACTCTGCTTCTGTCCATTCTGCTCTCCTCACACCGTCTGACTGCTGTCAACTGTCACTTACGTCATGTCTCCAGCTCAGCTAAGCTCCACCCCCTGGGACCTACTAAATATACAGTTCCCGTTGCTAGGGTGTCTATGATTGGGATTTTGAATACAGACTATGTAGCTTCCCCCTCTACCTGTGACTATGGAGGCACTACATCTTCTGTTTGGGTTGCAGTACCTCCCTGTGGCATCCCACCAGAGGGGCGCCACACAAGCACTTGCTAAGTCAGATGCAAACTCCTTTCCATATTGTCTATGGATCTCAGTGTTGCCAGCTGTTCATTTAGATCCAGCACCTGGGCTTCCAAATGCACAATGTGCTCACATCTCGCACTGCAGGATGCACCCCTAAACATGATACAAGATGTACACTAGATGGCATTGTTAATATTGGAGGACATATCACTAATGGGGATTACACAACACAGGAAGATAAACAAGTAAATACAAATGTTTCGGATGCATCACTTTTAAAAACCTATAAAAATAATAAAACAAAAAATTATCCTTATAGAAATTAAAGAAAATATGTCTAATAGGATCTTCACATGATTTACAATATTTCTTAATATTCCTGTTTTCTTCACGATGATCTTCTCATATTCTGGAGTATTGTATTAAAATATTTAATATATTTACACTTGTTTGATTATTTACATTGTATGTTTTGCATATTTGTATTAACATGTAATTAATATTGTCATGTGACATCACTCACCTTGTTTATATTTGCACTTTTCACTTTATTTGTAATGGATAATCCACCCTTGATATCCTCTTGTGGTTGCCACTTCATTTAAACAAGGTTTTTCTTTCTAGCTATATTTATTTATTCCATTGGTTATGCTGTGTGCATACGAATTCCACTGTCTCCTGCCCCCGCCTGTCTTGCAGCATGATTATAGTTTCAATAGGAGCCCAGTAACATCCAGGTGATGTGTCCATGGTTGCCAGGCATGCATGGGGTGGCATGACTGTCATGGGTCACATGACTGGCGCACACTGTGGAGCACAATTGAGATGCCTTCTGCTGATTCCACCATCTATTCTCTGGGTACATTTAGTCTATTTAATGCCATGGGGAACATTTTTATATACCATATTCCCCTGAGGAAGCGACACCTATGTACCCAAAATGCATGTTGGGGATAGCACGATGGTGTAACATTTTGTTAACTACCAAAACGTACTAAAATGAGTATGATCTAAATACATTTATGATTTAGTTATGTAGCTGCTGATGTGTTTTGCACTCTGTGTACCATTGTGTCTACTACTTATAATAAGCTGGGCTGTACATTCATCTCTATGTACCTATTTTTTATACCTAATCTTACTATATGATGCATACTGTTTTTAGATATAATACTGTTTGTTGTTAAGAAAGAAGCAACAAAGATCAGCTCACCTCCTCAATAGTCCCACCGAGCGGATCATGCAGTGCTGCAAGTAGCATGAATGTGTAGCAGACGTCAAGAGTGAGTGATGACCATAAAAAACAACATTTATTCCATTTTCAATAAAAACACTTAAGTCCAGAGTCCATCCTCACAACCAGAGACACAAAAACACATAGTGCCTACTATTGATAGTCACAGGTTTATAGTGCATTTAAAATCATATGTGTTTCATTGGTCATGCCACCTTAGTCATTGTTTTTACAAGTGTTTTTATTGAAAATGGAATAAAAGTTGTTTTCTATGGACAGCACCCATGCTGGACCTCTGCTTCACCCACAGTTTGTTGTTGTCTTATGTAATTGGATTTACCACAATTGCTATGCATGTTTCTTTAAA
The DNA here is from genome assembly GCA_033576535.1 of Allobates femoralis. Classification (NCBI taxonomy): domain Eukaryota; kingdom Metazoa; phylum Chordata; class Amphibia; order Anura; family Aromobatidae; genus Allobates; species Allobates femoralis. The sequence goes on along the minus strand of JARQOC010000005.1, from coordinate 443,155,120 downwards.
AACGCAAAAATGTTTTATTCCTATACAGATAGAAAAAATAAACTTGGTCTAATTAATTTAAAACAAACATGTGCAAACTGCATCCGTTGGCCACATCAGGCCCTTTGGCTGTTCCAATCTTGCCAGAGAGTGGAACAGTCAAAGGGCTGAAAACAGCGGGGTACAATGGTGTACCGCATTGAGCAGCCACGCTCCACATCTTCATTTCAACGTTATCTGCTCTCCCTGTTCCACCACTCAGCATTGTGTCTGAGTCACAGTGCAGTCGGCACGAAAATATCACTTGATGGTGCCTGCTGCATGGGTGGCTGTGGGGGTCATTATACTCTGTGTCAGAGGCTGTGGGTTGGGTGCATCATACTGTGTTAAGGGCTGTTTTGGCACCATACTGTGTGTGAGGGAGGCTGTGGGAAAATCATACTGTGCGTGAAGGTGCCGTCACACACATCAATGCGATGAACGATTTTGTTAGCGATCACATGCACGCGCGATCGCTAACAAAATCGTTCAGATCGCCGGTGAGCTGTCACACAGGCAGACTCACCAGTGATCAATGGACCAGAGACATTGTGGAAATGATTTAAATATTGTTTCCATGATGTCTTGCTCCCGCTGCCAGGCTGCGGTAAGCGGGAGCAGCAGGTCTCCAAGGTAAACTGCGAGTATCTAGGCAGTGCGCGCTGCCTAGATACTCGATGTATACCTTGGTACCAGCCTTCTCCGCTCACCGGCTGGTATCCAAGTACACAGCGGGTAACTAGGGTCCCTAGTTACCCACTGTATACCTTGGGTACCAGCCGGTGAGTGGAGAAGGCTGGTAACCAAGGTATAGATCGGGTATCTAGGCCGCGCGCGCTGCCTAGTTACCCGCAGTTTACCTTGGATACCAGCTCCCAGCGCTTGCAGAGAGGCACTGGGAGCTGGCTTATTGGTCGTCTCCCGGTGTCACACGCAGTGATGCTGTGTGTCCACCGGGCGCCCAACGATAGATTTGAGGTCCTGTCCTCAAATCAAACGACTGATCGTTCATCGTTTGTAGTGTCACACGCAACAATGTCGTTTTGACATTGTTCAAGCGTCACAGAACACGTGACTTTTGAACGATATCGGCAACGATATCGTTATGTGTGACATGGCCTTAAGGGTCTCATACTAATTGTGGTAGTTGTGCAGCCATCACACTGTGTGTGGTGTGTGTGTGTAGGGGAGGGGCGGGGTAATCATGTAATTGAGGGGAGTTGTTGATCAAGGTACATCTTTATTTATGTATACTTAAAACAGAATAACAAGAGCAGTGTGATTTACTGCTTTTAGAAACTTCATAAGAAAACAGTAAATTATATTGTTTTGATCAGCTGCTACTGATATGCCATATTGTAACATGTATTCCCAACAGCAGCTAGTCAACAATACTTAATTCTACTAACTACTGATAAAACTTTTAATACCATAATACTAATATTGAGCAAAATTTAGTTCAGCATGTTGATTCCGCCCTCCACAACAGCCATAGTCTCACCCAATTTAATCATTTGTTCACTTATTAAAATTAATTGCTCACCCAATTTAATCCTTTGTTACAAATTTTAATGTATTTGCAGCCAAAACGGTCCTGAGACCTCAACTTATAGTACAAAAGACTCATGATAAATGCATCGGTCAAGCGACAGGAGCGCAGAGAGTGGAGTACAAATTTAATAGAAGTACATGGGCTCTGTGTTATCAAATGTTTAGCTTTTCTTTAATGTACAATGCAAATCAACCAAACAATAGTGTTGAGTGCCCCCTAGTGAGCATAGAGCAGTTAGCAGTTGTCATTTTCATTTGAATTTAGTAGCTTTTACGTCATACGTACAGTATGTAAGCCTCTATACAAAACATAATTTTTTTATGCCTCTTGTAACTATGACAACCTAGGCGATCACACAGATATCCCACCGCTGCCTCCAACTGTCATAGTCACAGTCGGGGAGATCACACAGATATCCCACCTCTCCCTCCAAATGTCATGGTCACAGTCGGGGAGATCACACAGATATCCCACCTCTGCCTCCAAATGTCATAGTCACAGTCGGGGAGATCACACAGATATCCACCTCTGCCTCCAAATGTCATAGTCACAGTCGGGAGATCACACAGATATCCCACCTCTGCCTCCAAATGTCATGTCACAGTCGGGGAGATCACACAGATATCCATTGCCTAAATGTCATGTCCATCGGAGATCACAAGATTCCTTGCCTCCAAATGTCATGTCACAGTCGGGAGATCACACAGATATCCACCTCTGCTCAATGTCATAGTCACAGTCGGAGATCACACAGATATCCCACTCTGCCTCCAAATGTCATAGTCACAGTCGGGGAGATCACACAGATATCCCACTCTGCCTCCAAATGTCATGGTCACAGTCGGGAGATCACAAGATATCCCACCCTGCCTCCAAATGTCATGGTCACAGTCGGGAGATCAAGATATCCCACCCTGCTCCAAATGTCATGTCACAGTCGGGAGATCACACAGATATCCCACCTCTGCCTCAAATGTCATAGTCACAGTCGGGGAGATCACACAGATATCCACCTGCCTCCAAATGTCATGTCACAGTCGGAGATCACACAGATACCCACTGCTCCAAATGTCATGTCACAGTCGGAATACACAGATATCCACTCTGCTCCAAATGTCATGTCACAGTCGGAGATCACACAGATATCCCACCTGCTCCAAATGTCATGGTCACAGTCGGGGAGATCACACAGATATCCCACCTCTGCCTCCAAATGTCATGTCACAGTCGGAGATCACACAGATACCCCGCTGCCTCCAAATGTCATGGTCACAGTCGGGGAGATCACACAGATATCCACCTCTGCCCCAAATGTCATGTCACAGTCGGGAGATCACACAGATATCCCACCACTGCCTCCAAATGTCATGGTCACAGTCGGGGAGATCACACAGATATCCCACCTCTGCCTCCAAATGTCATAGTCACAGTTGGGAGAATCACACAGATATCCCACCTCTGCCTCCAAATGTCATAGTCACAGTCGGGGAGATCACACAGATATCCCACCTCTGCCTCCAAATGTCATGGTCACAGTCGGGGAGATCACAAAGATATCCCACCTCTGCCTCCAAATGTCATAGTCACAGTCGGGGAGATCACACAGATATCCCACCTCTGCCTCCAAATGTCATGGTCACAGTCGGGGAGATCACACAGATATCCCACCTCTGCCTCCAAATGTCATGGTCACAGTCGGGGAGATCACACAGATATCCCACCTCTGCCTCCAAATGTCATAGTCACAGTCGGGGAGATCACACAGATATCCCACCTCTGCCTCCAAATGTCATGGTCACAGTTGGGGAGATCACACAGATATCCCACCTCTGCCTCAAATGTCATGGTCACAGTCGGGGAGATCACACAGATACCCCCGGCTGCCTCCAAATGTCATGGTCACAGTCAGGGAGATCACACAGATATCCCACCTCTGCCGCCAAATGTCATGGTCACAGTCGGGGAGATCACACAGATATCCCACCTCTGCCTCCAAATGTCATGGTCACAGTCGGGGAGATCACACAGATATCCCACCGCTGCCTCCAAATGTCATGGTCACAGTCGGGGAGATCACACAGATACCCCCGGCTGCCTCCAAATGTCATGGTCACAGTCGGGGAGATCACAGAGATATCCCACCTCTGCCTCCAAATGTCATGGTCACAGTCGGGGAGATCACACAGATATCCCACCGCTGCCTCCAAATGTCATGGTCACAGTCGGGGAGATCACACAGATATCCCACCTCTGCCTCCAAATGTCATAGTCACAGTTGGGGAGATCACACAGATATCCCACCTGTGCCTCCAAATGTCATAGTCACAGTCGGGGAGATCACACAGATACCCCACCTCTGCCTCCAAATGTCATAGTCACAGTCGGGGAGATCACACAGATATCCCACCTCTGCCTCCAAATGTCATGGTCACAGTCGGGGAGATCATACAGATATCCCACCTCTGCCTCCAAATGTCATGGTCACAGTCCGGGAGATCACAAATATATCCCACCTCTGCCTCCAAATGTCATAGTCACGGTCGGGGAGATCACACAGATATCCCACCTCTGCCTCCAAATGTCATGGTCACAGTCGGGGAGATCACACAGATATCCACACCTCTGCCTCCAAATGTCATGGTCACAGTCGGGGAGATCACACAGATATCCCACCTCTGCCTCCAAATGTCATAGTCACAGTCGGGGAGATCACACAGATATCCCACCTCTGCCTCCAAATGTCATAGTCACAGTCGGGGAGATCACACAGATATCCCACCTCTGCCTCCAAATGTCATGGTCACAGTCCGGGAGATCACAAATATATCCCACCTCTGCCTCCAAATGTCATAGTCACGGTCGGGGAGATCACACAGATATCCCACCTCTGCCTCCAAATGTCATGGTCACAGTCGGGGAGATCACACAGATATCCAACCTCTGCCTCCAAATGTCATAGTCACAGTCGGGGAGATCACACCGATAACCCACCGCTGATTTTTCACAAACTGCACTCCGCTGCCTCTAATCATAAGGACAATACACAATTGACTGATGATTGATAGACGAAGCGACAGCTGAATTCGCTACTAAGCTGATTATTTGATGCTTTAAGGTTAGGTGCACACTGGCCGGCGGGTTGGTCGGCGGCGGCTGGGCGGACCCGCCAGGAAGCTCCGGAGCCGTCCACCGGCTTCCTGGCGGGTATGTGCGGCGGGTGACGGGCGGGTGCCGGGCGGGTGGCCAGCGGGTTAGCGCCGGCGGTGTTGCGGCGGCTGGAAGCAGTACATGATTCTGCTTGCAGCCGCTGCAGAAACCGGCCGGATTATAGAACATGCTCATTCTTTGCTAACCCGCTGGGAACCCAGCGGGTTAGCAACGGATGAGCATGTGTAAACCGCCGGTGTGTGGACACCGGGTGTCGGTTTACATAGGTTTCAATGTTAAACCAAACGCCGGTTTGGATTAACATAAATTTACATGAAATTTATGTAAACCGACCGGCGGTTTACACATCTAAACCGACCATAAACCGGCCAGTGTGCACATACCCTAACAGTGAACTTATAATACACACCCAAATCCAATGCATGGAATCTAAATATCTATATCTACTTCATTACAGTCACTGCCAAGCCCCGCAATAATCAAAACAAAACTAGCTGCACCACCAATTGTTCATACAGGCCGTTTGGATGCCCGTTGCTCGTAACGTTTGGCCTCACAAGGAGTCAGGGATGTGATGTGTAAGGCTGCCTTCAGACTTGCAGATGCATCTGCAGCGTTTTGCAGATGCATCTGCAAGCATCTGCATGCAGACCGCGGCCCCTATGTTTATAATGGAGCGCACGGCAGTCTGCAGATGCTTGCAGACCGCCGTGCGCTCTCATTGCCCGCCATTAGTGATCTGTGCGCAGGCGGATGCCTGCGTACAGATCACACACTCTCGTCCACACCAGGGACGCGAGATGTTGCGTCCCTGGTGCGGGCGACAGTGTGTGATTTGTGCGCAGGCATCCGCCTGCGCACAGATCACTAATGGCGGGCAATGAGAGCGCACGGCGGTCTGCAAGCATCTGCAGACCGCCGTGCGCTCCATTATAAACATAGGGGCCGCGGTCTGCATGCAGATGCTTGCAGATGCATCTGCAAAACGCTGCAGATGCATCTGCAAGTCTGAAGGCAGCCTAAAGCTAGATGAACAAAGCTATTCAATTTCATACATTTAAGTTGAAAAGTAGGCAGTGTTTATAAATATATACAAAATATATTACAAATGGGACAAAACATCCATTCCGTTAGGAGAATGAAGGAATTGTTTCACAAATATTATAAGCAAACACTACAAGTATACACCAGAAAAAGCATCGGTCCATATACCAGGCTTCAGAATAAAAAGTCTTGTTTTGGACTTTGGTAGGTTTTTATATGACAAAGATTTTTTTTGCGTAAGGGAAAAGAATAATAGACAATAATATTCCATACCAAAAAAAAAAAAAATTCTACTAGGCTTATTGGTGATGCATTCCAGACATATGTGAACAGAGCCTGACTAAGTGTACCTTTACACGCCGCAACCGCGGAGATAAATATTGACTGCGATATGTCGCCCTGGAACCATCGCCGCCAAATTGCCTCCCAATTGTGGCGTGTATTTTGGGAATTTGGCGGCGATATGTCGCCTCGCTCGGTCGTGCATGCACTGAAATCAGGCGACCGGAGCGAGGCGACATATGGCAGCCAAATTCCCAAATTGCACGCCGCAATTGGGAGGCAATTTGGCGGCGATGGTTCCAGGGCGACATATCGCAGTCAATATTTATCGCCGCAAAGGTACCCTAATAGTCTAAGGCAGAGGTCCCCAACCTTTCTAACCTTTGGAGCCACATTCAACTCAGAGAGGGTCACAAAACACATCCAGTTCCTGCCCATCTTATGTAGTGACACCCAGAGTCTCCATTACCAGTATAATCACAGCCAAAGCTTTTCCACAAAAATCACATTAAGCAGTACACCAAGATTAAGGGTTCCTACCTTACCTTTATTTATATCTGCTCTTCTGTGAATGGCCACTCACAAAAGTCACCATCTGGAGACCTGCTCTTCATAGGTGTTTGCTAGACCTGGTGCTTATGTAACAAGCTGGAAGACAGCCGTGAGCTACACATCACGGGCCCACAAGCCACATGAGGCTCCCGAGTGACAGGTTGGGGACCCCTGGTCAAAGGGCGATAAAAAAGGATCAGAATAAGAAATGCACAGAGTTATACACAATGGATTTGGCTTTTCTCTGGGAGCGCTGCAAAATCTTGTCTGGATATCTCTATTCGGAAGTACACAATGGATTTGCAAATCTTTATAAAAGAAAAAACATGTGCAAATATAGTTCCAATAAGCCCTAGGTGTCTGTGTTCTGTATATTTTTTAAATAGACAGACACAAATAATGTTATATGAATTTTTTATAAAGATGGCTTCATAAATTGTTTTTCAAAAAAGCTACTGCAGTTATTGTATACAGTTTCACTTACCGTATATACTCGTGTATAAGCCGACCCGTGTATAAGCCGACCCCCTACTTTTGCCCCGAAAACCTGGGAAAACCTATTGACTCGTGTATAAGCCGAGGGTGGACCCCAGCACAGGTATACAGCCCCCAGCAGTGTGGTATACAGGCCCCCCCAAGGTATATAGGCCTCCAGTGGTATACAGGCCTCCCCAGTGGTAGTATACAGCAGCCTCCCCAGTGGCAGTATACAGCAGCCTCCCCAGTGGTAGTATGCAGCAGCCTCCCCAGTGGTAGTATACAGCAGCCTCCCCAGTGGTATATACAGCAGCCTCCCCAGTGGTATATACAGCAGCCCCAGAGGTGTATACAGCAGCCCCAGAGGTATACAGCAGCCCCAGAGGTATACAGCAGCCCCAGAGGTGTATACAGCAGCCCCAGAGGTATACAGCAGCCTCAGAGGTATACAGCAGCCCCAGTGGTATACAGCAGCCCAGAGGTATATAGCAGCCCCAGAGGTATACAGCAGCCCCAGTGGTATAACAGCAGGTATATACAGGCACCAGCAGTGAGTCATATATGCCCCCAAATGCTGGCACTCGTCCCCCTCCGTTATAAGCATCCCCCCGGCTGCTTAAGTTACCATCCCTGGTCTTCCGCTCCGCGCCGGTCCTCCATGCTCCCGTCCTCTGCTGCATCCGGGGTCCCCGGCCAGTAGCGATGACGTCATGCGACCGGCCGGTCACATGACCCCGGATGCTGCCGAGGACGGAGCATACAGGGATGGTAACTTAAGCAGCGGGGCGGGGCTTATAACGGAGGGGGACGAGTGCCAGCATTTGGGGGCATATATGCACTGCTTCCCCCTGCCGCTGATTGACAGGGAGAAGCAGTGCATATATAATGAGCGGCCCCACGTGATGGGGCGCTCATACAGCAGCCTCCCCCCGCCTCCTCCAGCCTGAGTTACCGTATTGACCCGTGTATAAGCCAAGGGGGGGACTTTTCAGCCCAATTTTTGGCTGAAAAACTCGGCTTATACACGAGTATATACGATATTTTTGGTAAACGTTTGCTGATCAGCAGTTGTATTGTGCTGCTGGTCAGTCCATGTAAACAGAGCCTTATTATTGTGGACTAGCCAGTTTGATCCAATCCCAGATAAGACCTACTGTACTACAAATTACAGTGCAACCCATTTTTTCTGTATGTAGACTTATGTGTATACATACTGATCAGAAAGCCTAAAGCTCCCATCACACACAACGACGCACTAGTGATCCCGACAATGATAACGATCCTGTAGGGATCGTTGGTGCGTCGTTACCTGGTCACTGGGGAGCTGTCAAACAGGCAGATCTCCTCAGCAACCAGGGAGCTGGGAGCCACATCCACATTGCTGGTTACTATGATAAACAGTGGGTATCTAGGCAGCACGCGCTGCCTGGATAGTATACCCGGTGTTTATCATAGTTACCAGCATCCTCCCTGCTTAGCGCTGGTAACCATGATAAACACCAGGTATCTAGGCAGCGTGCGCTGCCTAGATACCCGGTGTTTACCATGGTTACCAGCCTGTGAGATCGCTGAGCGCTGGTCTCTAGCTGTCACACGCAGCGATGCGTGCTGACCAGCGGGAGACCAACAATCAAAAAATGACCCAGAGCACTTTGTAACGATCAGCGATCTCACAGCAGGGGCCTGATCGCAGTGACGTTACAACGATCTCACTAACGATCTCGTATGTGTGACGGGGCTTTAGCTGATCTTTAACACTGAAAGTGGCAAATGGAAAGGTTGAGGACACATCTTCTCTTAAATCATGTGGACAGCCAGGTGCGTGTGTGTGTCGCTTGCCTGCTGGAAATAAGGTACCAAGATGCCATATTGGGAAAAAGGTAAACCAACAGAGGCAGTATGTTTTGCGCATTATTTTGCTCAGAAAGCTTGGGTCCTTGCATTAATGCCTTATTGACTTAAAACATACTATATAAATCATATGCATATTTAGCCTGCTAAATGTTGCTGTCAATTTGTGACAGTGGCATATACAGTTAGCTGCCAGGGTGGCAAATTGTTCTAATTGCTCGATGCTCCCGTGATGACGATGGGTTACCATGACGGTCAGAGGTCTGCTGCTGTAGATCCCTATGTCTGTCCTCACAGTACTCTTGTGAAACCCAGCCTGTGGCTGGAGTACAGAGGAGACCGTGATATTTGCTATATGCAACATGAAAACATAAAACCTATCGCAACTTACTCATTAGCTAAAATTAAACAACCTTGACACCAGAGATTGGATTAAAAAATGTGAACCTCTATTAGGGTTACAAATAATAAATATAAATAACACCAAATACATAATTTTATTAACCAGATAAAATTTTCTTTAGTAAATAACCAAAAACCACAATTGACCGAAACCATCCAAAGGATTTGGGCAATTATCCCAACATTAAAGCTTCACGACAGAACCGGAGGATGCATGAGAAATAAATACAAAGGCGGGTGGGTGACAAGAGCGGTCAGCGATGTGACTGACAGCTGACAGGAATTTGGGCATATACATAGGCTCTCTTCCAGCAATTTTGTTGACCAATCAGAATCCACAACATCTCCTCTTGGCAGGTGACCAATCCCTGAACACCTGCTGGGTTACCATATAGAAACATGTATTAACCCTGTAAAGTTCATCAAATCATCTCCGTGCTCCACCAAACCATAGCAACCACCAGTAACATCAATAAACAGTAAGGAAAAAAAAAGGAGGGAGACAAATACAAGCAAAAAAACACAGCATAATTGCACAACCCTTTAAGGTTTAAGTTGGCATGAATTCCACATGCTATATACTGTGTGGAATAAACAATACTGTGGCATTGCTGTATATAGCATAAGCATTCTGATGATCAAGGTTCAAGTCCCACATTTTTTTTTCTAAAACAAATATAAAAAAATACTTTAAATGATCCCATTTTTTCCCCCCCTTAAAGATTAAAGAATTAAAAATAACATATATTGGATGATGCTGCTTTCATAAAAGTCTGATTTATCAGAATATAAAATAAATTAAAAAGGAGACATGACTTTAAATTTTGGCACACGTTGGGAACGGCAAAAAAGTGGTGCAATTATGAAATATTGTGCCCTAATAGCATGATTAAAAAAAAAATACAAATAGTTTATCAGATATATGACAGGTCAATTGTAAAAGGCCCATGAAGGCTAAATTTACAAAGATAAGACCTTTGGGTTTTCATTGGCTGTAAGCCATAATTATCAATATTTACAGAAATAAACACTTGAAATAGATCACTCTGTAATGACTCTCTAAATAATATATGCGTTTCACTTTATGTATTGAATTATTGAAATAAATTCACTTTTTGATGATATTCTAATTCATTGAGATGCATCTATACATCCATGGATACGTACACCTTTATGGTCTTAATGTTTCCTGAACATTGGCTATGGTAATTCATAAAGCTGTCCTATATGGGGTATGTGTGCGTGTGCATGTTTCAATGTTTTAAGGCTCAACTAGCTACACTAATATACAACAGCAGGGCTAGGCAAAGTGTGGCCTGTGGATTAAGACAGCCAAAAGGGCTGAAAACCGTGAACGTTCACCTGAGGTCACTGCTGTCTAAATATGCAGGAAATTCTCTTTAATTTTTTGCAGCTTTTTTGGCTTCAGACTTAAGGTTGGATGGGGTTATTGCTGAGCAGCATTTGCTCACCCCGGAGCTGTAGAACAGAGATCCCCAACTCCAGGCCTCAAGGGCCGCCAACAGTGCAGGATTTTAGGATTTCCTTAGCATTGCATAAGTGTTAATGTCATCAAATGCACAGTTAATGATTGCAACCCCTGTGCAATACTAAGGAGATCCTAAAAACCTGCACTGTTGGCGGCCCTCGAGGCCTGGAGTTGGGGACCCCTGCTGTAGAGGGTCAGAGTAGCAGAGCACCCGGTGGAATGGGACAGAGGGTATGTGGTGCTTTTTTCCATATGTATATGGTCTCATACTCTATATAGGAGGCTATGTTTGGCACATAAAGTATATAGAAGAGTAAAAGGGGCTCATGCTGTATTTAGGATCCTATGTTGGCCTCATAATGTATATAGGAGTCTATGTGAGCTCAATGTATATAGGAAGCTTTCTGGGTCTTATAAAGTAAATAGTAGGCTATATAGAGCTCATAACGTATGTAGGCTCACAAAGGCTCATACTGTATATAGGAGCCTATGTGAGGGCTCATGTTGTATTTAGGAGGATGTGTTGGGGTTCACGATGTATATAGAGAGGCTATGTGGGGGCTCACATTGAATAGAGAGGGTCTTTATGGGTGATCACACTGCATAGAGGGGCTATGTGGGGTCTCACACTGTATAGAGGGACTATGTAACAGCTCACACTATAGAAAGTGGCTATGTGGGGGACTCAATGTATATAATGGGCTATGTGTGGGGCTGATTCTGTATATAGGAGGTTATGTGGAGGCTTACACTGTATAGAGGGGGATGCATAAGGGCTCATACAGTATATGGATGGATGTTAGCATACTTAATTCTGGTCAATAGTAAGGGATATAATTATTATTTTAATATGATAATATTCATGTTTAGCAGAATTAATTTCAGCCTATTGGTTCCTCCCTCCAATACATGGTCCTTGTTCCATGGTCTCTCATGTGGCCCATGTGGAAAACTAATTGCCCTCCTCTGTACTATAGTGTTAAACAGTTCAGTTTATTAAGGGTGTGAAAACACATCATTTTTACAACAAATAAGAGTGAATAGATTGCAAACTGTTTCTTTTTTCATGAAGCGCTTTGGAATCATGAATCTATAAAATGTCAGCTAGCCAGTGTCAACTTACCCACCGGCATGCTCATGCTTTATCGGCGCCGCTCTGATACACAGCGACATCGTGTAACTAACTTCTGATTGGCTATGATTTTCCCAGCTAAACTGCGGGTTGAGGCCCAGAATAAAGTCCACTTTTTCCTGGATGCTAAGGACTCCGTGGATTGGCTAGATCTTAATGAACAGCAGCTGAGAGAGGAGGAGGAAGAAGACTGCGGCTGACGGAGCTTTGACCCTTTGGGCACTCTTGTGCAGCTTGATTTACTAGCTTCCGGCTCTGTTAAGAGAGATCGCTAGACTCACTGTCTTTTTGTTTATTACTTTTATTCATTATTGATTTTTATTACTGTTGTACTTAGCCCTTTAGAGGGTGTAGGATTGTAATTGTTTAGATAACTGCAATGTGCTGTGGGGTATTATCCTGTCACGTGTGGGCGGCGGAATAGGCATTGAAATGCCCGTGGATTGGTGTGAAAGGGAATAACATCGCCCTTGTTTAGAATACCCTTGGTATAGCCTAAGGTTATGTTGGGGAGAGTTACTTGGGGGGAGTGGGTGATTGATGGGTTTGTTAGGTCCCTTGTTGTATCTGTGCACACTAACATACACTTCACTATGATACACTGGATATTATCACTGAGTATACAACAACCTGAATATGGGTGACATTAACATACTCATTTGGAATGTTAGGGGACTAAAGTCCCCAGTAAAAAGGCAGGCCATATTCTCCTTTATTACAGACCAGATGCCGACTATTATTTGCCTACAAGAGACGCATCTTACCCCTGAGATGCTCAGTATATTAGATAAGAGGTGGATACAGGAAGGATATCACTCCATATACTCTCAATACTCTAGGGGAGTTAGTATTCTAGTTTGTCTGGGTGCTCAGTTTGTGTGCAATCGGGTGGTGGTGGACACGGAAGGGCAATTCGTTTTCTTGTTCTGCAACCTTTTTTGCTGTGACAATGATACTCATCTCCATATATATCCCCCCACCATATAGCAGTAAGGTTATATACAAAATTCTTAATATTTTGAAAGATTTTCCGGGGGTCCCCTATATGGTGGTGGGAGACTTTAATAATATTTAGACTCTCATTGGGACAGAGGAAATCACATGCCTTTGAAGCCCGGAGGCAATTATACGCAGGGTTTGGAGTGCTATTCCAGGAAATAGCCCTAACAGATCTAAGGAGATGTCGTAACCTCGATGTGTACTAGTACTCATGCTTCTCCTCTACTTTCTCTTCCCTGTCTCGCATCGACTTGGCCCTGGGTGATGGTCTTATGCTGGGAAAAATTTCTGATGTTAAATAGCTGCTGAGGACAGTGTCAGATCATTCGCCCATGTCCATTACGATTAAAGGGGATGATAGCAGCCTAAAAACTAAGCCGTTATGGCGACTTATCGTTCTGGCTACAGCTGGTGGATAAAAATGATACCTTTATCTTGGAGATTCAGGAATATCTTCGCTTTAATCGGGAATCAGCCCCTAGTCTAATTGTTTGGGAAACTCTGAAGGCATACTTGCGGGGCATGTATATATGGGAGATTTCAAAAATAAGGCTAACTCTAGAGCGGACTCTAAACTTATACTTCGGAATTGGAGGCTGCAGAGCAGGCTTTTTCGGTGAAGTTCACTCCTGCCACCCAGAGGAGGCTTAAAGAGGCACAGCTACGGGTGACCCTAGAAGCTGCAACAAAAAACATATGATGAGCCCAGGGGTAGGGGTACTGTATCCCGGGCCTGGGACTCATGGATTAACTGGGGAAATCACAGGTGGTCTGATTCCCGGTTCCGTGCCTTTTCAGCACTGTCTGAGGTAAACTGTCACTCAACTACTTCTTCACTAACTTAGGCTCCATCCCCTTTTGGAACCTACTAAATAACCAGTCCCCCATACTAAGGTGGCCTAGTCCTGTGTGTGTGTAACTTGAGACTCCATAGGTTAAACCCAAACCGACAACTTACTGGTACCTTTACACGCCGCTACCAAAGGTTAGACACCACCGGGTGTCGCACGTGCATGAGCGCGTTTCAACGTTCCTAACGGTACCTGATACCGCAATTACACGCCGCTACAAGGTGCTCCACAGTAGGTTTTTTCGATCCCCGGAAGTACCGACGGGTGCCGCAGGTTACCTTCTGTGGAGCACCTTCCCTCATTTACACGCCGCTACCACAAGGGAATATGGGAGGACCTGGGGCAGCAGGGACAACACATAGGCGTGCCAGAGTTGTGGATTACGAGACGCTCGTACTGTGATTGGACAAAGCAATAACATCATGATTGGCCAGCCAGCGCAGGGAGGCTGGCTAATACATGAGGCGAAAGCAAATGTGAGTGACTGGTCATCTCGTTAAATATGCCACTCTGTACAGGGACAGCCAATGGGTACACAGTACTCCCCACCAATAATAGCTGATGGGGCGTAGTATACATGACGCTCAAGCACGCCCCAGGTAACTCAAATATCGTACCTATGCCCCGATTACACCGCTACCATAGGGTTTCTACCTGCTTGTTTTTGAGCAAGGCTGAAAGACAGGTTTCCAAAGAGACCGGTGGCAACAACCTGAATTACACGCCGCTACCTTGCTGTGTTTTGAAGGTACAAGGTACAATTGTCTTCGACACCCGGTGGTTTCTAACCTTCGGTAGCGGCGTGTAAAGGTACCAACAGAGATACCACATTTGTTGTCACAGTGTAATACCTCTCTGTGGCCCTAGCCAGAGGGGCGCCACACACCCCTTGGTGAAATACACCTGTCCGCGGGTGTTAAAACTAAACCGGGTGTAAGTTGACATTTTTATTAACAGGTTAACGGTACTTTTAAACATGTATAAACAATAATACTTTTACGTTTGCTCATATTTTCCCTTGCGGGAGGCTCATTTCTTGTAATGTTGCAATAACATTTACTATAATCTAGTCCATCTCGGCCCAACAGGGACCTGGTAACACTTCTCTGATTAATGTTCATCAGGAACTGCAAGAAAACAACAGGGAAGTGCAAGAAAACGCATTTAAAGAAACAGCTTACAATTTTGGCAATGCAATACCGGGTGAGACTTTTCACTTGTCAACTTTGCTGACGAGATTGCGAACCACCCTCGGGGACCTGCGTGGCGCTCATAAGTGGTCACATCCCCACAATACAGGTCCCGGTCCGGGTGGCCCTGGGGAAAGATGTTCTTCAACATTCTGGCGGCTTACATGCACCTCAGGATGGAGGCATTCTTCACGGTTAAACCCATAACCAGTACTCAGGTTAAAGGTTGTGACCACCCCCCTTTTGGTTGGTCTGGGGGTAGAGGGGCTGGTTATGGGCCATGACGCGGGCCTGGTGAATCTCAAGTTCATTGGCATACCAAGCCTCACACCGACGGTGTCGTTCAGCCTCATCATCTGGGTTAGGTTGAATGAACCACGGACGACCTACCGGTTGCCAGGTGTGCCCGTTGTCAGCTGTATGCAGCACTGCTCTCCTCTCTCCAGCCACATCAACCGAAGCTTGGTACCGCGACCCTCCATTGATCGCGGGGCCCGGCCTCCTCCGTGCCACCGATGGCTCCTTCCTCCTCCAAATTCTCCTCCTCCTCCCCGACACCGACCTGGCCATCCATGTACTCAACCGGCTCTTCAGTCAGCTGGGCTCCTCTGAGAATTAGATGAGGTCTTCTACCTCAGTGGTATCCTCTTTTCCGGGCTCCACAGGTGGCATGTTAACTGGTTCTGGGGACTCATCAACGGGCTCGGGGTTACCGGGTGGTGTGTCTGATTTGCGACAGTCACCTGGCGCTCCTGGTCTCTCTGTGCTGCAGCCCTCTGCCGTCAATTCAGTTGGAGTATCATCTCTGCTCCACAGCGTCTCATGCTCCATTCCGTGGCCTCCTGGATTTGGGCCCGGAGATTGTTAAGGGCAGTCCTCCAGACGGTACCGTCCTCACCATCCGTTTCCAGTGTCAACACACCCGGAGCGGCATGGTCAACCAAACTGTCCTGCTCGATCTCCTGGATTAGTTGCTTAAAGCTGGGTGTTGCCATTGCCTCACAACCAGTTATAGGTAACGGGTCGGAGCCTGACCAGGTATCTTGCTTTGTGCTCCGGCCGCACCCGGTTTGATTCTTATAGTCTGGTGTGGGCTGGGCTCGACCCGCCTCCTTGGTTGTTTGATAGCAAGGGGGGCAGGGAGACTTTTTGGCGCCTCTTGGATGGCCCATGTATGCTATGGGGCCGAGGCACGCTCCTGGGCCAACGCATAGTTCTTTAACATCTTTAGACCCGCCCACCACAAGAGTCCTATAGGCGAGTCCTTTGGGCTTTTCCAGAGCCTGCCACTACACTTCGTCACTCCTCGGCAGAGCGGAGGGGGGGGCTTATTTTCCTGCTCTTTTCTCCTGCTTTGGTGACGCAGTTTTAATTCCTGAGGCGATGTAATGGCGGCTCTATTTTGTAATCCACAAACAGTCAATAAAATAAAGTCTTAAGGCACACTTAACCTGGTATTACCAGGCTGGTTCAAATCCTGTTCGTAGACACCAGAAAATGATGAGCCTAGGGCTAGGGGTACTCGGATACCGGGCCTGGGTCTGATGGATTAACTGGGGAAATCATGGGTGGTCGGGTTCCCGGTTCCGTGCCCTGGTTGTCATTTGTTAGATGATGGGGAGGGAATATTTACAGGGGTACGTGACGCCACCTGTGGTTTTTGATAATTTGGGGTACCGGCGCTGCAGGCCGGCCGCTGAGGTGATGAAGGGTGCAGCTAAGTGTGGTCCAGCTCCCCACAGGTGGAGCTTTTACCTCAGGGCAGGGGTGTGATGGAGGAGGATGAGGGGAGTAGTAGTTGTTCTTACCCCTCCGGTGAGATGCTGGTGATGGTGCTGAAGCCCTCCGGGCACTGGCGAGAGGAATAACAGAGACCAGTTCAACTCAAACTCCACTTTACTGGGTACCGGCAGATGTTAAGACTAAACACGGTACAGTCTGGTTTAACAGGCGATAATTGCCCGTTTAGGGTCCCCCTTATGGAGTCTCCAGATGTTCCTTCTCAAGTCTTTCAGGGTCTAATCTGCTCTTCTCTTTCTTTACCACCAGTAGGTAAGGTTTGTTCCTTACCAGTACAGACAAGAGTTAACCAGTTTCTTCTTCTGCCACCGGAATTCGGCCCATTACCTATAGTGTCCTGAACTGGTTTTGGGGAGAGTGAATCTGTTGAAAATGGTGATCATGACACAATTTCTGTATGTCCTTCATAATTCCCCAGTCTGGTTACCTCAAAATAGTTTTTTTTTTTTTTTTTGAACCATCATTTTTATTGATTTCAACGTGTAGTTTACAACACTAAAGAGAAATCTGGAACCATCGTACAAGATATATGGAATAGATTAACTGTCAGTCAATAAACAGTTCACAATACTAATTGTAGTTCGAAGTGATATGTTATCAACATTACATATTTTAAAGATGGAAGGTAAAACTAACTAAATAACCCACTGACAATCCCACCCATGACATACCCCTAAATATGTCTTTTTATGTCAAAACATTCGTGTAGCTTGTGTTGACAGATGTCTGGTTGGTATTTGATATCTGGAATATGAAATCATAAATAAGTATGCAAAATGAGTACTGAATTTGGTTCTCTTGCTTAAAAGGGCCCCCTACCTCGATCAATCAGTACATTTCAACTTTCCCAGTGTGCCTCCCAGGTCTTCCAAGGCATACCATGCAGTATTTTTATACGGTCTCATAAAAAGGTTGATTTCTGTATTTGTCAGTTCACCTTCAATAAAAGGTCTCCATTTGGCAAAAAATTTCTTTGCTAGACTGTCTGTATTTCTAAGTGTTTCTATTGATTCTAGTGATAGAACCTTTTTCAGGTTGTCCCTCACCATGTCCAGACCCGGGACCAAATCATTAAGCCAATGTTGAAGAAGGAGTCTCTTTGCAACCATAGAAATTGTGTGAAATAGGACGTGCGGATGACGGGTGTTATAACCCTCATCTTTACAGTGAAATAGCCATAGCAATGGATTCAACCTATCTTCAGTATTAATAAGCCTCGAGGTCATTTTTACGACTCCTTCCCAGAAATGTTTTGTTTTCCCGCATGACCATATTCCATGCTCCAAGTCTGTCTTGTAAGATTTACATTTGGGGCAGTGTAGCCATCTCCCCTGGTTCTCTGGCGATGGGGGAATATTGAAACCCTGGAGGGATTCGTGCATCAGTCTAAACTGAGAGTCTCTCCACTTTTCATTGGTTATGTATTTCCTGACCGTCGCCCACTCTTCCAATATTTTCTGTGTCAAATCAGTATCATTGAAATGTTTCTTCCATCTGGAAAACAACCTTTCTGAGGTGTTTGATTTTAGGATGTTTTGTAGTTTGTTATAAAGTAGTGATATAGATATATCCCCCTCACTTGTGTCTAGTAACTCATCCCATAGTGAATGTTTTAGCTCTCCCGAAAATAGTTTTTTTTTAGAATTAATGCATTATTTAGAGAACTTATTTGGTTAAAAAGGGTGCAAGGATTAAATTGGAACATTTACAAAGGCCTAAAGAGGAGGGACTGGGGGGGCGTGTCCGGACCTTCATGAGAGCGGACGTGTGAGGCTGGAGCTCCTGCTCCCAAGAGCAAAAATCAGCCTCTAAATCAGCAAAGGGAGCCAAAAGATGGGGAAGAAGAAGGCCCAGAAGCCGCACAAAGAAGCAGGTGACCAGGCACCAGGCACCCTGGACACATACCTGATCAAAGGAGGTAAAGCTGCGCCCGCACACGCTGCAGAGCAGCCGATGAGACCGGGAGCCGCCGGAGAGCCACCCGCCCTGTGCTCAGCCTCTGCATCCCGCGGTGAGTCTGTGTCACCGCTGCACTGTAGTCCCTGCGGGCCCGCTGATGCAAACGAGCGCCCGGGACCAGTAGACAGGGGGCGGACCCAGGACACTGTTAAGGGTCCCAAGATGGCGGGCAGTGCTGCTTCTTCATCCCCCCAAGGCTTTCCCGCGCCTGGAGCCCTGGATGGGCGGGGGGGAGGAGAGAGACAGGAGGTGATGGGCACTTTCCCTGTGGAGGGGGCGGAGACTCAAGCAGAGGCTGGATCACCGGCCCCCTCAGAGACACTGTTACTAACACGATCTGCAGCAAGAGACCTCTCCCCTGACACACGGAGAGACTGCACCCCTGTGCTGACCCCATTAAAACACAACAGTGAACCCACACATGATGGGAGCCCCAACACATATGCCAAGCAGGGGGAAGGAGAATTGTGCCTCAGCTCACCCCCCTCTGCGGCAGGAATAGACTATGATCTTGCAGAGGAATCCATCAACCTGATAGAACAGGGGATGGGGAGCCCAGAAATGGTTGCTCATGGTGGGGGATTACCAGATGGTGAGAGTAATCAGAGAGCTCTCGTTGATCTTATCGACAGGGATATGTGGAGCTCTGCCTGGACAGGGGACAACTGGGCAACTCAGGCGTTGGAGGAACCCAGTCGCCCCCAGAGAACGTCTCGCTCAACGAGACAAGCCCTGCAGACTCAAAGAAGTTCCAGAGAGCTGATAGACAGCCCCGAGTCCTTATACACTGACCAGAGAGGGAGCAGCGTGGTCCAGAGCCCCGGATCACCCCATCAAATCCGGGAGCATCTATACCCCCCGCCCCCACCTCCTGACTGGTGGCAATACGTACAGCAGCTGCCTACTAAACAGGACTTTAAACTGCTGGTCACAGAGATTAAGAACACCTGTCGCTCAGAATTGGCAGCGACGAGACGGGAGGTGGTTGCTTTGACTCAGAGGATCCATCAGTTGGAAGAAGATCACAACCAAGCTAGAGCGGTTATAAGACATCTTCAGTTCCAAACTACTGCACAGGCCTCCATCATAAGAGACCTCCAAAGACATGTAGAGGACTTGGATAACAGGGGAAGACGGCACAATATCAGAGTTAGAGGGGTCCCTGAGACAAGAGATACGGAAGATGTGGTGGGAACTCTACAAAAAGTGTTCAACTCGGTGCTACGACGTCCAGCGGATCACCCAATTAAAATGGACAGAGCTCATAGAGCCTTGAAGCCGAAAAGCATGACTGGAAACCCCAGAGACATAATCTGCCGCATCACAGACTTCCCTCTAAAGGAAGATATTATGGCAAAAGCGAGACAACTTAAACAAATCACCCACAATAATACAAAGATACAGCTTTTCCAGGACCTCTCGTGGATTACTCTCCAGCAAAGGAGGGCATTGAGACCGCTACTGAACATCCTACAAGATAACCATATTCCTTACAGGTGGGGATTCCCCTTTAGTCTCTCAGCCAAGAAAGGGGATAAAGTGGCCACACTTAGAAACCCGGAAGACCTGGAGTCCTTCTGTCGCGTGATGAACATCAATCCACCATCTTTGCCAGACTGGATCACACCATTGGGACTGTCTCCTCCACTGCAGCAGACTTGGCAACAGTCTGCACCGCGTAAAAAGACACGGAATGCTCCCAGGAGGGAGGACCCTTCATAATCGGTGACTATAGTATACATCATTTGGCTCAACTGCCTATTCTATTTCTCCTTTATGCGGGATGGTATATATACTAATTTTTGGCCCCTTAATGGAAATTTGCGGCTCTTGGGGGCAGGTTTTTTGAGTGAAAACTGCTCTCACAGATCTGACGTGTACCCTCACAGAAGAGAGTCGTGTTATTGTTTTTCATGATTATTGAGTAGTGCAAATACACTTCGGAGTCACTGTAGGTGACTTATGTCATAATATACCCGACTCTCATTTTAGGACAACAGGAAGTTGTCCTGTAATATTCACCTGATGTTTTTTCTTTCTTTTCTGTTAATGCTTAGTTATATTACCTGTGTTCAGATATGCAGTACATGTATGCTCTCGTCTTCTCAGTCAAGTCCTCATAATCATATTCCCAGAATCTGCCCATTCAGATATTTAGACCAGGGTGTCTCCACCACGATCCCATCCATGTCCCCTTGAATGCTCTAGGTGCACCTTTATTTTATAATGGTTAAACTGCTTACCCTTAACGTAAAGGGTCTGAATTCAGACCTAAAAAGAAGGCTTGTCCTCCGAGAGATGCGGGAGTCTAAGGCCGACATAGTTTTCTTACAGGAGACGCATCTCTCGGATACAGGGTCCCTGAAATTTGCACACCGCTGGTTTCCCACTACGTTTTCTGCAACAGCTAGAAATAAAACGGCCGGGGTGGCGATATTGATCTCCCACCACTGTGCATTTCAGGCAACTAAATCTGAAATTGATCCGCAGGGCCGATATGCCATTGTTTATGGGAGTGTGGGGGGGAGTACCAATTATGTTGTGCAATCTATATGCCCCTAATTCAAACCAGATAAAGTTTGTGGCCTCGGTTCTAGCCCATTTACAACCTGACCGAGGAATGGCCCAAATAATTGGCGGCGATTTTAATATGGCATTCTCAGAAACTAGAGATAGATTGGTTCATGTGCCTCCCAATAGCAAAAATACAAATACAAAAACGGAACGTGTTTCTATAGGTTTCCGGAAATTAATACGTAGCCACACATTATACGACCTATGGCGCATTGACAATCCAACTGATAGGAAATATACATTTTACTCCCATCCTCATGGATCCATAGCCGTATAGACTACTTCTTTGGGGACATGATAACACTGCGTTCATTGACCTCCGCATCTATCGGTAATATAACGTGGACTGACCATGCCCTCTGACAATAGATCTCAAATTAACACCTAATCCACCTAAAATGTGCCATTGGAGACTAAACGAGTCCCTCTTGACTAACAAAGATACGCAAAATAAATTGAGGGAGTCTCTTGTACATTATTTCACTGAAAACTCCCCTCATCTCCGTCACTATCTGTTTTGTGGGAGGCACATAAAGCGGTCTTCAGAGGAGAATGTATTGCATTGTCATCCAGGATTAAGAAAGATGCTAAATCCCAATACCTCAAAATAGAAGGGAAATTGAAGCAGGCAGAGGGACGATTATTGACCCACCCCACTAAACTACTCTTGAAGGAGGTAATTGACCTGAGAAACCAACTAAAAACCATAGCCCAGGGTAAAGTGGAGGTACTCCTTAGATACTCTAGACAGAAATATTATGAGTATAGTAACAAAGCACATACGATGCTAGCCAGGAGACTGAGGGACCAGACCACTAATAACTCTCCTTATGGTATTAAGGATCGCACCGGTGTGATCCATTATGACCCGGTTAAAATGGCCCGATTTATTTTATGATTACTATTCTTCCCTCTACTCCCTCCCCTCCACCACACAGCAATTCCAGAAAAGACAAAATCACACACTAGATGAATACCTCTCCTCATGTCAACTACCTAAACTATCCCGAACCGCTTTGGACGATCTTAACCAAAAGGTTTCAGCGGAAGAGATTGAGGAGACCATAAAAAATCTACCGGGACATAAAGCGCCAGGACCAGATGGGTTGCCATACCTCTACTATAAAACTTATATCGATGTACTCTCCCCTTATATGGTCACCCTGTTTAACCATTTTATGGAGGGGGGGGCAATACCTGAATCAATTCTCCGTTCCTACATTACTGTTATTCCAAAAGAGGGAAAGGACCCGACGGAGTGTGCGAGTTACCGCCCAATCAGTCTGTTAAATTCCGATCTAAAAATTTTCACCAAGCTTTTAGCGGATAGGCTGGGGAAATGGCTCCCACATCTGATTCACAAAGATCAGGTGGGATTTGTGCGCTTTCGTCAAGCGGGAGATAATACCAGGCGTATTATGGACCTGATTGAGGTGGCCAACAGGGGGAGGATGGAGGCCCTTTTGCTGAGTTTGGACGCGGAGAAGGCCTTTGACAGGTTGGATTGGTCTTTTATGTTTCAAACTCTTCACCACTTTGGCCTGTCGGGACCTTTCGTTACTGCACTGAGGGGTCTGTATTCATCGCCCACTGCTCTGGTTCGCCTTTCTCATGCCCATTCCAGGGATTTACCATTAAAAATGGAACACGTCAAGGATGCCCCCTTTCCCTCTGCTCTATGTCCTTAGTATTGAACCATTAGCGGCGCAAATTAGACTTAACCCTGATATCGTGGGAATTCAGCTTAAAAATAGACCATTCAAAGTTGCCCTGTTCGCAGACGATGTGATTCTCTCCTTGACCAATCCCATTACTTCTCTTCCTAACCTGCATGAAACGATCACATCCTACGCTAAAATGTCGGGCTATAAAATTAACTCTACTAAAACTGAGGCGTTGCCCATAAATATTCCGGAAGCTAAACTTCAACTCCTTAAACAATCATACAATTATACATGGCGCACATCATCCATACGCTATCTAGGGATTAATATGACCTCTAGTTATAGAACAATATTTCAGGCCAATTTCCCACCTCTAATAAATAAGGTAGAATCCCAACTTAAAAAGTGGTCGGCCCTGCCGATCTCGCTCTTGGGTAGAATTGCAGCTGTTAAGATGTCCATTATCCCCCGCTTTCTATATCTATTTGAGACGCTTTCGGTTAGAGTACCCGTGGCAACACTAAAAAGAATCCAATCGTTACTAATGAAGTTCATATGGCACTCAGGGAGACACCGTATTCCGGCTTCGGTCCTCTGTGCGTCAAGACGGGAGGGAGGTGTTGCCTGCCCAGATATCATGCTATATTATTATGCAACTCATTTGCGCCATTTGTCCCATTGGTCTACACTTCCAGCATGTAATAGATGGATGGAGGTGGAACAGTTATGGTTGGCCCCTTGCCACCCTGCCTCGTTGATATGGGGCAAACACTTAGAGATTCCCTCTGGAACTTTGTTGGGCCCCATGGCTTTTACCAGGGACATTTGGGGTAAATGTAGAATTAAGTTTCAGCTGGCGGGGCATGCTTCTCTTATGACACCTTTTCTGTATACCCCGCATCTCTCCGGGGCTATGGACTCTAGTACGATGCGTAGCTGGGCGGGAGCAGGCCTTTTTTGTTTTCGTGACATACTGAACCCATTTACGCATAAGCCAAGAACGTTCCCCGAGTTGCGTTCACTTTATAATTTGCCAGAGAGTCTGTGTTTCTCACATCGACAAATAATGCATTACTACATGTCGATCATAGGGCCCAAACAATGTTTGAGTCCTACTCAATTTGAAAATCTTTGCTCCCGGGGCACTTCTACAAGGGGCCTTATATCTAACATATACGCTATTTTGAACTCCCGTAGCAGTTGGGGTCCCTTTAAACATGCCTATATGTCGAGATGGGAGACTTGGTTGGGGAAAGAGATTCCTGACCAGATGTGGAGGGTGATATGGGATAGAACCTTTAGGACTTCAGTTAACACATTATATAAAGAAAACCAAATGAAAATACTGATGACGTGGTATCACACACCCGAACTCCTTCATAAGTTTAACTCTTCTATACCCGATAACTGCTGGAGGTGTGACCAAAGCAATGCCTCTTTATACCACATTTTCTGGTCTTGTCCATTGATTCATGGTTTTTGGGGATCAGTTGAAAAACTGGTATCCCGGGTTCTAGATCATCGCCTGCCTTTAGACCCAGCTGTCTATCTGTTGAATCTCTTCCCCAGGGTTTGAGTAAATCTGAGAGCAGACTTCTAATGCACCTTTTAACAGCAGCGAAATGCCTGATATCTCTCAACTGGAGGAAGAGAGCACCACCCCCAATAGCTGATTGGTATGCACGAATAAAAGACATTCGATTAATGGAACAATTGACAGCTACACTCCATGACTCGGTGGACAAATTTGCTCGGACTTGGCGGATGTGGGACTGTTCTGTAGATTCAATACAACTGTAAAGTTACAAAGACTTGTGCTGATATTAAGGATTACTTGCAATGGAGAGCGAATTGAGTACTAGTACTTGTGATTGTTCATACATGTTTTGTGTTATGTTCTGACTGTTAAGAAAATAAATAAAAATTAAAGTTGAAAAAAAAAAAAAAAAAGAGGAGGGACTGGCACTGCCTAATCCATGGCTTTACTTTCTATCTTCTCAATGTCAACATCTGGCGGGAGGAGCCGAGGGCATTTCTGTAGGGACTGAGGGAGGTCAGTTAAACAGTCAGTTAAACAGTTAAGAGGAATCACGGGTTTCACAAAATACTCCCCATTTGGGATAATCCTTATCTACCACAGATGAAATCGCTTAAGGGCTTTGCGCACTGGAGGCGAATAGGCATTTGGTGGCTGTCGCAATTGGTGGAAAGTGGAGTTTTTAAATAATTTGATACCCTACAACAGGATTTCCCCCTCCAGCACTCTAGGTTTTACC